>CM052890.1:10459509-10575788 GCA_028534135.1 Potos flavus | reverse complement strand
AGGGGGAGAGGAACCATGAGAGACTGTGGACTCTGAGCAACAAACTGAGGGTTTTGGAGTGGGGGGTTGGATGAGCCTGGTGGTGGGTATTGAGGAGGGCACGTATTGCATGAAGCACTGAGTGTGGTGCATGAACAATGAATCTTGGAACACTGAAAAAATAAAATAAAATTAATTGGAAAAAAATGAAAAGAGAGTGTTTGAGAAGTGGCTGATACAGGAGATGTGTTTTAGGAATATTAATCAAGGAGTGACGTATGAGACAGATCAGAGCTGGGGACGATGGGAGATTGAGAAATGATTTAGAAAGCTACTGGAACATCCCAAGGAGGAAGCAAGGGAACGAGGAGATTCTGAACAGATATAAGAAAGAAAGAGTTTGTTAGAGCTTAGGGAATTAAGAATGGTTGACCTCGATGTTCAAAGAGAAGAGCCAAAGAAGAGACAGTGGCTGTGTGGAGCCCGAGGTCCTGCCATGACGCACGAGGGAGGCTACGGGCAGTGGAGTCTGGATTGGGCGTGAACACTTGTCCGGGAAATCACTCTCTGGCCTCCGTGTGCACTGACATTAGTAGAAAATGAGCTCTGAGAGAGAAAGCCCTTAGTCTGGTTCAGTGCTGTCCTGCCCACTCATAAAACAGGGCTGGGCATGTGGCAGAATGCAAAGGTATTTGGCGATGGAATGAAGAACTACTAGCACTGAAATTAATCAATCAGTGAGAGAACAGCATAAAGAGAAAAAGCCAAAGTCATCTGAAAACAAACCCTTGGGGATAGGTAGCGGGTGGGGAGAGGGGGAAGTCAACAGGACAAAGAGGAAAGGAGAAGACGCTTTCAGATTAAAGTCTTGCCACTGGGTGAGATTTGGTCTCTAATTTTCTTTGGGCAATTTTTTAAAATTTTCTGAGTTCACATTTTTTTATATGTAAAACAGGAGTGCCGATAATCTTGAAGGCTCCATCCAGATCCAGAATTCAATGAATCACTCATTGTTGATTTATTTAATTCTTATTAAGAATTTGTGTCTAGGGTTAACCAGGAATATGACAGTTTCCTGAAGGCCAAGAGATTTCGCTCCCTAAACTGCTTAATATTATAACTTTCTCATAAACTGTTGCTCAATAAGTAAGCTGACTTGATGTTGTCCTTTAAAGTATAATCTGCAATCTCAAGTGTAGAGTTTGTTGAATTTTGACACACGGACGTACTGCGTTACCTGTCTTCCTGTCAAGACGTAGGACGTCTCCATGCTGATTGGATTTTGATTCCTTCATTACCGCACTGTCGAAAATGCACACGGGCCGTCCTTATTCCTCTTTTCCATTTAACTAATATCTTATTGGTAAAACGGTTATATAACCAGTCACTTTTAGATATAGAATTTCTGATGTTTTTCTATTTCAGTATTTTCCCCCTGTAACAGGCCATAAATTCAACCAAGATCCTTGGACCAGATCAAACGTTATTTATGTAGTATTACTGCCAGAGTTTTGAGTTAAAAGAGAAATGGTGCATCGGACTACCTCACCATAAGGGGTGTTTATCCTATACCCTTTTATATTAATGAATATTGGGTTATTTTGAGAGAAAAAATACTTAATTCATTTTTAGCCAAAGATAAATGTGTTTGATAGCATATTTTTAAAAACATGCTGTTATATTTCAGACTAGTTTTGAATATTTCTCCTGTTGGGTCATGAGACTGTGGTTTTGGATCCTCTAGACCCAAACACCATTCAGCTGACTTTGGCTCCCTGCAGTAGGTAAGGAGAGCTCTGCTTCCTCCTGTTTTTAATCAGATACAATTTGATATTTACCCATTTCTGACATCTGGCCCTGACAAAGCCCACGGGTGCCAGTTTCGGCTCGGCCACGTCCCTGACCTTGATGGGTCCTCTGGAGGTGACAGTTCCCCCAAGCTCAAATTCTGCGGGGTCGCTTTGGCTCTGCTCTTCCCACCTTACAAGAGGCAGGCTTCCCAGTCATAAACCCAAGCCGAGGCCTGGAGCCCTCCCCTGAGATCACAGCCGTGGATGTGGGCCTGGCTCTGCCAGCGGAAAGGGACGGCTTTTGTGGTTAGTGTCAGACGTCAATGCTGGAGGCTGGCTTCCAGGCAAAGTCTCCGACACTCAGTTTCTACCAAAACAAAATAAGAACCAACACAAGCAACTGAAATTACCAGAGTCTGTCTTCCCGATAGTTGAACAAACAATTCTACCTGCACTGAATTTTAAGTACTTTGGGCCCAAATGAGCAAGTATTCCACTATTTGCCTTACCAGTGGTTGATCCCGGAGTCGCATTAATCAGAAAAAGGAGAGAATGTCACTTGTGCCAAACACCCAAGTCCTTGCTCGAGTCAAATGCTACACTGAAACAGTATATGTTTTCTAGGGCTAGAAGTGGAAGAGGTCCAGTGAGAGTGTGCCTAGGAGAAGTCAATAAATCAAATAATCAATATAAATCCGCTGAACCACATTCAGGTCCGTCTCAGCCCTGTTTTGTACACCATCTGTTCATACTCTTGCGAATCAGAATCTAAAAAGTTGAGCCCAACATCTTTTCAACCATGATCTGGTCTAAATACATTTTACTTACAAGCCACTCGAACACAGCAGTTATTTGCCTCTCGTACAACAAATAAACCGGGCAAGACCTCTTAGCTCCCGTCTTGTGTTGAGGAAAACAATACCACGTAAGATGGAATTGTTTAAATGAAGTTCTCAGGCCATGTGACGTAAAAGTAATGACGGACGGAGAGCGAAGGTGAATACATGAAGTGCAAGTGTAGGAATCCTCTTTACCTCGTTGCTGGGAAAGGATTTTCTAAGCCTGTGTCTGAATAACCTCACTGATGGAGTTTCCTATTTTCCACGGCATCCAGTCCTCCATACAGCTGCGCATTTTATTCTGAATTCAAATCTGCTCTTCTAGAACCTATGCACACAGAGTGGCCTCAGTTCTGAAAAGACAAATTAAATCTAACATCCCTTCCATATGATGGTTCTTAGGCTCTCTGGCATCTAGGACCTAGCCCAAGAGCTGTGGGGTTGCAAAGATGGTTTAAGGCAGGGCTCCTATCCCAGGGTCACTACAAGTGATAACGAATGTTATGGGAGAACTTGGGTTATTCCCAGCAACTTAAGGCAAAGAAGTCAAGAAATTCATAACAGCAGTTGAAAAGGCAGTGCCAGTCCTAACAGGAATTAGGAGGGATAGGAATATAATGGTACAGGAAACAATGTTCTAACAAAATCACAAAGGCAGGCCCTAGTTAGTTTGCGTAATGCTTAGATCACAGTTTAAAATCTAGATGGGTTTTTGCTCCATATATTTATACCTTGTAACATTTGTCCACCTGAAGTTTAATCCTGATACTTTACATTTGCATAGCACTTCACAGCTTTCAAAGAATTTTACATGTAATTTCATATACTTTGATTTTGAAACTCAAAAGTGACATTAAGCTATGGAAAATAAGCCTTGCACCAACCATGCCGAGAATATAACGAGGTACGTAAGCGTCATCCGCTCTCCCGAATGGATTCATGGTATCCACAGGTTTGGGATGAGAGGCAGAGCCCTGCTTGTCTCATACTAGCTGTGTGACCCCAGCCAAATTTCTTAACCTCTCTAAGCCTTGTTGCCTCTCCTCAACACACAGGTGACATAATACTATGGGCCTTCAGTAAATTTATCCACAAAAAGAGCTAATAAGCCCAGTGCCTACTACGGACGATGCATAAATGTCTGTGTTCATGGATCTTTTGGGTTCATCAGAACTAGTAACTGATGTCTTTATTATAAAATGTATCTTATTCGGATTCATGACATAGACAAGTGTGGTAAAAATATTTAAGGTGCCAGAGAGCTGAAAAGAAAGCTGTCACTTCGGCAGTCTCCAAAATATTGTGGTGATGGCCACATCTGGGTATAAACACCAAAGAACCAAACACAGGCCCCAGATGTGTGCGGAGCAGAATTCGCCATTCCCGTTAGCGGAGGCAATCCCAATGGCCACTGAAGGATGGCTGGACAAACAAAGTGTAGGATATACACAGAATGGAATATGATTCAGCCTTAAAAAGGAAGGAAACTCTGGCACCTGCTACAACACGGATGAACCTCAAGGTTATGCTCAGTGAAGAAAGCTAGTCATAAAAAGACAGACACTATATGATTCTACTGATGTGAGATTCCTACAGCGGTCAAATTCAAAGAGGAGAAAAGCAGAAATAGTGGTTACCAGGGAAGGAGGAGGAAGGAATGGGGAGTTACCACTGAATGGCTGTGGAGTTTCAGTCTGGGAAGATGAAAAAAGTTCTGGAGATGGACGGTGTAATGGCGGTGTACTCGGTGCCACGGAACCGTGCGCGAAATTTGTTAAAATGGTATATTTTATATCGCAGACATTAAAATGGTAAATTTTTTTACCACCACAACAAAAAGAAATCCTATAAATATTGCAATGGTATTCCAATGAATGTCAGGCTTCAAAGAAGTCTGAGGCACATTCTCTCTACTAGAGGTATTTAAAATGTCTAATTAGGGACCCAGAAAGCAAAAGACAAATGTCCATCCGAAGTACTCTAATTAGGGCAACGAACAAATAAATAAGCATCCACGACGCTACAATTTGCGAGTGACATTCTCCAACTGGTGGCCATTGGCCATAACTTACACATGCCAGATGTCTTGGGTCAGAATCATGGACAAGGACTGTCAGCTGAAGTTTCATTCAACAACACTCAAGAACAGAGCATGACGATCACATACTAAAAATCAAGAGGCTCCCGACGACACTTAGTGACTGACAGGCGCTCAAAACCTCATCGTGCAAATATAGACGGTGTGAACCCGTTACCCTAATTAAGCATTTTCCTTATCCTCCCCCAGCAGAGCTGCGTTTGAGATAAAGGATCAGGCGCTAAATGCACAGGTTAATTAGAGACAGCATTTCCCCCTGCAGGCCCTCCACCAGAGATGCCATGTCACACCATTACATCATGCAGGAAAGCAAGGCTCCGGGGAGCAGCTCCCGAGACAGTCAGTGACCAGCAGGGAGAGTGGCGAGCAATGGAAAGCGAAGTCATGCTGGCATATCCGACGGGGCGAGCTCGGCCAGGAAACCCCCCCCCCCCCCCCCCGCCAATGTTTCTCTAGGGCATGAGCTGGCAAACTACAGCTGCAGGCCAAATCCGACCTGCCATCGCTTTTTGTGCAGCCTGCAACCTAAGATTAGTTTTTGCATTTTTAAAGTGTTGTTTAAAAAAAAGAAGAAATCAAGAAAGAATGTTTGACAGAAACCTAGGCGGTCACAAAGGCTAACGTAGATTCTCTGGCCCTTTACAGATAAGGTTTGCCAACCCATTCTCTCGGATGATAAGAATTAAACCGTGTGTTCGGTACGAAAGGAAGGAGGGTAAAGAGAACAGCAAAATGTTCACGTGGGAATTTTTTTTTTATTTTTAAAGCTCTAACCCTGTCACCAGTTATCATCCTACAAATATCTTTTAATCTGATGCAGAGGTGTCCCTCTGTGAGGAATGAAACTTTCTTGAAAGATTTGGCTATCTAGGAAAAAAGCAGAAATCTGAGCAACTTTTCCTTCAAACAACTTTTTTTTTTTAATGAGAAAACACAAACTTGTCTACTCTTCCTTCTTACTTCCCCCTTTCTCCATCCTAGTCATTATTTCAAGCTTGAACATGTTCTTGTGAAAATATTATGACTTCAGGTAGGGCCTGCTATCATTCCATTGGTTTTCGGGGTTGAGGACCAAGTTTTAAAATAAGTTACAAGTTGAAACTTGGCAGAGAGAAACAGACACTCAGGGTAGGGACCAATTGCATGTAATTCGAAAACAGCTGGTTTTGAATTTGCTAATTCATAAGAGCTCAGGAAAGAAAGCAAACCTCAACGGCCTAACCTAACTGCAAAACACTTGCATTCTGAATATAGCTCAGTGCCCATTCAGAATCTGCCATTAATTCAGCCGATGTTTTTCTTCCCAGAATAATAAATACTTTCTTCAACTGAAATGTAGGATCATTACAAGTAAGAATATTGCTATTGACTGGCTGTAAGTGGATTACATATTTACGTTGCTTTATTGGAAGGCCCATGAGGGGAATGACCATAACTTATGCCTTCTCTTGCATTCCATACTGCCTAGTTGGGCACAAAATTGGCACTTGAAAAATTCCTGTTGATGAAATAGTGAATAGCCAATACAAAGAATGAAAACCAGTAAATGAGACTGGTTCACTCTTGCCAGGTACACACATTTTAATATGGTTATTGGCAAAATGTGAAGTTTCTTGGCTCCAGAGTGAGGCTCCAGAGTCCAGGGACCTCCAATGGAACTTTAACACGAAGTCCATCATCCTTCTAAGAGCTCTCGTCTCTCATATCCATGTGATTTTGAGATGAAAAAGATCTCCATATATGCATCCTTTGTTTCACAAATATTTCAACACTGAAAATATCAAAGCAGTGTGGTGTCTCTGAATAGATCCTCCTTCTGAAAGAACTGAGCATGACAAGTGCTTCTGACTATAAGCTCACTGTCTAGAAAAAGTGTGCTCCCACCCCAGCTTACCAGGGAGTCATTGAACAAAGGTGCAGAGAGCATGAGGGCACCCCTAGAAGGAGGAGCCTGAGTTGAAACAGCGGTTCCCTAGGGCTGCTGTGCTGTCGGAGACTTTCTACTAGGTCTGCAGATGGCAGCTTCCCATCGACAGAGTATAACAATATGGTGCATGTACGCGCAAGTGCACACACATACTACATGACCTTGAAGCCAGTCCTGATCTTGGGGGACAAGAGTGTCTTCTAGGGTTGCATGAGGAGAAGGACTCAGTCATCCTAAGTTGAAAAGGAGACCTTAAGGACTTATGTCTTTTCACCTTCCGTTCATTATATGAATATACTTTCAACAAGGATACCATTAGATTCTACTTAACATAAATAAACAAATAAAAAGGAAAACATCATACCAAATGACAGGCCACTCATCTCCACGCCCATAAAATCACTCCTCTTTCTGCTATTTTAAAAAGTTGGTCCTTGTTGATCGCTGATTTTCTTGCCCTTGACTACACATCAAACTAACTGTTACTTACAAGCAATTGACTCTAAGTTTGTTTAAAAGCAAGACATCCCTTTAATTAACTGTCTTCTTTTTTATTGGAGTTGACAGGCAATGCATTTGTAGCATCTCAACTGATTACATAAAGCCTTAGGTAGTTATGTACCAATTGGTAATGAGAAACCAGTCTACATTAATCCTAACAGATAGGTTTTGTGGTTAAGAAAGTCCACAAGGGAAAAAAAAAAAATCTCCGTAATTTCAAAGAAATACAAATTGAGTGTCACTATGCATTTTTTTAAATAGAAAGAAATGATTAATTTCATTAATAAAGAACCTGTGTTTTATTTCACTTTTCAAGACAAAATTGTTCTTCAGGCATTACTGGTCTTTCCGTTAGACTCTGCTTCACTTAAAAGTTGTACTTCTAGGAACTTCCCTACAGAAGTAACCAAGAATGTACACCAAGATTTAACCCAAAATATTTCTATCACTTCTCTGCCTAAAGTGGATTAAAAAACTGTAAACGAGACTTCATCTCAACAGAAGGAGATAGGTAAGACAAAGCATGATAAATTCACAGAAAATACGTACACATACACATTACGCAGTCATTAGAAATGGCACTGTAGACTACTTACAAATGTAATGTTTAGCGAAAAAAAGATGAATTCAAAACATATATGTGATTCCAATTAGGTTCCCTATATACGAATAGAAAAAAGACTAGAAGGATATAAACAAAACCCATACCGATTATTATCAATGGGGGGAGCAGCTGTAGGCGATTTTTATTCTCTTCTTTGTGCTCTCCACATTCTGTATAATTTGTTTGGTAATAAGAAAAAACTATATATTTTGGAAGTATATTTAGGAAGAGAGCTCTCCCGCAGGTCTTAATTAGATACTACTCTAGGCCCAGAGCTGTCCGAGCAAACCACTCCCCGGAGCAGTCAAGTTCTTAGCTAGGATGACTGCCTGCTGATTCCAGTTCTACCTTCTTTAGATTACTGTGAGAGCAGAGAAGAGAAAGAGAGTTTGGGGAAAATGCCTACTCCTGCATTTATAAACAAGTGAATTCTCAGTAGGAGGAGGACTCATTAAAACCAACCAAAAAAAAAAAAAAAAACAAAAAAAAACAAAAAAAAACCCAACCCCAAAAAACCCACCCTTGTTATCCAATACTCACATCGAAGAGGTTTTATATCCACACATTTTAAGAACCCAAGAGGGAGTCATAACCCAGCTCAATTTAATTGGGTGCTCTCTTGACAGAATTGTTATTAATAAGATTGTGTTGTACAAACCTCCCTGAAATCCCAAACGCTGCGGACTCCACCGCAGAAACATTTACCATCCGGCACGCAACAAGCAGTTGTGTCTGCTCTCTTGTCCGGGCCCCCTCCCGCGGACCCCTCGGCCGGCTTCTCCCCCTGCTCCCTGGATTCTCAAATCAAAGAAAAAGCTTGTCTTGAGCAACCTCCATAAATTATTCACATGATATTACAGTGTATGTCAGCAATCGCGCAGTGTTTAAAAAACTTAACTACAAGCCAATTAAAATGTAAACTGAGAAAGATGGATGGAGCAGGTTGGTCCGGTGTGAACTTGAGCGGCTCGTAACAAAATGCACTACAACTTCCAGACCTGCTAATTTGACAGCTCCTTTCATCAGCAGAGCCTCGCCCTCCCCCCACGACTTCTTCCTCTTCTTTTTAATGCAGTGCTTCTCCCAGGACAAATGGCTCCATATCCTTCCACGCTCGGATTAGTCCCTTGAGCCTCGCAACCAGCCCCAGCACTCACAGTGGAAGTCATTAACAAGAGTTCATTTCTTTTCCTCTTTGTTTTTAGAGATGTGTAATCTGCCCCCCATTTTCTTTACAGATTGCAGTTTAGAAGTAAAATAGCGTTTTTTAAAAGAAAGAAAGAAGAAGAAAAAGCAAGCAAAGGTGAAGTATGCAATGCGGAAAGGCTGGGAAATCTGAAAGCTAGTCAAATTGAGGTAATGATGCTCTAAAACACGTTCCCTCCACTGTTTCTATTTTTTTTCCTATGATGCACTTCACACCAGTGGGTCTATAAGCCATACTTTACTTAATCTAGAGACAGCTAAGAGGCTAAACACAAGAAGTACCTGCTATGCTTTTGAGAGGAAAGGAAGGCGTAGACTCCTGGCCCCGATTTTGAGCAGTTCTACTGAGACAAAAATATAGGTCCCTTGAAAAATACACTAGCGCATCCTCCTCCATATCCTGCATCCTGAACTTTCTTTCCATTTTCCCTCTTTAAACATTATATAACAAATCCCAATCTTCAATGAGACCAAACCAGTCCCTGAGCAGGGAGGGCATTAGAAAATGAGCTAGATTATTACTATTTCTGCATTGCCTATCTCTTCTTTGTGGAATATGAGTTTTCATTTCCCGAAACTGTATAGCTCGAATTTAAGTCAGGGGCATCCGATTCCTCTGAAAAAGGGCATGAGCAAGGGAAATTCATATTTTCAGTGCTGGAACTTTGGTATCAATCTAATGGGATAATATTCCACTTTAGTTCTCATCCTTCTCAGTTTTGTACTAAATACAATTTAAACAGAAGACACAAATGGCCGTCAATCCTTACAGAGAATAAAATATAAATATACTCTAACCCAAGAGAAATCTCTGACCTTGTGATAATAGAATATCATCTTGATTGGTCTATCTCTCTGTCATCTAGATAGCTCAGATCAATTAGAGAGGTCAAAGTTCACACAGAAATGGCACCTGGTCAAGTAAACATAACCACAAGAAATGCTGGTGCCTATGGTCCGACTCCTAGGATATCTATCGGTGGCCATGACATTACATTCAGTGGCCATGACATCACATTCAGTGGCCATGACATCACATCCATGCCATACAACAGATTACCTAACCAATGGCATAATTCATTACCTTGAAAAGGTACATAATTATTTTACATAATCACTGTATGTGGAACTCAAAGAGACGGATGTAATTAGAAAGAGACACATGCCTCATGGGTAGCCAGTATCAGGGGAGAAGAAATGAAAGAATTTAACTCTGACCAAACTTTGAAATCGGAGGTTTAACTGGGGAAAACTAGTCAGTTGATTTCATGAATTCCACACTAGGAATTCTGCTTTTAATTTCTCTCTGCTATTAATCAGAGAGGACTACGCACACTGCAATTATATCTCAAATGTTTTTGGTCAAATTCAGTTAAGCAGATGCCTCAAAAGAGCTTACGAGTCAAAATAAAGGCAGATGGTTATCTGAGTAGAACATATAATCAATAAATTCATTCTACTCTTTAATCCTGCTGAATTATTTACAACAGTGGCTTTCAATCCTCGCTGTGCATCAGAATCATGTGGAGAGATTTTTTTCAAATACAGGTCCCGGGACTACATCCCCAGATTTTCTGATTCAATTGGCCAGGGAAAGGTATATTTAAATTTTCTTCAGGTGACTCTAATTTAGTGATGCCAAGGGCTGGGAACAGCTAATCTGATGAGAACAGTGATCTCTGGCCATTCCTTACAGTGGAACATGATATCATAGATCAGACAAACTACAACAGGCTGCCTTCAACTCCTTCTGAGCCCGTAACTGCCTGAAAGACTCCTTCCATTCACATCTGTGCCTTGATATTCCTTTCTCGGGCTTCTGTTGGGGTCCCTATCCACGCTTTCTACCGTATGCCTTACTTTTGGAAACAGGGCTTCTGATCACGGAAACACGGATTAAAACTACAATGCGATGCCACTTCACACCCATTAGGATAGCTATAATCAAAAAGACAACAAAGAATGTGCCACATTTCTTTTTCTTGATTTTAGTTTAAATTCTAGTTAGTTAACATACAGTGTAATATTAGTTTCAGTTGTAGAATTTAGTGATTCATCACATACGACACCCAGTGCTCATCCTAACAAGTGCCCTCCTTAAAAAAGACAACAATGAATGTGGGCAAGATTGTGGGGATATTGGGGCCCTCACCCACTGCTGGGGGGAATGTAAAATGATATGTACACTTTGGGAAATAGTCTGACAGTTACTCAAATAGTTAAACCACATGACCCAGAAATTCCACTACTAAGTGTATACCTGAGATAAATGAAAACATACATCCACACAAAAACTTGTAGGAGTATTCACTGAGTGTTGTTCTTAATGGTCAAAAAGTAGAAACAATCCAAATCCATCAACTTATGAACGGATAAACCATGTGGTATATCCATTCAATGGACTATTACTAGGCAATATAAAGAAAGGAAGAACTGGTATATGTCACAGCAGGGACGGACACTAAATACAAGTGAAAGAAGGCAGCCACGTAGTGTATGATTCCATTTATGTGAGATGTCCACTAGAGGCAAATCTATAGAGACAGAAAGCAGAGTGGTGGTTGCCTAAGGCCGGGGGACAGGAGAATGGAAAGGGGTAAGGAAGAAGGTGATCCTTAAAGAGGGCAGCATTTCTTTTTTGGGTGATGAAAAGATTCTAGAAGTGATGGTGGTGGTGAATGCAAAACTTCACGAATACACTAAAAACCGCTGAAGTGTACATTGTACATTGTATGGTATGGGAACTGTATTTCAATAAAGCTGTAAAAAAGGAAAGAGAAAGAAAGAGAAGAGAGGAGAGGAGAAAGAAAAGATAAAGGAAAGAAAAGGAAAGTCTGCTTTGATGCCTGCCTTGGCAGCTCACCTAGCCTCCATATCCTACTAGGGCTAAGGCCTGTCTGGCTTGGTCACAGCCCCTGAAAGCTGCTGGGCTACACCCGTGAACAGAGCCTTTGATAAGATCATTTTATCCTAACTGTCCTCTTGGTCTGGCTCCTGGTCCCATCATACCTAGACTTCCTCACCATAATATCCCTTGGATGTCCCACTCTCTTCAAAACGGGCATGTCCCAATGATCCTAAGACTGGAGCTGTATTTTGAAGGTATGCAGGGGGTCCTTAAAGTCTTGGGAGTGGAAGAAAAGAAGATACCTGGATTATTATGAAGTCGCTTAACTGACTTCTCTCATTGTTTGTTCTCCTTGGTGGACCAAGTGTGCCTTTGTCGCAATGCTACCCCTCATGCAATAGCTTTAGATAACTCCTCTTTTCCTCCCACGCTGTATCAACTCCTGCTAACCAGGCTCCATCCCATCAGCGTACCCTGATCTCCCACAGTCTTTCATCTCCTCCTCTCCTCTTCTTTCAGGACATCCTTCTTCCGGTTCCCCATTCAGACCCTTGTCACTGCCACCATCAGGCATTCGATCACACCCGCACCTTCCCTCTCTTCTACACTCTCCATGTTAAACCTATTCTTCAAGGTCCAGTTTTAGTCCCATCTGTTCCATGAAACTCTTTCCCCAAATTATACACTAATTAGGGCAATAAATGGCATACGTTATATTAAACAAACCCCAAACTCCCATCAGGAGCTTCATTCCTCTGACCAAACTCTGCACTCCTTGGGAGCAGGAATCAAGTTACGAATGTCTCCTGACTCTGCATCATGCCAAAGTGCTAGCCAGCAGCAGATGTACTTACAGACTGACTGATAAAAGGGAACTCATTTTTATTTCCAAGGATTGATGTACAATCAATTTCTCTCGCATGTTCTCTCTCTGAAGTGGTTTCCCTTCCCATTCCAAGAAAGCCTGCTCTTTGTGCATTTCCTTTTCTCTAGGCTATATGCTATTACAGAAGAAATCACTCCCTTGGGAAAATTATTGATGGGCAGCTTCTAATTTTAAGCTACAGCTGAACTAAGAAACTGAATAGCAGCTGCACTACCATTTCATTCTGCATGGAGCCCTAGTGATAAATATTTAACCAGAACAACTTCCTTTTCCTTTGCTGCTATGTTCTCGTTTAATTATTTTAACAAACGGCTGCTCCAAACATTTACCACTCTTGTCAAACCTCTAACTACTCCTGGTGGATCATATTTTTGCTGCCTCCTTCCTAAGAAAATAGATGCCCTCCCAATCACCTCCATACTTAGCAACACCCATGGCTTTACCCATCGTTCTGGTCATCAGTGCGGTCCCTCAAATCTTTCTCATTCTGCCCTAGTTCTCGGCACTTTCTCGGGCCCTTGAGGCTGGATGTGACTTAGCCCATGAGAACTGTAAAGTGAATGCCGAGACGGGAACGCTGAGGGGAAGACTCCATCAGCCCGGGTCCTTGCGGGCTAAGATGAACACAGCCCCCTCCCAGATCACATCGGCCGTGTAGCCTGAGTAAGGCACCACGGTTGGTGAACACACTCAGATGGGAGGGCTTTTTGTCACTGCAGCATAATCTCATAAACTATCCCACCCGGTGTCTCATGTGATTACTGTCCTTTCCTTCTCTTACCCAGGAAAACTTGTCCATCCTCACTTTGAAGCTAACGCTTTCTCTTCCAGGGTCTTTTCTCTCAAGCCATACGCTTTATGCCCTCCCTCTTTTGTGTCTTTAAAACCACTCCTCCTTACAGGAAAAACAAACCAGAGGGTATCATGCTAAGCGAAATAAATCAGAGAAAGACAATTATCATAGGATCTCTTTGACATGAGGAATTTGAGAGGCAGGGCGGGGGGGGGGTCGTGGGGGATAGGGAGGGAAAAAATGAAACAAGATGGGAGGGAGACAAACCATAAGAGACCCTTAATCTCAGGAAACAAACTGAGGGTTGCTGGGGGGCAGGGGGTAGGGATAGGGTGGCTGGGTTATGGACACAGGGGAGGGTATGTGCTATGGTGAGTGCTGTGAAACGTGTAAGCCCAATGATTCACAGACCTGTACCCCTGGGGCAAATAATACATTATATGTTAATTAAAAAACCCCCACAAAACAAACAAACCAACCCACCAGCACTTATGGCATACCTTCTGAGTTCTAGGTGCTTTTTGTATAGTGATTTCATTTAATCCTCATAAAACTCCAAGTGGTGGTAGTATTAATCTCATTTTATACACGAAGGAACAGGCTCATGGACGAACCTGCTCAAAGTCAGTATCTAGTAAATGGAAGGCCCAAGATTGGAGCCTTACTTAGTTCGATTCCAAAGCCCTAACTTTCCCAGTGACACACAGGTCCTCAGGCAACCCGCACACTCAACTCGCCCTCATACGCACATCCACTCTTCCACTTCGCCTCTCCTTTATGCCATGGTCCCCTCCTCCTTGCCCACCACGTGAAGCATTGAGCGCACATTCGTGGTCTCCACTTCTCTACCTGATGTTTCATCCTCTTTCTGAACTATTCTGACCCAGCCTTCATGCTCATCATTCCACTGAAACAGTTCTTGCCTTCTAGCTGGCAAGTGGCCACTGGTCTTAGGAAGAGTCACATCTTTCTGTCCTGTGCTATCAAAACTCTCTTCTTTGGTAAAACCATTCTTTTCTAGATCTCAAATAACACCTCTATGTCCTCTGCCCCGTATTTCTCTTGCAGAAAACATCACTGAACGTACCCAAGCCTATGTTTTCAATCAGTGATCTCATATATCGATATTTCTATTCCCAACCTTTACCATTAGCTGTCAGCCAAGGTTCTCCACCTGGATGTCCCACAGGTACCTCAAAGTCAGCATCTCCAAACAGAACTGATACCCCCTTGTTCTCATCCTTACCTCAGTCCTCCCCTTGCATCGTGCATCATCATTCACGCAGTCTTCAGGGGTAGGTGTACTCCTTGACATCTCCCGCTTCTACACATCGAGTCAATCACTCAGATCTGGGAATTACTACTCTTCAGTCTCTCTGAAATGTTCCCTCTCCTCAAATATCACTAGTATGGCCCCAGGTGACACTCTGGCAACTCTGATCTAAGAGACCCTCCGTGGTTTCCCTGAGGTTGTCTATATCACCTCACTGAAGTCCCAATCTGATTATGTTACCCTTCTGCTTAAAAGCCTCTCTGCAGTCTACGGGATTCCGAGCGTAATCTACTTTTCCTGCTTCACCTCACTATTTCGTTCCAAACACCTCTATTCTGGACACTCGGAGGGCTGCGTAGCTCCCTAAACACCATGGCCTTCTTTTGCTTCGCCCACACTGTCTACAATTCCCCCTTTCTCTGTGGTGAGCTTCTCCTCATCCAACAGGACTGTCCTGTGGTTCAAAGTTACTTCCTCCACGAAGACTTTCCCAACCTTATAGGTAGCTTTGGCTGTATCCTTCTTTATGTTCCCTTGTCAAGCTTTGTTCATATTTCTATTACATTACTTACAAAGTGTCGTGATATTTACTCATGGATCTGTCACTAAGAGAAGTGGGTTTCAAGCTGTGTTCAGTGAGCCCACAAAAAAAGGATTCAGAAGCAAAAGGGGCAGGTTTTTAGGTACCTTTCTCTTGCTTTTTATAAATCGAGGGCTCACGTAAACTTTGGTTTTAAAGCTTTAACAGATGAAACAAAGTTGGAAAACCATTCCACTGGAACATAAGTCCCTTCAATTAGCATGATGACTGGCGGGTACCCAAAGATATTTCCTACATGAATGACTCTGGGCAATGCTGCTTACCATCATCCTCTTCCATTTGAGCTTTTACTCTAAGTGTACTATAAAAGTTAGTAAACCCTTTCCAGGTTGCCCTGGGGAACGAATGGCTCTCAGAAGCAAATCTGGTCATTAAAACTATGGTAGTTGTCATCAAAATAGCATTGCTTTAGAAGCATTTAGAGTATGAAGTTTCTTAGCAGCTTTGGTTCATTACCAAAGTAGGCATTATCTTAAAATTGATCTTATCTGAAGGTTAAACACACTTAGTTCCTTGTCAGGACACTTAACTCTCCAATATGGTCAATTACCAGATAATAGTGTCCACTTTCTCATGTCTTACTACTTAAATGGTCTGATCAATAAATAAATACACACTGCATTATTAAGAGCTTGCTAATGTCGGACACGAATAGAAGGAGTCTATGAACTTCTAGTCTTTATAAAAAAGTACCATCTAAGTTTCCTGTCAATTGCAGGCACTACACAAGTCTCTACAGTGCTCATGGCACTGAAATATAATTTTCTTTGAACCTTTGATCTATACTATACATGACACATATAAATGTATATGTGGACTATTTTTATTTACCCCAAGGTTAAGTGGTATTTTTTTTTTCTCATTGGTTCCTCATCAAACCACAAAATACTTAAAGGTATCAAAAGAACTATAGTTCTGAACCCTGTAATCTAACAGAGATAAGGATGTGTGTATCCTGCTTGGTGGTGGAACTGACTCTCTTTTCTATAGAAAAAAATGGGAGACCTGGGGCAGAAAAGGAAGATATTGGAGGAAAGAAACTAGATCTAGTCATTCTTTCACCAAATATAGATGGTGTCTTAAAAAGAATTTTAGTCACAGTTAATTTGAGAATTCCTGTTGATCCTTTTCCTAGTAGGCTTTCTGAGAATCTTCCTACATTTATACATGATGTCTACACTGAACTCTGGTACCTGAAGAAAAAAGAAGTAACATTCTAACTACCTGCGACAGTATTGCTAGAGGGATATGAGTGCAAATTAACCTAAATAAAAAATTTTAAACATTTAATCATCAAGAATTCCTCCAAACAAATCCACAAATATTTCATTTACTTAGAACTAGGTTGATTGGCCCAGAATTTATATGATCAATTCTGCTTCTGCCTCCAATATGTGAATGACTACAATCAAAGAGAGTTACTACATGTTCTCAGTTCAGAAAGAGTCTAGTAGGAATGAATCCAATCCACCTTCCACAGAGAAGGAAACAGAGAGAAACAGAAGTTAACACCTGCCTGGCATCATACAGTAAGAGGCAGTAATAGTTTGAGACAACTGGAAAAAAAAAAAGAAAAAAAAAAGGCTTGTATTTACTGAATGCCTATTAGGTGGTAGACAGTGTAAAAACTAATCTCATTTTTTTCTGATGTAAACAACTACTGTGCTTTCTCAGTGAGTCTATCTTCCTTCTTTCCATATCAAAGTGAGAAAGACAGTGGTAAATATGATATCTGAAGGTATATGATTACCATGAACCTGTCCGTGCCCTTCCATGAACCCTGCTGAAGTAAAAAGAAATCAGATCAATCATTAAAATACACTGTGCTCCTATGATGTCTAAGATGTTCTGTTAGCTACTCTACAAAATCGCCCAAGGCAGAGGTTTATAATCTACTAAAAGAAATAAGATCTAATCATAAAAAGATAACTTATAAGATAGCTAATTGGCAAATGAGATGAACAGGTTACAGGAGGACTATCAGTGACCAAAGAAGAAGAGCCCAAAAAGGTTGGGGGAGTCTTGGAAGGTTTTCAAAAAAAGTATAATTTGAGCTGTTTTTTTTTTTTTTCTTTCTTTCTTTCTTTCTTTCTTTGTTTAAGTGTAAAAGTCAGAGAAGCATGAAAGAATGGGAGTATAGAGTACCTGGGGTAGCAATATATGTGGAACACAGGGATGAAAAAGCTTGAAAAATGTAATTAGTTATATAAGTATCTGATGAGGTACAGGAAAATAATAAATAGGAAATCATAATACTTGGGTATTGCATCTGCATATATCTCTCCATTTAAATAAATAAAGAATTCTAAGATCATACTGCTTGTTTTAGAATGGTTAAAAAAATTAGACTACCAATAACTTCAAATAATTCCATTCTTTTTGACACAGAAGTTCCGTTTCCAAGAATATGTTCTAGGGAAATCCAAATCTCATTTAATAAATATAAAGATGAAAAAGTGGACCAAACCTAGTGGTACCGCAATTAGGGAGAAGTTGTCTACATTACAGGGGAGCCATGGAATGGATCAAAACAGATGCAGAAAAGTAATTAATATGCTAAAAAAATATTGTTCAAGAAAATATCAAAATGAAAACGTCATGTCCCATTAGGTTATCATCTGTGTACTAACAAAATAAAATTACATATCACACACACGCAGAGGAAAGAATGGGAGGATTTGTATCCCAAAGTCTCTGTTTCTTTAGTTTTAAGTGGGGCTAATGTCACCCCAGAGTTACTGAGGGAATTTATCTTTCCTGTGGCACCTCGGCCACTTAGAGACGATACCAGCCTCTTTCCCATCTAACAGTGAAGACCTTCATGTTTGCCACTGCGGCTTATGGTTGTCCGTGTGTTAGTACTTTGTGCAGTTCCTGAAGAATGTTCTTTACATATCTGTTGAATAAATGCGAAATGACTCAAACCAGGAACTATACAGAGCATCTGCAATCCCAGTTAAGGGATACTGTGCATTTCCAGGGTTTAGGATTTGCTTGTTTGGGGATATTTTCCTTCCCTAAAAACGAATAAATAGGGCACCTGGGTGGTTCAGTTGGTTAAGCGTCTGCCTTCGGATCCAGTCCCGCATTGGGCTCCCTGCTCAGTGGGGAGTCTGCTTCTCCCTCTCCCTTTGCCCCTCCCCCTGCTCATCCTCTCTCTCTCAAAAATAAAATAAAGTAAAAGAAATAAAACATAAAAATAATGAAATAAATCAACAAAATCTTTTTTTTTTTTTTTTAAACCCAGCCCAACAAACCTTATTTCTGGCTGAATAAAGAAACACAAAGAGAAAAAGAACCACTATCCTGTAAAGATAAATATTCCAACTTCTTATAATGAATTTTTCTGGCTTGAAATACCAGGGAACATACTTATTTTTTAAGACTATGAGGAATATTTTATTTTCCCTGGGAAGAAACATTTTAAAAATAAATTTTACTATGGTATTTCAGGATTTGAATGTCTTATCCGATGTACAATCTCATGAACTGTGTGGTTCAGTCTCTGCTCAGCCCGCCCTGCTGGGGAGGAGGTCTAGGAAGGGAGGGGGGAGACGAGCCGTGGAGGACTGAAAAGAATAGGAGGAAGGTGATGGAGAACTGAGGGATATTTGGGGACTCACTACTTCTATTCCCCAAGCTGGTCTGGTTCTATTGGAACTACTTCGCCATTCTGAGTTGTTACCAGCGTGAACACCCAGTATGGGGTTAAAGGGAACTGCTCCTGCTGATGGAAGTAATCAATGAGGGTGCCCTAGGAATGGAATCCTGAGGTCTGCATAAATCAGCATTTGTCATCGTTTCAAATGCTAAGAAATTTTGTGGTTCTGGCATCTCCAGGAAAGGCTCAGTTGGGTTTCCATAATAATCACTTCATAGATTCTAACTTTTCCCTTTGAATTATCAAAAGGTGAAATCTACCCTAAATTAGTGTGTGTGTGTATGTGCAATGTGTGTGTGTGTATGTGCAATGAGTGCATGTATGAAGATATGGATGTATGTGTATGCATATATAAGCACATACATAGGGTGCCTGGGTGGCTCAGTTGGTTGAGCGACTGCCTTCAGCTCAGGTCATGATCCTGGAGTCCCGGGATCGAGTCTTGCATCAGGCTCCCTGCGCAGCAGGGGGTCTGCTTCTCCCACTGACCTTCCCCCTCTCATGCTCGCTCTCTCTCATTCTCTCTCTCAAATAAGTAAAATCTTAAAAAAAAAAAAGCACATACATATATATGTATATATAAAACATACATAATATATAATACATATTACTATGATATAAATAATATATGACATATATATTAAACTGGTCTTCTTGAAGTTCTCTAATTTCAGCAAGTTTTATCCTATTTAATAGCTTCCAGAATTGGAAGGCCTCAGGCAGAACCCAATCACCTAATACATGGGCAACTGGTTCAACCAGGGAGCAAGTGTGTTATGCTCAACTGACTTACTTGGACATCTTTCACCCTTTCTGTTGGTACTCTCCTTGGTTCTTTGGTGGATGACTGACCTCCTTGAACTCTATGATTTAGCACTTTGGGGGGCTGCTAAAAGATTCAAAAGGTGCCAGATTCTTCTGGTGGGAGGTGACAGCACCTTTGGAACCTTGTCATTATTTAGACAGGAGCTTTAAAACTCAAGCTGCCCAGCCACGCTCTAGAAAATAGCCATGAACATGAGCCCAGGCCCAAAGATCGGCGCAAAGGCTCACGGGAAAGGAGGCTGAGGCATAATGCAAAACACTGGGTCAAAAAACACAACCTAAATACTTTGCTCTGCCATCATTATCTGGCTCAATATTATCTCTATTTATATGAGGGGCTCGGTGTAGGTGATGACCCTATTACACAAATGGGCTGCATACCTACTTTTCCCCCAGGTGGAGATGAGGCTGGAAACGCAGGTAACCGAGGCCAGTTTTATAGAGAGAGGATGCCTTGTGGCCAGTGGATCACTGCGGACAGCAAATTCCCTGCCTGTCCTGAAAACCGGCTGACACCTCAGAAAAGAGGAACTCAGAGCCCTCTGCATAGAACGGTACCAGTAAGCACTTCACAAACACAGCTCAGAGTCAGTGTTTAGGGAAAAGAAACATTCTATGTGGCAAGTCACTTGTCCTGGCTCAGTTCCTTCGTTTATCTCACTGGTGAGAGAGCCAGGGAAGCAAAGTCAATGATGGAAGAAGAAGAAAGTAGAAAAACCATTTCTGAGATTCAAAATTAGGCAGAATTAGTCCCGACACCCAATTTTCCTTGAGTAAGTTGAGTGGGGAAGGCAGCTAACATGAGGCTGCTGTGAGTCTGTTTTATATACATTTACTCATTATATCGAACAATCTGATACAGGTATTACTGTCATTGTCTAGATGAGAAAAGACAGCCTGAGAACATGTTCTCTTAATACTCCCATCCTTTGAGATAATGAGAAAAGCAGATTGACAAGGACTTATTTCAAAATACTTGCTTAATTTTTCCCCCCTTTCAAAGCCAGTATTCGCACATCTCCCCCAAAGAGTTTCCTTTTGGAGGGTCAAGTGTCTCATTTTTGCAATAAACACTAACTGCTATCTGTCAGATGAAAATGATTTTTTTTTTTTGTAAAGATCAAAATTAAGGTCATTAAAAGCATGAATTCGCCCCTGTAAAAACAACTAATAATATAAATAGCTGCAAAGACCTTCTTTAAGGACTATCGCTTCCGCACCAAAGTCAGAATTCCCACTGTTAAAAATCTAGGTTACTTTAGCACAACAGAGAACACATATATTGCTTTGAGTTCTTAGTGTGATTTGGGAGCAGTGAACTTCATTTTAGAAGCCTGCACACCATATATAAACTTGGAGGGAGGATGAGGTTTAACAACCCTTTACATATTGGAAATGCTATGAGTAACAAGAAAATCATCCCATCATTTTTTTTTTAAAAGAGGTTGAATAAAGATGTGTTTAAAAATGCTAACAAGCTTCAAAATGCCTGACTTTGTTTGAACTATGTCAATATAATGCTTTGTTTCTTCTCTGGACTCCTGAAATTGAAAACATTCCTAATTTGGTCCCCCTGCTGCAATCTTCCCTTACATGGTCCTTGCATTGGATGGTAGGGCACTCCCTGTGTCTGGATAGCGGTGTGTTATACTTTAAATGTTAATTGGAAAAATGTATTTCTTATACAAACATGCCGCATAACATCTCATGCACAAGAATCCAACTGACTTCCCAGTGCTGAATCTGAAAGCAAAGCATTCGCATCTTGTGTCCATAGACACTAATGACTTCACAATAAATCGCCCATTTAGCTTTTTTGGACAAGACTTGGATCCATCTCATTTCTTCTGCATCATTTGGTTTTTTTTCAGGGTACAAGGAGTGAGGTTGTTGAGATTAAAATGGAAAGGCAGAGACAACCATGCTCATATCCAGGTAACTGAGCCCTTGCCCTGAGATCCATGCATAAGGGGGTCCTTCTCAGGCTCTCTTCGCGCTGTGGTCCTCTCTGTGGGGCTGGAGTCCAGCAGGTCATGAGGATGGGCCCGCCTGGCTCACAAATCTTCTCTTTTGGATCATGTTCTTCCTACCAGAGACACAGGAAGATTCCCCTGCCCCGATGGCCTCAAGCCCCTTCCAGGGCCTGCCTGGGGACTGTCCTCCCGAAGGCAGGCCATGTTCTTGGTGCACAGACCTGCAGGCCTGAGAATGGCCAAGGGGCAGCTGTTTGCTGGAGTGGCGAGGGCATCGGGTAGGGACGGAGCCTGGATGTGTGGGATGGGTGCCCACTCTTACGTATGCAAAATTCCAAAAGAACCAGAATTGCAAAGAGGAGTAAGGTGGGCCTCCATCTGAACTCTTGCCCCAAAAATGTTTGGTGTGGACCTGGAGACCCAGAGATGGATGTGGTTTTAATGGTGCTTCACTTAATGGAAGACAGCATATGTTAAAATCCTTCCTCCTCACCTTGGTCTTCCCATCTAGATCAACAAGAGAACAGTTACCAGGATGAGAGCTGCTCAGAAAGTCCTATTGGCCAAGTTTATTTAGGAATAAACTACGGAGGAGTCAACTACAGGAGAGAAGAAAATCAACAGATGCAACCTTGTCTAAAGCCTAGTCCTCAACACACACAGACACAAGGACACACATACACGGACACACACAAACACATAGACACGCGTGCATGCACAAAACACAGAGTGGGCTGTAGACTATGACCACCAAGGCAACGGGCATTCTAGGTCATTGCCAACCTCCATGCGACATTGTTCTAAAGGATCTGCACCTCCCAGATCAACTCCCCAACCAGTTTATGGCTGCATGTTCCAGTTCCGACACACACCTTTTAAATTGGCATCAACTTGCCAGCAGCTTTTAGTCCAGAAAATTTAATGACAATGTATAACACACAATCTTCAGAGAACACACAAAACCTCAGAATTGGCTTTCTTCCCTCTTTTAACATGTTTATTATAGGTGTTAAATTACAGTAATTCCCAAGCTCAACCCCTAAGAAACACGATCTACATCAGGCTTACTTCATACTGATGTTTTGAAGTAGCAAGCTGAGATAGTCCCCTCCGCACCTTAAAAAAAAAAAAAAAGCCCTGTATTTACTGGTAACATAGAAACATCCTTCCTGAGGTTTTGGAACCTCACAGAGAAGGGTGGAGAGTGTGTAGGTCTTCAAAGGGAAGAGAGAAGCAGTTGCTAAGGAAGATGCCAGACAGGGGACACACTGTTCTGGGACGAGTGGATGTCAGGCATTCTACTAGGAAGCAAAAGAATAATTATAAAGTAGTAAGGGACGGAAAGATGGGATCCAGGAAACACATTACAATGGACATCATGGTGGGTTTTAAATGCCTCTCCTGGGTCAGAACACAAGACAGACTTTCAAATACAGGTGACGGTCCTTCATGAATTGAGGCCACATCTGAGCAGGAATTAAGACCCACATACCTCGTGAAGGCAAAGGAGCAGTGCGCCCTGGGGATGAGAGCGCAAGGGTGAACTTTCCCACCCACGGCAATGCCACCAAAACGTCCCTCACCAACGGGCTTGCCAAATGCACCTCCTCTCCCAAACCCTGGCCGGCGTTTCCCACTCAGAGCCAAAACACTTGGGCCTGACCCTCCTCGATCCAGGGAACGAAAGCCGCTACCCAAACTATCCCACACACAATGTGTCCCCCTCAGTTTTTTAATGTGCTCTGGGAAACACTGCGGGCGATCTTGTGGAATTTATGCGGCATTCCTTAAGGGGTCATTTTGAAGCAACAGGAAAACCTTCGTGAAATTCTACTAAGGAACTGGGACTGGTCCAATTTTCCTACACAAATTTTTACTAGATGGAAATCCAGAAGTTTTGGCCTCTTCTATCCGTCATAAAAACGCCCTCTGTTTAAACAAAGTCTCCACTGATGCATTTTCCAGCACACGAGGTAATTTTCAGTGTGGTACAAAACTCACTAGGGTCCTTTAAAACCAGGGGTGAAGGGCGGGGGGCGGGGGAAGGGGGAAAAAAGCACCTACACAGCAGAAGCCTTTATGATCTATAACTGAGTCCATACTGCATTTGCAGTAAGAGCGCATTTAACCGCCCGGGTTGTAACACAGTAGCCCCTCACAGCGCTGACCGGCCCGCAGGCAGAGCCACGGAGCCTGGCAAGGAACTCGATCTGCACGAACAAACCCGACTCGCAGCAAAAACCGTCGTCTGTACGAGTGCCAATTATGCCTCTCCTCAAATGATCAGGTTCCGTCTAGTTTTGCTGACAAGCAAGTTATGCCACATTTTAATAGGCAATAAAATGTATTATTAAATAATTAGTAGCTAAGAAACAGAAATTAGAAGCTCCTTCCCCGCACATGTCTCCCCTAGTACTTCGGTCTATTGATGTAAAGCAACTGGATCCTCCAAAGAGGACGGACTGAAACCTGATACAGCAGTTTATGGGAAGACAATTACGAGGCTAATGAGTGTTCACAGAGGCTGGAGCAGGAAAGAAATCTAGAAAATTCCACCTAACCCCAGTTATGTCTGATCTGCGGCACGGTCCCCAAGGAGCAGAAATGTCTTCCAATCGCTCCTTGTTCTGAGCCCATTAATTAAACTGTTCAAGGTAAAGGAGCACTGAGCTCTTTCCCATCTCCCCTCTTCCCCCCGCAGGTACTGTCTGGAACTTGTTCAGCCCTGAAGGTACAGTTGCACTAACTGAAAAAAGCCCCACTAAGACCAATTAAGGTCTTTACTAAGAGGCTGAAAAGAAGACAAATGAAGGCAGAAAGCCCGATTACAAGGAACCTTTGTACAGATGTAAAGCAATTAGAGTGGTCCCGGGGGGGAAGGCAGCACGGTTCCAGAAGCACACGATTTTACAGCCTGTCTAAACTTGGAACAATCTATCTTTTTTTAGGTTGAGAATAAAAGTGAACCCTATATTAGTGTCATATATCAGCGGCTAGGGCCTGCGATTGGTTCCCGCGTGCCAGCTAGAGCCATAAAGCTTCTCAAAGATCCCCGGTGGAGGGCGGCGCCATTGTGCACTGCGCTCTCACAGGCGGGAAGAAAGACCTGCCTCGTGTCAGAACTGCTTCACAGCGGGCCCGCCGCAGCTGCACACACACCCGGGGAGACAGGGGTGGGCAGGGGCTGCGAGCAGGGCAGAGGAGAAGCCGGCAAGGAGAGCGGCGAGAGGCTCTCTGGAAGACATCTGAAGGCGGCCGGCCTCCGGAGAACAAAAAGTCCGCCCGGATTATCCTCTCAGGACATTTTAACAGCAGCCACATTTCTGCCATTAGCTCTCCTTGTGATCTGGTTAATGCATAACATGTCAGTGTTTTATCTTTCCATCCTTGATAAAAGCCAACAGATGGGTTTTTGCCTGAGACTTAGATGTAAGGATTTATACTTTGCACTGGATTTCTGGAAGTGAAATGACCCAAGAGGGCAGGGAGGGTCAGGAGTTTGTACATTCTCCCTCAGTAACGTAGGATCGGAAACTCGTAAGGTGAGGACAAAAATCCAGAAACACCAGAACTCCATATACGTCTGCATAGGTAGCGCTTACTGACAGAAAATACAACGCGAGCAGGGCAGGAAACTTAAACATTTCTGGAGCCACATGAAAGAACTGAAAAGAGAGCTGGTTTGGGTAACGCATTGAACCCAATATACCCAAAATATTATCACGTGGACAGGTAACTGATAGGAATGCATTATTGATGAGCTATCTTACGCCACGTTCTTAGGCCGAGTCTCGGGAATTCAGCACATCCCAATGTGGACGTGCCCCGTGGAAGTGCTCAGTCACCACGTGTGACTCACGGCCACTGTCCTGGATGGCTCAGCTCCGTGCTGCAGGGTGTCCGGACGCAGACTCCCGGCCCACCACCAGCCAGCCAGGAGACGATGCACAGACGACTTAAGTTTTTAGTGCCTCAAACTGCTCAGCTTAAAGTTGGAAATAATAATATTTCACGTTGCAGGGCTGTTGAGAGGATTATCTTAGATAATCCTTGTGAAAAGCTGGTAACAGAGCCTCGGCACAAGGTAAGAGCACTCAATACCTATTAGTGATGATTTCTACTATTATTTTTATAAACCAATCTCAAGTAAAGAAAGGTGCAATTTCTCACCAAGACATGTGTTTTAGAAAAGCTTTTAGGGCATCATTCTAGGTGGGGTTTCCTCACTTCTGTCGGTATTTACCAGAGTTGCTAAATGAGTTTTAACAGTGATTTGAGATTCAAGCAAAGTGAGTTTGGAAGACGAGGCTGCATCAGCAATTGCTTCTATCAGCGGCTGTACCAGGACTTTGTACCTGTTCCACACCAGGAAGGCCAGACAGGGGTAGGAACGTTGGAGAGTCAGAAATCAACATCTGCTGGAGAGAGCTATGTGGCCAGACGTTAGCCAATGCTTTCACACTTAAGAAGAATGATTAGCAAGAACACGGACTTTAGGTAAAGAGTTGATAATTGCACAGATCATTTTGATTTTTGATAATAATTCACACTGAGGAATGGCATTAAAAAACGGTGGCATTTCACATTTGACGGAGAAATAATTAACTTTTAAAGTTAGCCAGTAAAAGAAAATGCCAAGGCAGGACGGTGAGGCAGAGCTGACAACAAGAGGGGATACAACGGGACATTAATTAGGTACAAGCAAACATCCTCCCTAATAGCTCATGTTCTCATTCCCAAAATGTCAACAATAGATATTAACACCAGATGCTGGCATTACATCTCCCCTGACAGTGAGGCTGGGCCATGTGTGTATGCTCAGAGAAAAGATTCATGTGATCGAGGAGAAAAATCCAAAGGGATAAAGGCTGTGTTTCCTTCTCTTAAATAATTTACAGACCCTTTATGAACGGTGGGGAAATGGGAGCTTAAGAGGGATCGCAACTGAGACGTGAGGGGGGAGAAAGGCTGAGGCAGGCATCCCCTGCGTGGAGACTACGCTGGCGTCTGTTCCATTCTCCTGGGTGTACCCAGAACCGCGAGGTGCTCAGCCGCTCTCCTGCAGGAGGCTGGGGTGGGAGCACGCTCGCAGCTGGCATCTGAAGCAATCTCCCGAGTATGGGGTGGTGAAATCACCGCTCCTGGGTAAGAGACATAACTACGGCGCTCGGAAAATTCCAGAAACAAATTTCTGATGATCTAAAAAAAGGAAAAAATCGTTCCCCACATTACTTATTTCCATTTGTGCTTTCAGTCCATCACAAAAGAGAAGTAACGATATAAGGAATGCGACCGATTCCTATGACTGAGCAGGACACAACGAGGCACGACTCAGCCGGCGAAGGAAGGGCTGAGTTAGCTTCGATTCGGCCCCGTGCCCCGTCGCTAGTGAAGCTGCCTCCGCCCAGTCCCCAGGGAGCACCCGGAAACTCTCTGAGCACTGGCTCTTGCTCAGGGAGGGGGATGTGGGGCCACTAACCAAGGAGAACAGGCTGCCAACAGGGAGACACAAGTGCGGCGGGAATACATACGAAGTAACCGCCTAATCACGACTCTCTGTGCGGTCCCCTCTTGAACAGATGAAACGAACTCCTCTCCAACATCAGGGCCTCCACACGCGCCGTGTCCTTCACCAAGAAGGTGCTCCCCTCTGCTCTTCTCCTTCTCACCTAAGTCTCTTGGGGTCTCAGCTTAATGTCACAGCCTCGGGAGGAACTTCCAGGCCTGCCCTCCCTGAAGTAGGTCCCACCCCGCCCTCCATCTCATTACTGTCCATCACAGCCCCCTGGCCTTTGCGGTTGTCGTTTTTCTCAACAGCACCTCTCGCGCGTGTGCTACTTTGCTTCTTTATTGTACTGGCAGTTCCGAGGAAATTCTGTCTGTCCTGCTTTCCTGTGCTCGGGCCTGGAGCACAGTAGGGGCTCAGCGCACAGTCGACGAACACCGTTGAGGTCTCTGCTGCCTCTTGTCGTGTCCACACAGTCCTTGCACCAGGAAACACCAACGAAGCTCCGAGGGGCTGAGAGACTAGCTTAGATTGAGAGGTATCTAGAGAAGAAGCCAACCGACCCAGAGGCCTCCTCTGAACCCAAACTGAAGAGCACAAATGAGTAAGACAGACTCTCTGCACTCAGGGAGTTTGTAATCTAGGAGAAGAGGAATGTGTACAGGTAGGCAAAGACTCATTAAAAAGTCACGGGACTGACGGAGGCTGGTCAGGCCGTGTGGTCGGTGTAGGTCCCAGGCCGACACTGTCGGAGGGAGGGTTCTCGGAGCCTCTGGCAACCACGACAAACCACCCTGGAAGCTAACGGCACAGTCCAGGGGCTAAGAGCATGATCTCTAGAGTTGGGCTCCCTAGATTCATGACTTAGGAATCCTGACATTTGGGGGCGCCTGGGTGGCTCAGTTAAGTGTCTGCCTTTGGCTTAGGTCATGATCTCAGGGTCCTGAGATTGAGTCCCACATCGGGTTCTCTGCTCAGCGGGGCGTCTGCTTCTCCTTCTCCCTCTGCTTCTCGGCCCAGCTTGTGTTCTCTAACAGATAAATAAAATCTTAAAAAAAAAAAAAAGGAATCTTGATGTTTGGGGTAAGTTCCTTAAAATCCTTGTCCCTCAGTTTTCTTATCCGTAAGGTAGAGGTATTAGTAGTATTTATGCCACAGGTTGTTATGAGGATTAAATATTTGTGAAGTGCTTCAAGGCATGCCTCATACACAGGAGACATTCAACAAACCGCTATTAAAACTAAATGGTCTCTTCAAGGCCCAGGAACCTTGTTTACTAGTGAATTCCATCCAACTTGCACCGATTTGGCCCACCGAGTCTGATTCCGGTGTTTGGGCCCGGCCCACCTACCTTTCAGTTCCCCTGCTGTCCTGAGGCTGTAGCATCTAGCATTGACTCTGAGCTTCGATCCCAAGTTTGCCTTCTTTCAACCGTAAACCCTGATCTAGCCACATCAGCTCCCTCGCACCCCTCCGTCCGACTTTTGTTAGTGGCCAACAGCCACTGTCCCGGTCCCTGCTTTATTATTTCATATTTGGTTTCCCTTCCAGAGAACATGAGCTTTGCAGAGGCGGAGTATATGACACTTGGACTGGAAATCTGGGCCTTGACATCCAGATGATGAAGAGGAGAACTGAGAGTTTTGCACTTAAGCAATCTTTGCGAATACACTTCATTCAGAAATCAACTCTCCCTTGAATTCAGAGCCCCTAAACCAATATAAAATAATTTCTGTCTGTCCATCGGCTCAAAGTATCCATTATGTATAAGGCAAGACACCAGGCACTGGGGGAAGGGAAAAAAAGCCCATAAAACAAGATCTGTCTTCAAAGGGTGATTAGGTTACAATGTAACAGAGCTCAGAAGTAGCTTGCCAAAGAAGGCACTAACCTCTGATTTTCTGAGGATCAATTGCATTCTGGTTTTGAGCAGAGATTTTAAGCATTGAAGTGCCAATGACTTAAGCCACAAAAAAAAAAAAACAAAAAAACAAAAGTCCTTAAAGTACCACTGGTTAATAATCATCTTTGTGATGGTTTTGGAATTTCACTTTAATCAAATCCAGCAGGATGTTCCAAATATCGTTTATCCTTTAACAATCAACACTCAATCTCTAAATCCTGGCTTTTACTTTAATCACTCCTGAAAATTCTATTATTCAAGTGCTGACTGTGGTCTGTCTTGCTGAGCACCAAGCCCACAGGCTGCTCGGCGTCCCCCGAGCCACCCCCTGAGCTTTGGAGCCAGCGGAGCGCCTGGGAGCACAGGGCGCGGAGTCAGACCGCCTGGGATCTGCTCTGGCAAGTCAGCGAGCCTCTTCAAGCCTTAGTCTGCTCACGTGTAAAATGGAGGATGATGGTCGTGGCCCCTCCCTCACGTGGGGTCTGCGGAGGACTCAAGGAGTAATAAGTGCTTAGACTAGTTCTTGACCCTTAGTAACTCAGCCGTGCTTGTCATTGAAAAGTTCTTAATTAAGAGCCAGTTTTGCGATGCCTCCCGATTTCTTTGGCCCCTTATGCCAGGTGGAGATCCTAGAAAAACGTTCACCAGGGCCAAATCCCATTAGTTCACTGTCACTTAGCTGGAGCTGCTCAGTAGCAACTGTCCAGGGAGCACTAAGTCATGAGAGACTGGTGGGGGCGGGGGCCATCAGTAGAAGCGACATCATACGAAGTGTTTAATTCAAGGAGATTAAAAGGTACGTTAGGGGCCACGTATCACATCATCTTTTCAGCAGTTTCATTTACTGGGGAGGCAACTGGACAGATCGGAATGTATGATCTTGTTCTGCCAATAACCAGTTATGCTGCGTGGTCTTCTAAAGTGACCTTCAACCTCTGGGGCGTCAGTTTCCTTACGTTAACACACAGGGTCGATCCTGCGCAAGAGTGGAAAGAGCGGGACGCAAGCGCCGTCTGCGGCTATGAGATAAGGGAATGTGAGCCCGTCTCCCAACCCAGCCAAGGGCTTTCATTTCCCTTCCCCCAGACGAGCTGCCGTAGCATGCGTGACCACCCAGGAAGCTCAGAACCTCGCGGCTGGTAAGTGGGGGACTGTACTACGGGGTAAGGACTGGGACGGAGACACGCGTAGGTGTGATGGGAGGACTTAGTGAAGGCACGGCGCAGACCCAGGACTGAGCAGGGGGAGGCACGGAGGCACCAGGGAACCTGAGCTGTCCTTGGACAGTAGCACCTCAGTAGCGCACCTCTTGGCTGCACAGGTGACGACGTGACGCAGTCCCGTGGCCGGGAGCAGGCGTGGGGTCTTCTCGGGGCGTCTGTCTGTCCTCAGACACACCACGCCTCTTACTTCCACCCGCTCGTGCTGCTTCCTCATTCTTAGGACAAAATGTAGTCTACCTTTCATAGTGAAAGGTTTTGGGAGGGACAAGGAATCGAGAGTGTTGCGAAGCTTTCCAAGTGTGGAAAGGCCCCGATCCCCACACGAAGGAAGGGCGAGTGGCCAAGAGCTCTATCGATCGGGACGAAGAGGAAGTTTCTCTGGAGAGGCCGATTTGAGGAGGCCATCCTCAGAAGGCGGAAAGCCTGATGGGCCGTCAAAGGAATTCCCACGGAAGAGGAGACGGGGGAGAAATGGAAGCCAACCGGTGAGAGGCTTCTTGGCCCAGAGGACTTTGTTTCCAAACTTCTCCGAGTCAAAGGCACATTAGACCCTGCTCTGCAAACAGCCACCTGTCTGCTTGACCGAGACAAGTAATAGCATATGCTGGGGGGGGGGGGGGGTACAACAGGCAGCCTGAGGAGCCAAGATGTCTTTTCTTGCATGTTTTCCCAATTAACTCTATTCTTGGATGCCTTGAAAGGAAAGAGTCCCTCCTGAAAACATCGCAGAGTTGGGAGAAAAGAGGGAGTTTCAAGCACTATTGGTAATTCTAAACTTGTCAAATGGAAAAGCTTCATTCCAAAACAAATGTGGGGTTTTTTTGGGGGGGGAGGCTGTGTGCAGGGAAAGTGCTAGCCAAATGTCATCTTTGCTTATTCTCGATAAACTTGCTAAAATGTCTCCTAATCCTCAAAAGGTTCTAAGCTATGTTGATCATCTTTTAAAATAAGGTCACTGAATTTAGAGAGCCAAGAAGACTGCAATTCTCTGAATGTGTTAACAGCGCCCAGTACAGCTGATCTGTCTGAGGTCAGACACTTTTTCAGAACTCCGGCCTACATGGCCTTCTCTCAACATACAGTCAAGTGCCTGAGACTTAGCACTTGGGTAAGGGTTGAACTTGAACTGGGCGCGACCCTATGATGGGGCAGGAACTGAGAGATTCAGAAAAAAAAAAAAAACAAAAACAAAAACGCAGTGTCAGGAAATAAGAAAATCCCCAGAATTCAGTGACAAGATAATGAGGTTCCTCTCGCTCATGCTTCATATTTTTTCTGTCACTAGGTTTTCTTGCCTTTACCATATAAATGTTCCTCATTAATTTCTGCTCTGCCCTGTCTACCGTATTGCCTAGGTTCAGACTCTCGGCAGCTTCCCTTTCGAGCCCATGCTCTGCAGAAAAACCAGAGTCCTGTTTCAGGGCCTGGATTAGGGTAAGCCAAGCAAGGTACCCAGGGCACAAAACTGAAGGAGGCATCATTCTCAGGGTTGTGTAAGTACCAACCTTGAACTTGCATGTCTTTGTGTTCTGTACCCTAGGTGCCTCTCTTGCCTCATCCTAGCCCCGGTTCTACAACTTAGCAAGTATCTCTAATGTTCCAAACAACACCCGCACTGTGAATGTCCTTGCAGGGTCTCATGGTGGGTCGCCTGGCGGTAGGTAACCGTCAGGACGCTCACGGTCTCACACGGACACCAGCAGGCCTTTCCTCATGCAGTTCCCCAGACACACACTGTCACTTTGCACACACCACGCTCCCCTTCATGAAAGCCCTACCTTCTCTTCATCTCTGCCCGAATCCTGTAAATATGACTATAAAGGGATATATATATATATATATAATTTATATATAATTTCCCTTCCATGTTTCCGTCTTAGGAGCCTTCCCTGAAACCCCCACTTACTTTCTCCCCCCTCCTCTCCACCGCACCACACACCTTGTATCTATTTCTAGCCCGGAGCACTGTCTTTAACTGCGCATGTGCCAGCTGCCCGAGGTTCCAATCCAGTGGGGAACACGCAGCGTCCTCCCATCTAGGCATCCTCCCAACTCCTAGCGCATGACTGGCCTTCAATAAACGTTTGCCGAGAACTTGAGCGTGCATTCTATTGAACACATACCCTCAGTGCTCTCCCTTTTACCCTCTACACAGGATCAACTCCAGGTCCAAAGCAACAAGAAGAGACTTCCAATCACGGGAGAAGGAACCAGACTTTTCATAAGGCGGGCCTGTCCAGGCCGCTCGCTCCGCCTTGTCCGTGCGAACTGCAGAGGTCCACGATGGTGCTGCCGGCTGCCGTGAGCCAAGTTAACACGTTCGGTAAACATCATCGATAAAGATGATTAAACACTCCATTCCTGCTTACTTTAATTAACTATAATGAAAACATCACGAGGAGCCTGTAAACACCATTTGCATACACTGTCTGGAGAGATGTTTGGTACCGTCCCGTCCTGGAGATTTGGAAGGCTCCCTAAGTGAGCGGACGTGGGCTGATTCCTCCCACCTCTCCTCTCAGCAACGAACCCGTATTTTGGCTATTTTAAAAACTACAAAGTCTTTTCCAACTTTAGAACAAAACACTGGCTTGGCTGAATACAGACTGCTCCACAGAGAACACAAGCCTAGAGAATGCTTGTGTGGAACCCATAAGAGCACCGAGAAAAGTCTGGCCGGTTTCGAGGCGAGGCTGAGGAGAAGGGATGGCAAGAGGGGGCAGAGGGCAGCCTGTTTTCTGTTGGTAAGTATGCAGCTGTGTGCCAGTGGCGCAGGTGGTTGGGACGTAGAAGAGTCTGGACCTGCCCGGTCCAATATGGTAGCCATTAGCCCATGGGCCCGTGTGAAGTTAAACTAATGAAAAGTAAATAATATTTAAGTGTCTTCAGTCTCACACCTCAAGGGCTCAATGGCCACCAGCTAGTGCCTAGGTAGACAGGGCAGGTACTAGAAGTTCTACGGGGCAGGGACCGTGGAAACTCACATATTAGCCTCCACAGCCCCACGAGCAAAGATGCCCACTCTTACCCCTGGTTCATAATACATATGCACACCTCGAGCACGTCCTCATCCCTCTTCTTGCAAGCAAGTGGCTTCTCTAAAGGCGCTAATAGTGTAGAGGCTACAGGACCGGATGCTGCCATTAGAGCTTCCCTTCTAGTTAGAAATGAACATCATCCACCGAGATACCCAGAGTTGGCTCACGTAAGAGATGCAAAGTGACGGACGGCCACTAGAAATTTGAGAACAGTTTAACAAAGAATGAGCCCAGGAATCTCTCCAAGGCAGGGAGAGGGAGGAGAGACAACACACTGAAGGCACAGATTAGCAATCGCTGATGGGGACCCGAGGGGAGGCAGAGGCTGGGCAATCAAGCACTGCAGCCCCAGGCCTCCCAGAGCATCCCGAGTCCAAGGAGCAGTAGGCTTCATCCCTCAGGAGGGGCAGCTGTGCTCAACCCTAGCTGTGTCCGGCCCTTGTTCAACAAGGAAAGACCTCAAGGAAAACAGCTGCTTTAGCTGAAGTGATACACCATGAAGGACCAACTCGTGATGATTTCTAAGCACTCTGTCCAGACAGACTTGCCCCCTGAACCAACAAGTTGTCCACCGCCTGCCCCTTCTACAGGTCTGAGCTCACGTTTTAAATAAACACCAACAGATTCCACTCCGTAAGAGGCGAACTGGAAATCCTAAGATTCAATCTGAAAGAGAAGCCAAGGGCATTCTTTTCCAAGCATTAGATTGGTTTCACATGAGGTGATTAGACTCTTTCGTGCTAATTGCACTAGAAAGAACTAATTAGAAAAATCTACCATTCAGCTAATGAGAGCTGGGCCCTAACTATCTCAGTGCTTAACTTCTCAGGTTGTAAAATATCACTTTTTTTTTTTCATGCCCCATCTGAGAAAGTTGTCACTGTGTTAAATTCCAGCAGGCGGGCTAGGCATTAAATAACTAAAGCATCATTTACAAAGGAATCCACATGCTAGAGTTCACTGGGGCTCCACCCAGGCCAGCGTCCTGTTCCAGAAGGGTAAATAGGATAGCTCAAAGACTGCAAACTAGCAGTAGAGTGAACTGGTAATGAATTCTGCCGCATTTCTCAGTACAACCTTCTTGGTACCTTTGTGCCTTTTACTCCGGGGCCTGTTAATAATGCAGGATAAGGAATTTCACAGGTAATGTTGCCACTCCGAAAAGAGTTCATTAAAAAGCAATGATATCACCTGATTGAGACTCACGTCCCTGCCAAAGGTTGTAGCATTTATCAGAAGCTGATGGAATGAGAATAATGAAGAGCTAATAAATCAGAGTCTCTCATTATACAATAAACTCATTATATAGTACACAGTAGACAGAGTCAACATTGGAAAATAGGAGTTTGGCCATATTATTAGGATGAGGGCTGTCACAAAGTTTTCATTTCTTCTTTTTTTTTTAAAGATTTTATTTGAGAGAGAGAGAGAGAGCATGAGCAGGGGGAGGGGTAGAGAGAGAAGGAGACTCCCTGCTGAGCTGGGAGTCCGATGTGGGACTTGATCCCAGGACCCTGGGATCATGACCTGTGCTGAAGGCAGACGCTTAACTGACTGAGCCACCCAGGTGCCCCCACAAAGTTTTCTTAGAAGAATCAGATGACAGGAGAGCTCTAAGTTTCACATAATTCACGTATTATGTCCACTAAAGAGATGCTTCTGCAGCTAACACCCTTCCCAAAAAAGCATTTTTTTCAAAAAAGTTTACAGTCCTCTTGGCAGGAGCCCAGATCCTATGTGCTGCAAGAAGATGTGTGAAATTAGCAGAAATGTAAATGTCAGAACTTCTGTTTTTGGAATTAAATGCTAGAGATTCTCTCTGTATCTAGGGTCCCCGCTCCTTACCTCAAGGTGGAAAGTTTTCAAGAAGACAAAAAGGTACATGTTTAAGTACACAGAGGATGCTGACATTAACTCCTGAATTCCCAATGAGGATCAAGAATGAGAAGTAAACTCACCTTCCCAAACAAGCTCTGGAAAGCAGGGACGCTAGATGCCACGCAGGTATGTTTCACAGGTCTGTCCTTAATTACTCATAACCTGACTCGATGGGGTTTGTATGAAGGGCCATTTGGGGTTTGCTAGAGTCATTAGCACCTCTAAGCAGAGAGTGTGAAATACGTAGTGAGATTCAGATCCTTCCCCTGTGTCTTTTATGAATGATGTCAGAAAGGACTTGTTAGGGCAAAGGACTAAAATGAACGGTTATAATAAAGTTTGAGGAAAATCTGGAGATTTCAATTGTAGGTATACCTCATTCACCCCTTATGCATATTTCTCCTGATAGTTCTGCTGCATTCTTTAATCTTTTTTTTTTAAATCACATGTTGGGGCGCCTGGGTGGCTCAGTGGGTTAAAGCCTCTGCCTTCGGTTCAGGTCATGGTCTTGGGGTCCTGGGATCCAGCCCCGCATAGGGCTCTCTGCTCAGCAGGGAGCCTGCTTCCCCCTCTCCCTCTGCCTGCCTCTCTGTCTACTTGTGATCTATCTCTCTCTGTCAAATAAATAAATAAAATCTTAAAAATAAGTAAATAAAATCACATGTTATTCCAAAGGCTCTTAGGTTACTATAGTCCGTGAACAAACATAATAGATAATGGGAGAGACCAACTAATCGCACAGTACCCATGCATGTATTGTTATCCCCATTTTACAGATGAGATATCAGGGAGATTAGGATTGCTTGGGATTAACCAGCTGAGTGGCAGAAGTGGGATTTCAAATCTGGCAGGTCATGTGTTCAACTTCAGATTACTTCTTTCCTTTCAGAGTGTCCCTAGTGTCCCCAAACAGATTTATACACATACCAGTAGTATTTCGCTTTGAATTTCACCACAAGGCTTAATTCTGCCCAGTGTATTTTTTTTTTTAAGATTTTATTTATTTATTTGACAGAGAGAGAAATCACAAGTAGGCAGAGAGGCAGGCAGAGAGAGAGGGGGAAGCAGGCTCCCTGCTGAGCAGACAGCCCGATGTGGGGCTCGATCCCAGGACCCTGAGATCATGACCTGAGTCGAAGGCAGAGGCTTTAACCCCCTGAGCCACCCAGGTGCCCCTGCCCAGTGTATTTTTTAAAGGCAGTCATCATAAATTAATCAAGACATCTCTGTAAATAAGAATCACAAAGAAAAAAAAAAATATCAAGACTTTTGTCAGAAATTGAATTCTCCTTAACACAGAAATGGGGCTGGATTGGAACTGAAAGGCTCTTCCCGCAATGGTCTTAAGTCTATTTTTTTTTTTTGGGGGGGTCAAGATTTTCATCTTGACTTCTTCATGAACCAAAAAAAGAAAAAAAAAAAAATCCAAGCCCTATTCTCTCTACCCCATCGCTAACAATCTGAGGCCTAAAGAAGTGAAACATTGTGGGCAGCATTAGAGCAAGTAGCTAACTGAAGCATGAAGGAAAGCCTCAGGTCTTCCCTCCCACCGATCACTGATAGCAATTCAGTAGCTTGGTCTTTCCCCATGGTCAAGGAGGAAGGGCCAAGAGCGGTATTCAACAGGAGTGCCAGACTGTCCTCTTCTTTGCACTCATGTATAATCCTTATTAATACAACGAAAGGCCCAGAAATGAGGACAGGGACAAATCCCAGGAAATACCGCTAACCTCACATAATTAGAAAAAGCTACTGGCAGAGAAAACATTACTTCAAATGTTGAAAAAATCAACACATTGTTTGGCAAAACAGAGATTTGATGGCAATACCCGAAATCCCAGTCGGATTGATACAGAGAGAGAAACCGAAACTATTAGGCCAGTGCAGCTAGATAATAACACTAACAAGCAATATTTAACAAACTACTTTAAAGGTGATTAAGGAAGTATTCCTTGGAATCCAATTAATATTCATAACATTTTTCTTTCTTTCTTTTTTTTTTTTTTAATGAGGAAACTGAGAAACAAAGAGGAGGCTGAGGAGATGGGTTAGGTGGAATGGTCTGGTCAACAAGGCGAAAAGGGGTCTGACTTCTCACTGATGGGGCCTTTCCAGGAAGCTCGCGGCTTCTCCAGGGCCGAACCCGGAAGGAAACGCGGAGGGATTCATCCTTGAACTGGTATCATCATCAACATTTCCCGGGGTTGCTTATCACTGAATTTCTTCTGGACTCTAATCGGGAAGACTAAAATAACCATCTTGCCTGGCAGACTTGGAGAGCACACGCAGGAGACACAACAGCAATTACACAACTCAGGCGACGTTTTCACGAACTTTTCCAACGATCTCCCATCACTGGGAGAAAACTTGGTTTCCTTTGTCAAATTTCCCAGAAAGACCGTCTCTGCTCTCTGTAATATCGGCTGTGTCTAAACACAAGTGCAACCATGATACCCTTTAATAGTTAATCCTCCAACATGTAATTAGGCATTCACATGACAATCAAAACCATGACTATATTTCATGTTTGCCTTCCCTTTCAAGCCCTCTACTAGAGGGGCACTTACTCTGTCAAATCTGCTATAGTAATCAAAACATTGAAATTACTTCTTTCCACACTAAATATACTGGAACTGGTTGTTTGATTAAATGTAGAGCAGAGAGTGCAATTTGCTAAATTACAAGTATTCTGAACATGTAAATATAGTTTAATTACTGCAATTAAAGAAGATTACTGGAGATTGGCAGATGGGAATGTAATGCTGTTTTAATTAGAGTTTTTAATGCACTGTAACATAAGCATAATATTAACCCTTTATCCTAGAAGAGGTAGCTGGGTCTTTGAAAAATTAGTATTTAAAAATGTATTAGAGCTAGTGTTTCACCACAAGGGCTAGACTGAGTCACAGTGCCCTGGAAGGCATCAGGGAGGAGGATCCTAGTTTCTAAGAATGGGAAACTGAGGCAGAGAGCGATGACAGGCTACACGTCTGCTGGAGTTACCACCTAGGAACATACACGCAAGCATGCAAGCACGCATGTGTGAGCACACTGAGAAACACACATCTCACTGGCCACTTTTCATACAAGAAGAACGTTGCCACAGCCTCGATGGCTGAAGGGACTTCCGTGCCAGGAGATGTTTCATGGAGCCCGTGCTTAGCAAACACGAAAAGAAAAAGTATTTCAAATATGCATTTGTTTCCAAAAAATGCATTTATTCATCTCCAAGGCAACTCTAGCACGAGGCAACACAGCCGACACCCTACGGCGGGAGGCCAGTATATTCTGAGTATTCATCTTCCCAAACCGTATAGGCTACACAAAGTAATATTCCAGAATGTAAGAAGCAATCTTTGTCATCTTGAAAGCTATCACTTGCAACATTTTATCCATTTAAGTCAATAGCCTATTAGAAATTCTAATTGAAAGTTCAATAGTCAGCTTGGAGCCTTACAATAGAGGTTGCCTTTTGGAAAGCCATTTAAAGTCTTAATCTCTTTATCATTTGGTATTTTGAAGCCTAACTTTGTTCTTGTTAGGCAGATCAATGGCATTAATTTACAAAATGGGGGAAAATGTCACCCTTCATCCTTTAAGTCTCAGCTCAGTGAAGAGCGGCATAAGCGAATCTGATCACTGCTTTCCCATATTAGCAGCAAACGGTGCCATGGGAGACTTGACCTACAAATTTTAATTACTGCATGAAAAATTCAGTTCCTGGAGATGAAGAGAGGCTTGAGCAAAAAAGCAGGGGCCCACCTTGTGCACGTCTGCTGAGTTTTAAGTCTTCAGGACTGGATTTCTGAATCACTGGCCGACACCACAGTCAATGAAAGGGGTTTACTATGTCCAAGAACAAGTCACAAACCTCAAAACAGTGCGAGACCAAGGCCAAAGGCACCGGGGGCGGATAAGTAAGCTTCTAAGGGAAAAGCTGTGGAAGAGAATACATTTCTATTTTACTGAGCGTATAGCGTCCTGAAAGGTCATGTACACACTTATCAATTGAAAAAAAATAAAAGTGGTCATGAAGCTAATTGACAGCCTCAGAGGCAAGCATTCCGACAAAAATCAGAGAGGCAGTCTTGGTGCTCTACTCTTGCTAAAAAAAACAACAACATTCTTAGCACTTGGGAAGGAATTATTTTCACCCAAAATGAAAGAAACAGATTCTGAATGTGTAGACGTGATGGCTAATTTGTGGGGGCAGAACCCCCACCCCCCAAAAAAAGTCATCTAAAAATTAAAGCCAAAAGTAGTAAGTGGTCGGCGTAACTACTGCTGTAATAAGCAGAAACAAGGGGCAAGGCTGTCAGCTTTTGTGTTCTAGAAGCTAAGGGAGCAGACTCGCACAACAGTCACCTTACGTGTAGGTGGCAACATACACATTTGTCAATATGACTTCGAAGCAATCATTTAACACACACGTACACGCACCTGTACTTAGACAAAGGAATCAGAAGGCCACAGAGGAATGTTAACAGTAGTTACCCTGTGGGAGTAGAAGCTTGTTCAAGGGATGGGGTACGTCACGGGCTTTTGCTTTTTAGTTTCGATACTTTTTACGGATTGCTCAAGTTTTTATAATAACTAACCTGTACGGCTTTCCAAATGGTCAACAAACCAATTTTTTTTTTAAAAGAAGAAAAAAATAAAATTTGTATTTGATGTTACAGCCTAAGAGCCTGTGAATCTTTTTAGAAAGATCTTTTTATTTTAAATATGAAAGAGAGCACCATTTGCTTCCAAAATTTAGACTTTTTAGTTTTAAGCTTTCTTAAAAGTTAGGTTCCCTTATTTACTTCCGAGGCTTGTGGCCGCTATAGAACTGTGTTAACTGCTGAGCCTTGGTGAATCACTTTGTCTACTATTCAACGTATGTGGGGAAGCATTTCTGCCAAACTGCATATGGGGCCCAGGACTATGTCATGCACTGGGCATCTTCCTTAATATCGCTTGATGATGGTGATAGGACAGTAATGACCTTGCAACCGTGGATGGATGGATGCATTTTCCATGCAGACCTAGCAGCTCTTGGCTAAAACTTAGCAGTCAAACAGCTTTCTGATGACTAAACCATATTTATCTTTTCATTTCTGATCTCCATGGATCTCCACATCCTTCTTATCCAAGAGATGCCTCAGTGTCACCTCCTGACACCAACAGCTGGAATTCTGTGATGAAGTATCCTAATGAAAAAGCCATTAACATTTGCACCAGGTGCTTCTGGGCTTTTCTGCCCCTGTACTTAGGTTAATAGTATGCTGGAAGGTCTCTAGAAAGGACAGAGGCTCTTGGTTAAAGAGCTGAGCAGTCACATCCCTGATATGCTTGGCCATTGACACAGATGGGCTGCTCCTCAGGTCAGGGCCCACTCCTTAGAGGGAGCAGAATCGCATGATATGACTGCTTTCGGAGGCGAGGGCTAACTAGAACAAGCGTGGGGAGGGGAACGGGGCTGGCCTCAGGTCTGGGCAGGAGAGCATGTGCAGGAAGGCCAACCTTGAGCGTACTTACTGAGCCCGGCTTCCAGCAGGAGCCAGGACCCATCCTCTGTTGAGACTCCAGGGAAGGGCTTGGGATACACACAACAAAAGTCATTGCCATGAGATGGAAAAGAACACATGCTCAATATAAGAAAGCATGAGATGCAAAAACGCAGCTTCCCTGAAGTGTGGCATTTCCAAAGCCCACACATCATAACAACTCTGAATTCCGAGACGCCCAAACAGGAAGGCCCTGAGGTCCCATCTGTCTCCCTGACTAGAAGGACAGCTGAGGAACCATGCTGCTCTCTGTAAGAGGGCTGGCAGAAATCTCGGGAACCTTGGCCCAGGAGCTAAGAATGTGCAGTCATTCCTCTCTCCAGTCTAATTTACAGCCCTGACAAAAGCTGTTGGCTTATTACCAGGTCTGTCTCTGTACATAACTAGAAATGAACCACCAAAAAGAGTTGGCTCACTTCTAAACTTTGTTTTTATCCTTAAATTTTAAAAAATCATGGGATTCATTATCACATGGTATTAAAGAAATTCATTATTTCTTTTGTTATACATGACATCTTACCACCGAAATTAAGAAGGGAAGATTGCTAGGTGGATGAGAAGGTCAGTAGGAAAGAAGTGGAGACAGAAAAGTAGGAACATGAGCTGAGATGATGATTCCTAGTTTGACCGGGCTCAGAAGCCCTGAGGAGCTCCAGAATTCCAGCATTCAAGGTCCTCCCAGGGTACTCAGAGTCCGCCCTTCCCAGGCACGCGACCGACTAGTCTTCTGCTCTGTAATATTCTCTTCCGGTGACTTGACTTGCATTGTGCAGTCATCTCTGAACACACGAGTTACATATCTAGTGTGGTACTTCAACTCCTTACTTCTCCAGACTCCACATTTCTCTTTATGTATATCAATCCTACTCTTTCTTTAAGATTCTACCTTCCACGCCATCATCTCAAGTGATAGAGGAAAGGATTTGACAAAATCCAACACCTTTTCATGATAAAAACACTCTGAAAACTATCAGGAGGAAGGAAGTTTTGTTTTTTTTTTAACACAATAAAGAACATTTCTGAAAAACCCATAGCTAACAGAAGACTCGGGGAGAAATACTGAAAGCTTTCTCCCCTAAGATCATGAATAAGACAAGGGTGCCCACATTCACTAATGCTGTGAAACACTGTACCAGAAGTTCTAACCAGAGCAATCAGGCGAGGAAAAAAAAGAGCATCTATCTCTATTTACAGATGAAATGATTCTATAAGCAGAAAATCCCAAAGCTAATAAAATGAATTCATCCAGGTTGCAAGGCATAAGACCAACACACGAAACTCCATTGTGCTTCTATATACCAGTAAGGCACCATCCAAAAAGGAAATTAAGAAAACTATTGCATTTACAGTAACATCCCAAAGGACAAAATACCCGTTTAACCAAAGAGGTAACACACTTGCACGCTGAAAACTATAAAACAAACATGGCTAAAAGAAATTAAAGACCCAAAGAAATGAAAAGACACCCTTGTTCATGATGTCAACACTACTCAAGTGATTTACAGATTCAAAACAATCTCTACTAAATTTGTATCCTAAAGTAAGCCTCTCTCCCTCATCATGGTACTGAGACACAAACGTGAGGCCCAGGTGAATTCACTGGCTGGGAGCAGGGGTCCAGGAGCTAACTGTCAGAAGACGAAATACTACAAAACAGGGAATTTAAGGAGGGGATGGTGAACAGAGGAGGTTCTCAGAAGGCGGCTCAGGCTAACACCTTCACTGAATTTTGAAGGGCATAATAGGATGCTCAGAATATCCAAAGCCATGAACTGCAGGGTGCTGAACAGGCTGCGCCTTTTATTCGGAAAGAAAAATCTCGAATGAAAAATAAAAGGTTGCAAAAAATTCTGAGAAAATGCCACGAGCTACCTTCTGCCATCCCCCCAAAACCCAGCCCCTCCTTCTGTGTCAGAAGAACTAGTCCCAAAGCAATTTTCTTTGGAAGAACAAATCTGCACAATGCCGTATCTGAAGAATGTCCTCCATTTCCCTTTCTACCATAACCAGCTCCCCAAAACGCATGCAGGAAGCCGACAGGTAAAGCAGCTCCTGAGGTTATTCTAGAAGCCAGTGCTCTTTAGACACATTGAGCAAAGTAGTCCTTTCAGAGGCCAGGAAGACACGGGACTACAAACACAAAGGGCTCCATTTGGAAACCCATGAATGCCCCTATTATCCTAAAAACTAAGCACGGAGCCATGCATTTCATGCCCACGGCCACCTGTGATTATGTTTTTATAGTCATTACCCTGCACCTTTGATGATCAGATTGTTCAAAGGCCTCAACGAGCGTGCTAACGTGACTTGAGCGCTTACTGTGTCTTCACTGCCGCCAGCCCCATAAGCGCACTTCTTTACTTTATGCCAAGGGAGAAAAGAAATCCAACCTGGCTCCCATCACAAATTGATGTGATCTCTTGGAAGCGACCATAGGCCCCATGTTCAAGTAAATCAGAGAATGATGCATGAAGCACAGAGTACCTGGGCCTCGAGCCTCTTTTAGCTGGCTCCAGGTAGAATCGGGAAAGGGGCATGGCCAACCTTCGCCCTCCATGGCCTGTGGGAATCCGAGCTCGCTGGGAAGTTAGGTGTAGGAGAAGGGAATTATATTAAGCGGTGCTGAGAAAGATCCAGAGGAGTTCCCGTGGTGCTGTGGTGTGCGCGTGTGCATGTGTGTTCAAGAGCTATGAGAAACCAAACGCTGGTGGGGCAGAGATTTAAGTGGCTCAGGCCGCTGAAGGGGGGCTGCCGAACGGTCCCGATGCCCCGGGAGAAGCAGAGAAGGCCAATCAGGCCTTCAGGACACAGGCTGGGAGTAAAAAGCCCAGCAAAGGCCCAGGGGAGGGCAGAGCTGCAATCAGGTCCCTCTGGAGACGGGCGGAGAGGCAATCACGAGGCCCTGGGAGGACAGATCGGCAGCCCCTGGGGAGCCTCCTAGAAAGGCCCCCTTCAGGCCTAAAGGAGTTCATTCTGGGGCTGTGATTGCCTCTCCAGGCTCAGCCTGCTGTGCTGACCTTGAGGCTGGCCCCCACCCACAGGGCAGAGAGCAGAGACAAGCTGGAGAGGCGGCGACTAAGTGAATCAAACACAAAATGCGTGCAGGACGAGCAGTTGGAGTCTTCAGTCACAGTGGAGATGCTTCAGAGCCGAGGCCCAGGGCGAGGGGAGCCGCGGGCAGATGGCTGGGACTGATGGGCCCGGCGGCGGGAGGCCTTCCTCCTCCCGACGGGATTCACGGCCTCAGCAGCTTGACGAGGCTTGCCGTCTTTCCCCGCTTCCTTTCTCGAGTGGGGACGGTTCGACGAACTGGTCCATGTGCGATGTGCAAGGTCAAACGGCAACTCCCTTACAGACGGGACACGTGCCTTCCTAAATCTAACGGTTTAGAATCCAGCTGAGGTGGGCGTACGGTGACCGCGTTCTACGCTGTCTAAGCATTCAACCACGCTCACATATTTTCTCACTTGACCTTCCGGATATATTCTCCGGAAAAGGACGTGGTGGTTCGGCTTTGCTTTTGTCACTTGAATCGGGAGGACAGCAGACAGAGTGAAGCCCACAGTGAAGATGCACTGGCAGGAGTGAAGAGGGGAAGGCACAAGACGCCTCCTCAAGAATTCCTGTGGTTGGAGCGCCTGGGGGGCTCAGTGGGTTAAGCATCTATCTGCCTTCGGCTCGGGTCATGATCTCTGGGATCGAGCCCCGCATCAGGCTCCCTGCTCGGCGGGGAGCCTGCTTCTCCCTCTGCCTCTGCCTGCCGCTCTGCCTGCTTGTGCTCGCTCTCTGTCAAGTAAATAAATAAATAAAATCTTAAAAAAAAAAAAAAATTCCTGTGGTTAAGGATAGTGGGGTTCAAACTGTGGTAATCTTGCCCATGGGAAAAACAGTTCTTATAGGGGACCCCAATATACGAAACAGATGCGAGTGAAGCTCGGGGTGAGTGGTGGTGAGGGCAGGAAGCCGTCACACACTCCTGTGGCGCCCTTCCTCTCCTCGCCCCTCACCCTGTCAGCCCCTGAGCCGTGGAGCAGGGGACGAATCCTAAAGTGGGAGAGGGCACGGCGGCCCTGGGCTCGTCCCTCTTGTGCCGTGTGAGTTTTCCTCTTTGGGCCTCCCTTTCCCCATGGGTTAAAAAAAATGGGCTTGAGTGGGCCTTAGGGTCTTTTCGATTCTAAAATTCTCAGCCTCTCCACAGGCAAGAGGAGAGGAGAGAACAATTGCAAATTTTTCCTCAACACAACAGGAAGAAAACTACGTGGTGACGGGATACTCCAGGTCCTTCATGCGGCAGGGCGCCATTTTCCAGCTTTTTCTCAAAAGATTGCATCTACTTCATTTATGACCATCTCTGGTGGTCTTGCTGACCACTTCCCATGCCAGAGGGTGACTTTCTTCTGTCTTTCACTAAACCAGTAAACTCCACAGAGTTCCATAATAGGACCGGAGAGGCCTGGAAGGGACTACAGTTCATCTTTCTTTTTCCCAATAAACAAAAATATTTTCAATGACCGCTTCATCAGATGTTTGTTCTCATATATTAATTTGGCCGGCATATTTTTATAGTACTGACTGAAAACATTCATAAAACCCCACACCCTCATGTGCCCAGAGTCAACACAAATGTTCTGGCCACACTGGATTCCACTCAGAAGCCAAGGCTTGATGTCATTTTTCAAGATGTCCTGGCTGGTTTTCCAACTGCTCACGTCCACCCTCATCACCATTCTCAGACTGGTCATAATCTCGGCAGCCAAGCCTTTGCCCCTGGGTCACCCGCCAAATCTAGGTACCAGCAAATAGCAATTCTTTCATCCCGTGTGGGAGAAGAAAGTCGGCCTTGATTCCTGCCCCCCGCCCAGCATACTTGCGCGATTTCCCCACTTTGCGGCACATTCTCTCTCCTGTGTTTTGACTTAGAAATGGCGGCACAGTAATAGACCCTGTTTTCATTTTAGTGAATCACCTATATTTAATTGGGAAAACGGGCTGTTGTAACTCTGTCAACAGGACATGTTTGATTACATCGTGTAACCATTTTTCTTCAGAAGGCACTACCATCTGGTCTCAGCAGTTAAGTAAGCACAGCTATGCGGTATTAGAGCTAATGAAATTAAATGTGGCACAAATATATAAATGGTGCACAGAATTCACATTGATCTCTTGAACAGGATTTTCCTTGTTGATGCGCAAGAAACGTGGGTCGCGAGATCGGGACTGTGTGGTACGGCTGGCTGGCTCAATTTCTTTCCAAACAACAAAGTGATTATTCACTTCACATCCAGGTCAAAGAGAAGACTTTCATCTTCAGAACCCCAACAGTTCCCTTTCCAACCTGCCTGCGGCCCCCCCTTTCAACACCCATTCTCCTCTCTTGATGGCCTGCTTCCTCCGTCTGCCCCGCGGTCACCCAAAGCTCAGGCTGTATTACCTCGCCAGGCTCCAGATTTCCCTTTATCCTCCTCTCTGACCCCTTAAACCTCTCAATTCTGCTTTCTGGTGTGACGAGGCTTAAATCAGACCACAAATGTGAGGATCTCGGCACAGCACAGACACCCCATGAATATTATTTGTCTCTGACGTCTCTCTTTCCACTTATTTTTGCCTGTGCCAGTCTCCGAGCGGGGCTAGAGGTGGGCCGGCCTCACCTGCAAACTTAGGTCCGCTCGTTCTGAGCTGGTGCTAACTAGAGAACCAATCTATCTCCGCTCCACCCTCACATATGTGGAGACATCTGTTGTTTCTGTCGCCTCATTCCTTCCCATTTTCTTAGTAAAACGGTCCCCCAACGGTTCCTTTGGAAATATCCCTGCTCCAACTTTTCATTTCTGTGGGATGAACTCCAACTCCAGTTCCAGAGTGGGCTCTAACTGGGTTAAGCCAGGAGAGGGAAAGGGTGGTGTTGCGGGAGGCACCCAGGCGGGATCTGCGTTTGGGATCGGGCCAAAGGCAGGCAATCCATGTGAAGTACTCCGATGGGGAGCATGAGTACGTCCAGGGTTTGGAGCCCTCATCTGAGCTCTGGACCAGGGGGGCGCAGGGTCCTGCATCTCCCGCCCCTGTACTATCTCCCATGATGCTTGCTGCTGTGAGGTACCCCAGTAGCTGCTCCTCGTATCAGCACGGCCCTGAGCTGTACCTTTGATCACCTTTGAGTGACCGTGTACATGTTCAGCCGGGTTCGTGTCCACCGTGTGTGTCTTGCTTGGGGATGGAACCGTCTACATGCCTGGACTCGTCTGCTAACCACTCTCCCCTGCTTACGTACTGGGACCTTCGAGCAACCCACCTGCACTGGGATACAACGTGCACTTAGTAGGCGTCCCTGGAAGCTTCAGGTTTGGAATTTTAGAGATAGTATTCGTGGGTAGCATTTATTATGCCCTCAGCGTGGGGAGGGCACTACTCTAAGTGTTTCGTCTACACCCCCGGATTAGTCCTTTTAGAGATCCTGTGAATTAGATTCTATCATACCCTTTTCAGGGATGAAGAAACCGCGCCGAGTGGGTAATTAACTTAGCTAACATCTTCCAACAAGTAAGCAGCAGCGGAGGGATTCAAATCCAGCCGGCATGACTCCGGGGCTAAGCCCTGACCCACTGCCACTCTCAAAAAAATGTCTGTTTCTTTCTTTTGGCTTTCTTAAAAAAAATGTGTGAAGCTTTTCGCTTGCTTCTCATTTATTTTAAATACACATTCACCATTAGAAAAGCGACAACAAATCATTTGACTTCTAAGTAGGCCTCCAGTTAGTATCCCTGACACCGTCTTTCTTGGGGCTGCTCTCTGCCTGGGGGGGCAAGGCTAACTTAACAGGGAAGTGTCTGCCTTTTCCTGGGGCTCCCCCTAAAGAAAGGTGGGACCTTCACATCCAGGAGCTACCGAATGCAGGGGATAAAATGCAACAGCTTTTCAGAAAGACAGCAAAGCATACCGGAGAGACCCTTCTGGGTAGTGAAGATTAGCCCTGGTTTTCTACCTCATCCACTGAAATGCCATTCCCAATACATTTGGAAAATGGAACAGTTGGCCAATTCAAAATACTTTCCCTTCTGTTCATTTTATCAAGAATTTGGTACGTCTCTCCTACAGGAATACACACTATAATGCATGTAAAAAAAAAAAAAAAATGATCCCTACAGAGAATTTTCTTTTTTCCTTAAAAAAAAAGTTCCAAACTGAAGCTTTATACAAGTAAAGGGCAATTTCGCTGGTCGGATAAATCTTCTTATAAATCCAAATGTTAAAACAAGACAATCATATTAGATCTAGAGATTAAATCAGTCTCCAAGTAACCCCTGAATTTACTACAGTTGTTGAATGTCCCTGCTAATTTGGGGATTAAAATGCTCAACACAAAATTCATTTTTTTCCTAATTGGATTGGCCAAATAAGTTTTCCAGGGTTCATGGGAACATTTCATTTTCATAAAGAGGATCTGAAACAAATAACTTCATTATGGAGATGCTTCATAAACTATAGGGCTGTTCTTGGGGAACAGACACATCATAATAAATTATCTTGAACATAACCTCTTTTTGTGACACAGTTGTACATTTCCTGGATGTGTTTCAAGAAACAGTGTTTCACTTCAGACATGTCCCAACTGCCTGGATATTTATTTGGCCACATACATTTTTTTCTACTCTATAAATTTTTCAAACTTGGAAGTGCCTGATTTAGTCACTGTGGTTAGAAATTCTGTTTGTTTGGTGTCTGAGACAACACCCGAAGGGGCTCCAAAGTACTGAATCAATTTAGTGGCTTGTACCCACAATTAAAAAACATAATGAAACAGACTAAAAAAGATCAGAGTGCATATGCTTCCTAACTCTCTATTCACAAGTACTTAAAACAACACATTTATAATGATGCTTACACGAAGCCAACAAGATACTGTCACATTTGTGGAAAAAGAAATGATCGGGGCGGGGGGAAGACCTAACACAAAGCTACTTTAATGTGGAACTATGTATAATCTTGGTGTTGGGATGTTTGGAAGGCATCCTCTATGAAAGGAGGCACTCCTGCCTAGTTGCAGTCCCACAAACGTGGATTTGTATCCCAGCCGCACCACCTTGGCCTTTGACTAGCAGGGGGACCCCTTCATTCCTCAGTTCTATCACCTGTGAAGTGGGAATCATACTGACCATCTTACAAAATTGTGAAGGTAAGACATAATACACATAAAGCACTTAGACTGGTGCTTGGTATGTAATCACTCATATGGTAAATGCCATCATGTTGTTAAAATACATTAGCAAGAATTCAAATAATACACTATATGTTAACTAATTAAATTTAAATTAAAAAAATAGCCATTGTAAGCTGTTTATTGCCTGTCTTAGCTGGTGCCATGTTGGTTTTGGAGTCCCTGGTATCCGGCCCCTGGGGAAGGATGGGATGGAGAGGCCAGACCCCAGCTCGAGTGCACCGACTCTTCCTCCTTTGCCCATCCCACTGGAACCACTGACTGACAGCCCTGGCTGCTCTTGACATGAGATTTCAAGATGGCTCCTCCGGCTCTAACACTAGCATTCCCCGGGGACGCTGGCGCCTCCCTGCTGCCAACCGTGGTCCACATTCACCATTTCTTCTTCCCTTTCCTTCCAAGGCCCGGTCCTTGAGCCCAGACAGCCACTTTGCAATTCCGGTAGCTGTTTCATGTTGGACTTATGTGCTACACTACTTACTTAGTCCTTGAGGACAGGGACCGTGTCTTAATTTTATTCTCTAGCGGTAGACAGCACACAGTAGGAGTTCAATAATAGTTTGCTAAATAAGTAAAATAAATAAGCTCCCTGGATCTCAGTTCAAATAAGCTGTCTCTGTAAATACCATGATCCAAAATAAAGACAGCTTTAACATATGTTGGGAGGTCTTTCGTATACATTCCACGATGGATATTGAGTGAACCTGACTCTCAGAGAATATTCTATCATGAATGTGAAGGTGGTTTGCACAGTTACAGCCAGGTTTTATGAACAATATGCTTCCTTCTGGACACAAATGAAAGGGCCCAAAGATGATATCGGGGCTGAATGAAGAATGCTCTCTTCTGACACCAGGGCCTTCCTGAAGATGATGCTGTAACGACCTCCGTGGCTTAATTTATCATTTAGATGGAGGCTCACTGAAACGAAAGTACCAACAGGGTAAAGTTCCTAGCTGGTTGCATATAGATGTTGAGAAAAACAAAAAAGAAACTGACTGCATTCCAAACTATGTCAAGTCTCGATTTCACCTAAACCAATATGGAGGTTGAATAATTAATAAATGATTAAAATGCTTAGGGATGTGGTATAAAAAGCATAGCTAAGCAAGTCTTTTTTTTTTTTTTTTTTTTTTAAGAGAGGGCGAGAGGGTGTGTGCGGGTGGGGGGAGCAGAGGGAGAGGAAAAGAATCTTAAGCAGGCTCCATGCCTAGTGCAGAGCCCAACACAGGGCTCGATCTTACAACCCTGAGACCATGACCTGAGCTGAAATTAAGAGTCGGATGCTTAACCGACTGAGCCATCCAGGAGCTCCACTAAGCAAGTCTTTTTTTTTTTTTTTTAAGATTTATTTATTTAATTTAGGAGGAGATAGAGAGAGAGTGGGAGGGAGTGCATGCCCATGAGAGAGGGAAGGGGCAGAGGGAGAGGGCGAGACAGAAGTTCAAAAAGAGTCCACACTGAGCGTGGAGTCCGATGTGGGGCTCAATCTTACAACGCTAAGATCATGACCTTGGCCAAAATCAAGAGTCGGATACTTAACCGACTAGCCACCCAGGCACAGCCCCCAACCCCAACTAAGCAAGTCTTAATTAGCAAATTTAGGATAATTTGGTCTATGGACTGAGAGATAGTTTTCTTTTACTCATTCATTCACTCATTCATTTAGTCTTTTGTCTGGCCTCCCCAGTAAGAGAAAAGCTCTTTCAGGACAATTTTCAAAGGACCAGTTACTTGGGTCAAATAGAATGATGAGATGAAGGTATTATAAAGTAATTTGTTAAGATCGTTTGCGTAGTGTTTTCTAGAACTTCCTTCCAAAGCCATTCATTCAATGGGCATTTGCTCATAAGGTGCTAAGAGTTCAAGGCCCTGGGAAAACCAAGAACAATGAACAAAGACAGAGAAAATATACCTTCTGAGCTTGGCAGAGATCTGATTTTGTTTTTACTAATCCCCACCCCCCAAGAGTGAACATAGGAGGGGCTTAGCAAACACAGGTTTTAATGTCCACGGGTTTTCCTGACTTCCATTACTACTCCCTGTCTCACCACAATAAATTCTGCCTACTAATGTACTTGAAACTATTTTTAAAGATGTCACCGGTTTAGCTGGGTTGAGAAACTCTAAGGAAAGAACGAGGGTCAAGCGCTATTTAAAATTTCGGTTCCGCACCCTCACCTTTCTCCTTCCATTAAAACAGAAGTGCAGATCTGAAATAGGATCATTATCTTTGGTGGATACACTTGGCAGCATCCCCCAACTCACAAATCCCTCAGCTTATTTAAATAACACAGAGACTAAAGATTAAAGCTGTCTTGTGTCCGGGAGACATCAGGAAGGAGATCACTTGGGCCTTAATATTCCTTTCAGTAGTAACTTGATGCATCATATTTTTTTGCACTTTATTATATCCTACCAGGTTTTATTTATTTAAATCCCAGAATCTTTTGCTGACATGGCAAGGCAGACAGAGAAATGTTTAGTAAGACTTAAATGAACCTGTAAGTGGACACTTGTTCCATAAATCTTTAAAATGCTAGGTTCAGCCTTGGAAACTATTTTTACAAGCCCCTTCCGTCTTGCTTGGAAAGAGTCCATAAAACTCCCACTTTCTGTCCCAGCAGCACCCAAGTGGCATCAGCGGATACAGTGAATTTCCAGGCGGAATAAAGGCAAAGTTCAAATCAAACACTGGGTATGGAATGCAGCGGACTTGCTGAGAGGATGAGGGCAGTGAAGGGTTTTAATGAGAAGGGGAGCTGCGTCCCATTTCTCTAAACACCTCCTAGCCAGACCACACGACCTGCCTCTTTCTGCTCTGCACCCTCTCCTGCCTTGTCTACAGCCAGCAGCCCCCCTACCACAGTCACCCCTCTGCCCGGGTTCTTACTGTCTCAACACCAGAATGCTACACAGAATTCACGATCCAAGCGCTCTCACCATCAGTGACACGGGGGTGGCCTGAAAACAGGCCACAGGCCTAAGACACAGGCCCGTGGTTTTAGGTTCTTGAGGTCATTGTCAATGGCCCACTATAATTCTGAAGCTCTTCCGAGCAACACTTCATCCTGTGCCTCCGTGTTCCTGTCCAGCCAGTGGTTCCTGTTCATTTTCCCTGTACGCTCTTCCCCTCGCCTCTGCTCTGCCTCATGCCTTTGCTCCTCAAACTGTTCTCTGCAGTGTCCTCCTCACTGGCCTCCAGCCCCCACACACTTCTGTCCTCCTGTCCGTGTTACACCTGTGAATTAATCATTTTCTTTTCCTGTCCCCCTCAACCTTGTTAACCTTCTCCTACACATTATACTATGTGAATGAGTTCATCTGATGGTTCTCCAGCATAAAAATCTCTGTGTGACATGAATAATAGATTTATAAATCATACAGGAGCCGGGGAACCTCCACATAACCCTTGAAAGAGTTTAAAAATACTCAAATCATAACAACAGTCATTCAACCATCGCATTCCCCATCCCCACTGCTGCCACTGGTGTTTCTAAAGGAAGCAAGTCATGACTGCTACATTTCAGAAGTCTCAGATTCCTCTTTATTATCAACTGATCATGGCTCGACCCTGACAATCCACAAGCTAAATTAACCTTTTGGAATCTATATTGGTTTGATTCGATAAAATTTTGTTGAGCACCCCCTACATGTCTACACTGGCTCAGCAATGGGGATTTGCCAATAAACAAGACAGATTCAGCCCTCTCCTATAACCACTAGACAGTAATAAGTGTGAGGGCGAGGGCTGTGTCTTGGGTCTTAGAGACTTTTAAGTCAGGGAATGCACCAGGCCGAGGGAACCCTCACAAAGCCCTCACTGTTCCAGGCTTGTGCCCACTGATAATTTTCAGGAATATTTTCTGGAAATACTAGGACGGACTTGGCTTACACTAGAACTTCCGCCTGAGTTTGGGTCCTGAATCTCTCATTAACTAAATGTGTGACCTTGGGCGAAGTACTTAGCTTCCCTCTGTTTCAGTTGCTCACCTATCTATGGGAAAACCAGCAATAATGGACTCCTCTGAGGATTAAAAGAGTTAATACGTTACGTTTTGAAAATGGTAGCTAGCATATCATGGGTGCTCAAAATATTAGCTATTATTTTCGAGGCAATGTTCTTATAATATTGTTAGAAAAAGAAAATCTTTCCCATGCCAAATGATGAATTCATTAAGATACAGTCTGCATCTGAAGGTCACAACCTTGCCCTGCAGTGACAAGAAACATGAAAAAGGAATATACAAATGCTCTTACACACACATACACGAAAAAATATCCATTTGTACAAAAAAAACCCCCAAACCCCAAAACCCTTCAGTAAAGGTTTTTTAAAAAAGAAGATAAACAAGGATGATAGCCATACCCAGCAGCAACTATTTCCAGTGTGACCTGGTGAGTTTGCAGCTTCAGACCGGTCAGGTCAAGTGCTCCCCAGCGGTGTCACCTGGGGATCTGTCACTCACACATCAAACCCCCTTCCGCTGGCCTCATCTCACGCAGAACACACTGCCAGATGCAGAAACATCACTGTTTTCTATCCTGGAGCGTTGGGGGTCAGGGGTGAGGGAGAAGGGTGTGAGATACGGCGGGGGGCAGGGGACTCGGGGACACTGGCGAGTGTGCTTTCTTGTGTCCACGACAGACTTGCATTATGAAGGATCACAGTTTTTCCAGGGACGCAGTTTCAGTCTTGTACGAGGTCTGGCAAGGTTCTGAGTTCATCGTCAGTCTTGTGCTAGGTTTCGAGTTCATCAAAGATGGTCTTCTTGGGATCAAAACACCCATATCAAGAATGGAGAGGTGGTCCCTTTAGCACCGGCCGGAAGGCGAAGCGTGCAGAGCGTGGCCTCACCGTGGCTAGGCGGGGGCAGACGGCAGCCCGCTCATGCCCAGCTGAGACCCCCTGCTTATTCGTCCCATCCATACTCTTCTTTTAATAAGCTTCAAGTGAAAAATGGGGACCAGGTCACAGACTTGACTCTACAATGAATTCTGTAGGATATATCAATCGAGAGCTAACTTTTGTTTAATCAACCACTCGTCACACCCAAGCAAGTCTTAGACATTAGGTCTTACTACACTACCAACTTTGCTTTATCTTATAGTAAATTTACTCAGCATTTAATGAGTTCTAACTCTATGCAAAGCATCATTCTTCCTGCTCTACCCCTGAAGCACAGATTGCCTATGGAACCTTCAGTCAAAAGTTCAAGGGAAGAGGAAAGTGCAACAGAGGATCAATCACGTGATCGGCTGTGTACAGCTTTAGGAAGAATGTTTGTAACGAAATAAAGCGGAGAGGGAATGCTTTGGGGGCCAGAACGGTAATCTAAGCTGTAGGGAAAAGGAACCTTAACCATATTGGTGGCATTAAGAACAAAAAGTCCAGATGCGGGAATCGGGGGGCTGGAATGGATATGGCTTGCTCACTGGCCGGATGGGAGGGTGAGAGAGAGGAGGGGACACAGGTGGCATGCTTCAAATCCGGCACACTGCCAGGCTGAGTCAGGGTAGGAAAACCTGCTCTGGGAGAAAGGAATGAGTTCTATTTGAGAAAGGAATGAGTTCTATTTTAGAAAGGGATCCAGCAGGTGGCTGATGATGTGGCTTTGAGGCTCCAGAGGGAGGCCAGGGGCAGAAAGGATGGAGATGGAAAGGGAGGGCCTGGACCGTCAGAGAAAAGAAAGCAAAGTGAGAAGCGGTTAGCTCGGAACGAAGCTGAGCACTTGTCCTGTGTTTGCTAATTTTATCCTCCCAGGCCTCTGAAGTCAGTATGAGAAAACAGACTCAGAAAAATTCAGTAACTTACTCAAGTTTACGGCTAAATAAGTGGTGGAGCCATGCCAGCATCTGAACTCGGGTCTAGCAACTCTCAGACCCCTGCCGGGAAGGAACATTCTCTACCAACACGGGGACGCTTGCACATCTGAGGAGGAAGAGGGCGGGGCCTGAGAAAGATGGGGGAAAGGACTAGCAGAGGGCTGCAGAGTCGGGAAGGCCGTGGGTTTCAGAGCTCGAGGAGGAAAAGGGCATCAGCCAGGCCCGGCGTGCCCCAGTCACTGGACTCTGTGACCGGAAAGTCACTGGTGGGTGTTAAGAAATGATTTCTTAGCACAACAGGATGGAGTTACTTGTTCAGGGATGACCACAAGTATAAAATCCCTTGACTCTGAAGGAAAGAAGAGACCCAAGATGGAAGCAGAGTTTGTGTTTTTACAGATTGGAGAAAACTTGCTCAAGTTTATAAGCCGAGAGGGGAGGAAGTGGTGAAGGAGAGAGGAGGTATAGGACACAGGGAAAGAAACAGCTGATGTGACAAAGCCTTGGAGGAGACAGTAGGGTTGGCTGAAGAACATGGTTTTGACCTTGGGAATGAAAAGAGATGCATCTTGCTCTGACAGCAGAGGGAGTGACGCAAACGTGAATAATGATTCTGACAAAAAAAATGTTAAATGCAGGAGACAGAAGTCAAGGATGATCTAACCGGACCTCCTTGATGTTCCTGGTAGGACCACCCATGGACGATAAAGTCCGGACTAGAAGGCTTCGCAGGAGAGGGAAGAGTCTGGAGCAACCACTCCGGACACTGAGAATGAGTGACTACTCAGCACCGGAGCCTGGTAGAAAGTCGATTTTCTCCAGCAATTTAACCTATGCCCACGTCAATCTGGGCTGACAAGAAAATACGAGCAAGGGCATCTCGGCGCACACACGCCATGGAGGAAGACAGCCATCTGTGAAACGAGGCTGAATTTTAATTCCACCAGCTCTGTGTCCAGGTGGACACGGTGACTCTCCACAGAAGAGCAGGAGAAGGACCGAATGCCAGTGTGCAAAGCTGAGGCTGCCCGGCGTTCCTCATTTGTAGCTTTTATTGTGTGCAACGGTCTACCAACAGGTAAATGAGTGCACATCTGCTCCAAGTGCAGGAATGAGAAGACGTGGAAGGGGAGGAGACAGAAGGGAAGGAGGAAAGGGAATTCCCTCCTGGCCTGGGGAGCTGAGGGGCTACACCCTAATGGGAGTGCGCTGCAATTATCAATTTAACACGAGAAAGGACAAGGAATATTCTCCTGCTTCAACAAGAGAGCAGGGTCTATCAATACTAACCCGAGCGCTGTCATTATCTTTCTGAACCATCGCTCCCACAAAGGAAGAGGTGCAGGCTCCAAGAGCTAAAATGCAGCTAATGAATTCCGTGGGAGCTCTGCAAAGAGCCTTAGCCCACCGCTGGGTGGCTGAGCCCCGTGTTCACAGTCCCGTCATTCCCACGTCTCCATGGGAGGATAAGCAGGGCCAATGAATTCCGTGCCATGCCCTGGTTCACGAGGCTGGTAGAAATGCTTTGCAATTTAAGGCCACCACTGTGACATTACCTACAAGGCTCCTTTTCCATGAATCTGTTACATCCAACGAGAGGAACCAGCAGGCCCTGCCACAAGCACTAACCAGGTATCCCAGCAATGAGAGCATCGACCACAGCCCAACTACTGTGAGTTCATCCATTTGCTTATTATCAGGAATTTTCTGGGTATTTGGAAAGGCAGGAGTGCCAATTTCAGCATCCTCTCCAGGTGAAATAATCACTGAAAAATTTAAGATCAACGACTGAGTGACCAACGCCACGTACTATATTCATGGTGGTGGTGCGAGTGGGGGGCATGTTTTACAGAAACTATGCGGTTTGGGTGCAGGACCCTAGAGAACCTTCTTGCTTTTCGTAGCACAAGCAGCTTCAAGGTGACTTTAAGTGCATCAAGTCCTTTAATCAATGTCTTTAACCTGATCATAGTAATGCTTAATACCACGTCTTGGTGGTTTCAGAGCACTCGTAAGAGCACTAGTTCTTCTAATCCTTGGTGCAACCACTGACCTGTGTGGGGAGGGTGGGGTAAGTCTTATCCTCATCCGACCGACGAGTTAACAGTCGACCCCTGCTGTACGACCACCAAGCTCACCTGGGATCCTCTCAGAACTGGACGGGGTGGAAATGGGGGGGGGATCTTTACATTTTAAGATCGCTGACTATAACTTCACGTGAGTGTCTGTAAGGAAACTTGTTATGTTGAGCCTAAATGTGTTGCCCTACAATTATTCTCAAGTGGTCTTATTTTTTTTTTCCCCCTTTGAAATGATAAAGTAGAGATGGAATTCTCTTCCATGGGAAAGCTCTTTGGGCATTTTTTGAGCGCCCGAGCCATCATATACAACGGCAGCAATCTGACGCTTGATGGAAATCTCTTGATAAATGAGAATGTATGTCAAAATCTGTTTCATTCTAGTCTTGCACTGTCCACACCCATTAGCCACATGTGGCTACTGGAATTTAAATCGATTAAAATTAAAATTAAGTAAGATTAAAAATTCAGGAATTAGGGGCACCTGGGTGGCTCAGTGGGTTGGGCCTCTGCCTTTGGCTCAGGTCGTGATCTCAGGGTCCTGGGATCGAGCCCCGCGTCTGGCTCTCTGCTCAGCGGGGAGCCTGCTTCCCCCCCTCTCTCTACCTGCCTCTCTGCCTGCTTGTGATCTCTCTCTCTGTCAAATAAATAAATAAAATCTTAAAAAAAAAAAATTCAGGAATTAGTCACACTGGCCACATGCTGCCACGTGTGGCTTGTGGCTGCCCTTTTAGACTGTGGGGAACATTTCTATCATTACAGAAGGCTGTGCTGGACGGCACCATTCTAGATCCTCGAACTGCTTTTGTCTGGATTTCTGACCTTCACATGGGTCTCACTGTAGGGTCATCCTTCACTGTCACCTAATTTCACTACCACCTTTTCAAAGACAGTATCCATTTTCTCGGATTTTTTTCTTTTTTTTAATTGTGAGGAGTACAGGTGAAAAAAAAAAAAAAAAAGTACCAACTCCACCCCACATTCTGCCAGCTTAGAAATACTTAATTGGTTTGCGGGTTGGCTGACAAGGTTTAATATTCTCATCTCTTCAAATCTAAACTCAGCTGCAGGCCAAATCGCTGCCTATATTAAATACACAAAAACTGTATTATTAAAATGGAAGTAATAGTTCTTTTACTTTGGCAACATGCAGAAGGTGGACTTCATTTCTTTATTTTTTACTTTCTGAGCCTGGGCACAGGGAAGGAAGGAAAAACAACACTCATTACTGACCCTGGGAAATTCTCCGACACTCTCACAGACCCTGACTGAGCTTCCTTCAGCATCTTACCTCATTGCTTCCTAAACTTACATAATTGAAAACATGAACACCAGCGCGGATGACACAGTTGCAGAAATTAAAAAATATTAAGGCACGAAGGGACCGTTGAGATGATCTAGCCCCAAATCCCCACTGAATAAACACAGGCTCCGATGTCGGCAGGTGTGGTCTAGAACCCACTCTCCAGGCCCCTGTTTGGGGACCTGCTGTCCACAGCGGTGCTCGCACAGGCCCACCGAGACACCCTGGTCACTTTCACTGTGTCGTTTCCGTCCCACCGTCCTCTGCAACCACGCCTGCCTTTACTGACACCCAGGCCTCCTAATTCAGGTCAGCTCTAAGGGACACTTCTAAAGCAGTCAAGCATCCCCAAGGTAAGATTACCATAAATCACACACACACAAAAGGTACGATTTGATGGAATATGTGAACCTCTTTATTCTGATTCTCTTAAGAGTTTCTCGTGATCAGCCCTTGAATAGCTTCAGGGTCCATTTTCAAAGCATTTTATCACACGGGGGGCAGCCACAGCAGTACCAAAAAAGGGGGATGCTTTAAAAATGTTCCCTGGCTGTTCACTCACTGTACTGTACACTCCTGAAACTGAGAGCGCACTCTGTTAACTATCATGGAATCAAAATTTTAAAAATTAAATTTAATTAAAAAAAATGTCCTCTGGCACTACAGAGTAGGAGATCCCTGGGAATGTAGAAAGGAAGCACGGGATTGAGAATAAAGTTAATGATGAGGAAGCTATGTCAGTGAGGGCCACCAACAGCCGGGCACTTACTTTGCCCCAGACGGCGGTCTTAGCGTCTCCCTTGCGTTATCTCAACACATCCTCACGCCTGTGACTCGGATAACCTATGCGTCTCCTGTGATACAGACGAGGACAGGACGGTCAACAAGAGGTTTTGTGTCCCATCCTCAGCCACTAAACCGTCAACTTAAGTTTTATTATTTTTATTTTTTTAATTAATTTTATTTTTTCAGGGTCCACCTTCAATTTTAGAAAAGCTGGTGGACTGAAGCGTAACTTAAAGAAACTGAATATGCAGCTCACGACAGGCCTTTGGAGAGGGGGAACTGTGGGAACAGCTTTTTGAATTTAAATATTTTTAACTGGTAAGAGAAAATCTAGGCTCAGTGATCGTGAGTTTTAGACAAAATCGAGAGAGCCAAACTAAGAAAAGCTTGTCATCTTATTTTAAAATGTGCTTTATTTTACTTGTATCACACTTAAAAACTTTTATTACAATAGAATCATCTTGGCATGACAACTATTCTAAAGGAAAAACAAAATTATGTTTTGTAGGTCGTATTAGGAGCCAATCCATCAAAAGAAAGCTGTGTCTGCTGTTATATTTCCCTCTGATGGTCCTGTAATGTGTCCTCTGAACAGACTGAGGACTAGGGGAGAATTTGGAGGGGAGCACAGGTCCTGTGGCCCAAGCAGACCACTGTGAGGTCTTCTGCCCCGGCTGCGCCTACTTACTGAAGGTGTGGAGAACTCATTCCTTTTGTCCTCCATCTCCTTTCCTACTCCTCCCTTCCCACTTAAAGTAAGTTTCCAATCCCTATTACACTTCGTCTCTCAGCCCACAAGCAAAGGCTTTACAGCATCCCAATGCAAAGATACGGCCCTATAAATAAAGATGCAATTTGTTTTCATCTCCTTTTCCCCCATTTCAATGGGCTATTTCACCAATTAGTAAAATGCCACAGGCAGATAACATTAACCTTCCACTCACTACAAGAGAAAGACAGCCATTATTCTGGTCAAGATTTAAGTGACAATTTTGATTTTGTCCTGGAGTCGCTAGATCCTTAAATAAAAATATGTGAACTTAATTTGCCTTAGAGCTTTAATTTCTCTATCACTTAACCTCTCCCCTCTCAGATCTGTGGGCAAAGACTAACGGGGGCAACGGGCTGCAGAGATGAGCCAAGTTTCTGAATCATTAAGGAACCGATACGCTGTTTATGAAATGGGACTGAGTTGAAAGGACAATGGTTTCTTTTCCTATCGATGCACCTGCTTTAATAAGTTTTACTATAATTATAACCCTTCACACTCTCCTTTTTTAAAGACTATGTAGAAACAGTAGTAACATTTTAGACGTAAATCATGGGTTCCAACGATCGTACAATAGAATAATGACTTCCTCCTGCATTCTCTACAGTATCTGCAAGGCCTCTAAATGATGAGCTTTCAGGAGTACATGGAGTATTTGAACGATAATCAGATATTTGGTGCATGTTGGTGCAAAAAGGATGATATTAGAGACACAAGGTATAGCACATGCAAAGAAAAAGACAGGTTTCTATTTGAGTAACTTTTATAGGCTCTGGGCCAAAATGTAAGGGATACAATCTTGTCTCTAATGCCTACTCTTTTTATTTTTATAGGCTTTCAAGACTTAGCTATATTAAGTCTTGCATTCTTCAGCTCTCTCTGACCTCCATACCATCAAAACTTGGTCCTTGAAAATGTCACCGATGTATTTAGACTGGTCTAAAAGTCTGAGAGATAGGGCTTTTTGAGGTTATAGGTACATCAATACAGTATTAAACTATAAGACATGAAATAAATCACTTTCATGACTACAGACAGGAACCTACCGCACTAGGTCTTAGCGGAGGGTTCTCAACCACTTTGTACTCACAGGGCTCCAGAAGTTCTAAAGCAGTAATTACTGTTACAATACCGCCACGTGTCCTCACAGCGTCTACGAAAAGCCGTGGCAATTAACACACTGCTCACCAGGTGTGTCCTTCTGAACATACGCCTTTGTGCATAGGAGTTGCTCAGGCACTCCTCCTCCAGACCCAAGAGGCAATGTCCCTATCTGGGAAACAAAGACTTGGCATGACACTGGGTCCCTTACCTCTTACGTCAGCCTACTGAACTATCAATGTGTGCACCATCTGCTAAAATAATCTTTTTAAATACATAGACAGATATTGCAGGGTACGTCTGAGGAAGGATAAAGCTGTACTTGTGCCTTTGTAAGCCAGCTGAGAATTACTGTTCTAAAGAATAGGTAATATTTATGGAGTGCTTAATATGTGTTAAAGAGTATGCTAAACATTAGGTATATTTTAACTAATTTAAGGCTGCAATAGTGACAATATTTGGCAAAATAGATTTACAATCACAGTTCCATACTTAAAATCGATCCATGGGACAATTCTAAGAACTTCAGTCATGCTTTCAAATAACTAGCTTTATTACCAAAAAATAAGCTTTTCCCAGCTAATCTCCATCTGAGAAATAGACAACATAGGAGTAGAAGCGATCCCTTTGCTCTTAAAATACTCTATAAACTTTACAGCTGGTCTCCTTGAAGCTGAGTATTTCCCCTCTCTATTCCTAGTGCACCCCCAGAAATGCTGGAGGCAGAGAACTAAGATGGCTAAGATGGGTGTATGTCCTGGGAACCACTTTTTAACACTCTTGGGGCTCATGGGGTTCCCATAAAAATTCCCTCATCTCTTCCCTTCTTCTTTCAGAATGGAGAAGGCCTGGTTGTTACCCCATATCTGATAACCCGGGATCTCGTCTAGCACCATCCTTATTTGAAACTCTAAGTCAACTAAAGCTTGGCAAGATCATCATGAGAGATACTTGAGCTTAACTTTAATCATTGTCAATAAATATTTATTGGGCTACATACAAATAAATAAATGTTAGGTCCTTTTAAAAGGAAACAATTTTTTAAAGAGCTACCATTCACTAGGGACAAAGATCAACTGGAACATAGTTCCTCATAGCGTAAAAGTGGGGTACTGTGAAAATACAAACATCTCACCTGCTGCATCAATTAATCACTCCCTCCTTGGTAGATACAAGATTTTCAGGCCTTGGGTTATGGACACCAAAACACAAAGCATTTATGTTGCTAAACTAGGGGCTTTATGTTTAATATCTCATTTAAAACACTCAAAAATTCTATGCCAAAGTAAAAGAATTATTTTTAGCCACACACAGAGAAGACTAAACTATTCTACAGGTTATTTTGTTTACTTATCCAGGGGACTTTCTGCTATTAACTCAATGACTCTTTGAGGTTATGCTCAAAAGTAAACATTTTTTTTAAGTTGATAACTCTTTCCCTAAAAACTGTCTGGGTGAAGGTTATATCCCGTATTTTTGTACTTCACTGATGCTACTCTTTATGCACTTGCGCCGACTGAATATTGCTTTGAGAAATCTGGGTTTTTTTTTTATTTTTACAGCTGAAGTATAGTTGGCATATATTGCACTGTTGTCAGGTATACACTTGGATATTCAACAACTATATACATTACGAAATGCTCACAATAAATATCGTTACCATATGTCGCCATACAAAATTATTACACTATTATTGAACATATTCCCTACGCTGTACTTTACCTCCCCAGGGCTTATTTATTTTGTACTAGAAATTCGTGCCTCCTAATCCCCTTCTTCCATTTCCCCCTCCCCCGCTTATCCCCTCTGCCAGCCCCAGTCTGTTCTTTTTATTTATTAGGAGTCAGTTTCTGTTTTGTTGGATAATTTGTCTCGTTTTTAGATTCTACACACAAATAAAATCATATGGCATATGCCTTTCTCTGACTTATCTCACTTAGTGTAATACCCTGTAGGTCCATCCACGTTGCTGCAAATGGCAAGATTTCTTTCTTCGTTATGGCTGAGTCATAGTCTGTTGTGTATCTACACATCTTTATCCATTCGGCTTGTTTCCACACCTTGGCTACTGTAAATAATGCTGCAATGAACATGGGGGGCGTATATCTTTTTGAATTAGTATTTATTCTCTTCTGATAAATACCTATAAGTGGAACTGCTGGATGGGAAAGTAGTTCAATTTTTGAATCTTTTAAGGAACCCAATCTTGATGACTGCAAGGCAGTGCCTGTAGGGGAAGGAATCCAGGTGAAGAGACCTAAAGCTGTTGGCTGGTCATTCTTAACTCTGTGGTCTTGGCTGAGTCACTTAGCTTCTCTGTGCCTCAGTCTCCCCACCAGTGAACCATGGATGATAGCGCCCTCTACCTTGCAAGGCTGTGGTGAGGTTTAAAGACACTGTATGTAAAGCCCCAAGCAAATAACTGGCACCTAAGGAAGACTCTAGTAGATACATAAGCTATCACTTTTTTTTTTTTTTTCCATAAGCTACCACTTTTAATGACTGCCTTGCACAGGCACTGCTCTCAGCCCTTCATGATGGTAACAACCCTATTTGGGGTCTTTCATTTTTATAACAAGGTGTCAGATTTGCTAACCCCATTCCTAAAGTCTGAAGCTCATGGAGAGCTTTCCAGTGGCCACCAGGCATCGCTGCACTTCGGGGGCTCAACAGTGATGCTCTGCAAGGTTTTCTAACCGAGTCATGTACCAGAACACCTGGAACGCACGAGCTATAGTCCCACCTGATGGTTATGGGACACCAGTAAATCCTGATATGTTTAGTTCTGTTATATGAAATAGCACAGTTTTACTCATAAAATATGTGCTTATGTTTCATATTTAAAAACAAATAAAAGATGGTGTCCTCAGAAGGAGTTGCTGAGCTAAATCTTATCCACAGCTAATAGTTTTTCTATTCCTATTTGTTACTTGATTACACAATACGGCGAAGCTCACCAAAAATATGCACTAGAAAAACACGTATCTAAGATCATTTTAACCACTTAATTTTATTTCCCAGTTTTTTGGTGGGAAAAAGAGCATCATTTGATTATAGACAGTGAAATGGCTCAGTGTAGTTCACGGGAAAGTTGTATTTTTCTTTTTTTTTTAAATTTATTTGAGACAAAGAGAGAGGTCACAAGCTGGGAGGGGTGGGGTGGGGCAGGACAGAGGGAGAAGCAGACTCCCCACTGAGCAGGGAGCCTGACACAGGACCCCCGGATCATGACCTGAGCCGAAGGCAGATGCTCGGCCGACTGAGCCACTCAGGTGCCCAGGAAAGCTGTTTTGATGGAGGTAAGCTGGAGAACCACGGTCTCAGGATCACACGGATGTTTCCAAGCTCTGACTCATAGCTAATCAAACCTCCACAGACTTACAGCTCCTCTCAGAAATGCCCACAAAGAGCCACAATTTAACCTTATGCCTTGAGTTTATACTGACCAACACAATGGTGAGCACAAATCATTTCTCTTTCTCTCTCTCTCTGTTGTATGAACCAAACTCAAAGCTCTGAGCCATCACTCTATCCTCTGTCTGTTGTTTCAAGTCCCTTTACAACATTTAGTGACAAAGAAACATTTCTCTATTCTGATGGACTTTAATGGTTCCTCGCAATAGATAATAAAATAACAAATGCAAAGGGGAAAAAATAGAGAATAATTTCCATTTATTTTGTACAGGCTGCAGGAAACTCAGCCTAAATTTTGTGCCCATTTGTTTTTTGGGGGGCCTAGGCTGTCTAGTATAATTGTCTTCTTCCCTTCTCTAAATGTTTTATTCCATGCTTAGTGCTCTTTTGTTTTATGGGTTTTATGCCTTAAATGTGAATCTTTTATTAGAAATGCCCTAAAATCTGAGAATTTATATGAAATTGATTGACATAGATTTTCTAAGGCCTTTGTGTGCACAAAATTTGAACAGCAGTTTGAAAAGGTGGACAATTAAAAATCTGGTCTATGTTAAGGTATCCTGTTTAAAGCCCATGTTTTCCGCAGATGGTCATCTCCAAGGAGGCCAGAGTAGGTCTGGCTTCATTTTTCAACCTGCACTGCCTAGCTAACTCCCTGTATTATTCAAAGTTTTAACAGGTGTTTTAATTAATGAATGAATGTTTATGTGCTACTTGTCACGAACGTAAGTAATCAAAGTATACCGTTTTACTCAAGAAAATTCCAAGTAGAATTTCTTACTGAACTTGAGCCTTTTTACTAAAAGGGAAATTGGAGAGAATCCAAATTCAATATTTTTATGAACTCAAAGATGTGAACCTACATCACTATAAATCATACATAAGGAAGGATTTTTATACGGTGAAATGTCTTTTTCAAAGAGGGAAACCACAGAGGTGTGACTTTTCGGTGGGCATCTTCATTTATCACTGGTGGCAACATGAACTGGGACACTCTGAAGCGAAATGTGACAATCTAGAGCCTATTTTGAAAAGGACTTCATTTCCTTTTACTGAATAATTACCCAAGGATACATGTATTCCAGAGAAATAATCGTTGAAATACAACATCATTCCTAACAATGATGAAATGAAAAAAAATCCAAATATCCAAAGTATCGTTAGACCAATAATGGCATGACAGGATACTGTGTAGTCATTAAAAACTGGCCTACGGAAGACCACTTAACGACCTCGAAGAAACGTTATGTGAGACACAGAAAGAAGGAAGAATGGAATGCTCCTATTAAAATATATTAAGATGGGTAACCTCTCAATTTCATTATAAACACAACTTTTAATTTTTTCTTTGAAATTTTCTACGTCTTCTGAAATCTCTAGAATGCAACTCTGCTGATGCCATAATCAACAAACCAAAAACATTCTATTAAAAGAGTGCCTTTGGGTATTACCTTTTGAAAAGGGAATCAGCCTTGCTCTCACAACAGCAGCTTTTCCTCCTGTGTGTTTCTCTGCAAGATGTAGGGCATGTTCAAAAGGCTTTGAACCCAGAACTGAGCATCATCCTCAGACCTTCCCCATTCCAGACACCATGCCACACCACAAATAAAAGTCCCTGGGCGATCCCTACGGGCTGCCAAGGCTGCCAGCACCTCCAGTGAGGAAATCAGCAATCCTCACCCAGGGCACCTAGACTCTGCTGCGGGGCCCTCCAAATCACATTCAGAGACATATCTATTGAGTAAAATGCTGAGGAATAGGTCAAAGACCCGTAAACCCGAGGCAGCAGCCAAGTAAACGCTAGCACCCACAGCTCCCTGGCCTCAGTTTCCTGATCTGTAAATGGGGTCTTTAGACTACAGGCACGCCGCGCCTCCACCCTGCCGTGAAGTTCCAGGCTTTTAGGACACCAGTTGAAGGAATGAGACAAACAGGGATGATGCCGGGCGAGCAGAGGGCCCCTGCTTCTGCTCACAGTTGGACTTGCGGGGATTCCCTTGCTCCAGGCGAGAGAGTGGCAGCAGATGTCTGCAGTGTGGGTGATGGGCACAAACTGCAGGGATGCACTGCGATCTACGGAGGGGATGTGCTGGGGCAGGCGATGCGGCCCGGGCAGCCTCCTCTAGAGCAGTCAAAGAAGGAAAACGGCCCAATCGAAGGATGTGGTTAGGGCAGGGGGAAGCTGTTGGTGCCTCCTCTTCCTGTGTCAAACCACAGTCTCCAGAGAAGAAGGCAATGGCAGTGTGTATGTCTAAAAGAAGAGATAAGGAGGGAAAACAAAGATGGCTGTTGTTATAGTCCTTGCTCTGGGAGGAGTGAAGAGAGGAGAAGCATGTAGGACACCAGGAAAGCCCGTCTGCTGTAAGGGAACATGTGCGATGTAGATTTCTTAGACAGGAAATGGGGCCACGAGGTGACCTTCACAAATGTCTGAATTATATTGCATTCTCCGGGGTATCTTCCTCCTAAAACTACTGTAGCCTACCAAGGGATTCGAATGGATAGAGTCTCGGTCTTTCCTGAGTTACTGTGCTGGCAGAGCGAACAAGAGCAGGGTGCGGGGGAGGGAAAGTCACTAGAGCCCGAACAGTGATTATTTGATACCCTGGGAAACGCGGCGGGATGGCGCGTGTGCGCACACGTTTGGACGTGCCTGCGTGTGCAAGTGCATCCTCTCCCAGTTGCTAGATCAGCCCCGGCTCCCTTCTCCTACCCAACGGAGCTCCCCTGCGGATCACCATCTGCCTTCCAGGAACTGCTGCTGTCTGTCAACAGGTAATTAATGCGAGCCCATTGCAGATCCCTGGGGCCCTGGTAAGGGAAGGAGGGTAGAGGGCTGCAAAAGGCATCGACTGAGAGGTCAAAAACCTCGTGAGGACAGGAAAGACACTGGGCCTGGTAAAATAAGTAGGAAGCAGTAGCTATCTGTCACTTCCTGCTAATTCTGAGTGGACGGGGAGGGGCGGCGTGCGTGCGGGTAGCTTTCATCCTGTCTGCTCGGGCACACAGGACACAGGCCAGTTTGAGTGCAGAAGGAAGTACTGCAGGCCCCTTTCCCACCTCGAGTGGTTTCTGTAGGTTTCCCCGGACCCCGGTGCGACCCTGGGAAGAAGCATTTTGTCTCCAAAGATTCCACCCCCAAATGAGAGCAGCCTCGCTGATAAACTCCCCTGCACAGCCACGGGGGAGCTCAAAAGAAACTGCTCATTAAGGCACAGGCTAAATGCTGACTTTTAAAGAGGAAGGATGTATTAGGACAGGATGGAAATGACAGTCAAAGGAAACAGCTTCAGAAAAGAGTGACCATGCATGCCTGTGCAGACACACTCACATTCTTCACTCGCATGTCCACTCACCCTCTCTGGGAGCCTCGGAAGAGCTCAGAGGGGCAGGGAGTGAAAGTCAGGCAGCAGGCGGAAAAAGAATGAGCCCAGACGGAATGCCCAATACCACCTGACTGCTAAGACTCCAGCATTCTTACCCCAGACCCGTAGATTGGCCATCTTTAGAGTAACAACCACACTAACACAATCTGATGGCTTTATTACTGAACTCACCCTAGACAGTGGTGGACAGATGGCCAGGAGGACACAAGCAAGAGGACAGGAAGTTATCGAGGAGTTTTAGGGGAAAGAAAGACAGAAAAAGGATGCAATGAACTAACTCAAGGAAACAATCAGTACTAGGTACATACACTTGAAGATAATATTTTTCAATGACTAAAACATTAATGCAAGTTAAAAGCAACTTTTATCAGTATCAGAGCAATTTAGTGTAACTGTGACTTATTATGGGTTCTATAAACCTAACCGATGCCTTTGGTTTTCAGGACATTATGCAAACACTAGAGCTCTATAAATTAACATTACAGGTGTCTGTCAATCTCTCCTTTTGGGATTTGGCATGGTAGCTTTTATGTTTGTATCTAAATAGCATCATCCATTATGAAATTCTTCAAAATATAAGCCATTATACTATCCGGCTTGACTGATTTAAAAGTTATTAATTATAAGATTACAGCAGACTGGTGAGTTGGGTAGGATGGAGGCTGTGGGAGAGAACACAGAATCTTCCCTTTAGAATCTCACAATGCCTCATGTCCTCCAAGGCCTAACCTTATGGGTTCAAGAAAGACTACTATTTTAAGACATTCTTTTTCTATTTTAAGACAAAAAGCTCCTGAACCGTGAAAACGCAGTAAGAAAGATCAACACATACTGAAAACACTTTATGCCTCCAAGAAGTGTAAAAATTAAACAAAAGAACTAGGGAGTCTGAAATTTTATACCTACTTATAAAATTTCTAAAAACCCCATTTTTATGTACTAATAACGAACAGTAGCCTTTAATATATACAATTCCCTTACTCAAGCAAACATTCGGGATATTATTTTGAACAGAAATGTAATATGCTTGCTGACTTTGTAATGTGCTTGCTGACTTTTCTCCCCTCTTCTCACTTCAATATATATGGTATGGATACAATCATGCACACACATAAAATGTAACTTAGAACAACTTATGGGAAACCTCAGTTTGAATTAAGGCCTAAATGCTCATACAAATAATTTTTTAAAAATTTACAGAATTATCCTAAAGTCCAAAATGTAATTCTAACTAACAGCTAAAAGATTTTAGCAGACAAGTTTAATGAAAAGAAGAACACCCTGCCATCAGAATCTTAAGAACTTGAGAAGATGGTGCTTTTATTTTTTTTCCCCAAATACTTTTATTTTATTTTGTCAGTGTTACAAGATTCATTGTTCATGCACCACACCCAGGGCTCCATGCAATACGTGCCCTCCTCAAAGACGGTGCTTTTAGAACCAGTTAAACACAAGATGATTAAATCTCCCCCCTTATAATCTTTGCAATATCCTTTACAATCCTACTTATTTGTTTAGCAAATTAATGAGGTTTTCCAGTATTGCTGAGGACATTACGTGTCTACTTTCCAAAAGTCTACCCCTTTAGAAGTCTTTCTACATTGTCACGTAAGAAAATATAAGCCTCTGTCTATAGTAACAGGTGAGAAATAGTCCCTTGAAAGCTGTACTCAGTCGCTTCCCAAAACATCATTCTTGGCTAAAATCAGAAAGTCAGGAAACAAATGTTGGAGAGAATGTGAAGAAAGGGGAACCCTCCTACACTGTTGGTGGGAATGCAAGCTGGTACAGCCACTCTGGAAAACAGTATGGAAGTTCCTCAAAAAGTAAAAAAAAAAAAAAAAAAAGAAGAGCTACCCTAAGACCCAGAAATTGTACTACTAGGTATTTCTCCAAAGGACACAAACACAGTGATTCAAAGGGGCCCAGGCACACCAATGTTTATAGCAGCAACGTTCACAATAGCCAAAGTATGGAAAAAGCCTAGATGTCCATCAACAGATGAACAAATAAAGAAGATGTGGTATGATACGCACAATGGAATATTACTCAGCCATCAAAAATGAAATCTTACCATTTGCCACTAGAGGGTATAAGCTAGGACAAATAAGTCGATCAGAGAAAGACAATTGTATGATTTCACTCATATATGGAATTTAAGAAACAAAACAGATGAACAGAGGGGAAGGGAGGGAAAAATAAAATCAGACGAAATCAGAGAGGGAGACAAACCACAAGAGACTCATAACTCTAGGAAACAAACAGTGGGTTGCTCGAGGGGAGAAGGGTAGGGGGATGGGGTCACTGGGTGACAGGCATTAAGGAGGGCACGTGATATAATGAGCACTGGGTGTTGTACGCAACTGATGAATCACCAATGAAATCACTCTGAAACTAATAATACACTATATGTTAACTGATTTTATTTTTATTTTTATTTTTTTAAAGATTTTATTTATTTATTTGACAGAGAGAGAGAGAGAGAGAGATCACAAGTAGGCAGAGAGGCAGGCAGAGAGAAAGGGGGAAGCAGGCTCCCTGCTGAGCAAAGAGCCCGATGCGGGGCTCAATCCCAGGACCCTGAGACCATGACCTGAGCCGAAGGCAGAGGCTTTAACCCACTGAGCCACCCAGGCACCCCTGTTAACTGATTTTAAATAAAATAAAAAACAAACAACAATGGCCAGAAAAAGATCATTCTTCCCCAGAACACTGGTGGCACTGCTGGCTTGATGGTTTTACTAGGAGCTGAGCAGTCTCCAAAAAAAAAGAAAAAAGCCTGAAAGATGAGTTCTACTAACATGTTTTGGTCAATGAATTAGTAAAATTCAAGGCTGCTTTGTGCTGAAAAAGCACTGGGGACACTCCTGAGGCATATGCACTTTTTTGTATTAATGTTTCTATTAACCTTCTCAAAAATCTGCAGGCAGGCACATTAAGGTCATGTGTCCTGCTGGACGAGAGTTGGCTGCAATACTTTATTAACATGGAGAAGGAGGAGATGCACTAAATATAATGTCCCGACCACAATGTTATCAGACAGCTGGCTCTCAGGTTTCATCTGCCTCTAGTGACATTTAAACACACCCAACCACACACACACGTGCACATACACGTGCATGATACAGCATGCTCTACCTGTATGTGTGTATAAAATGACGTGCCATATATGGTGCTTATTTTTCTTTGTAAGTAAGACATTCATGACACTTTTTGGACCCAAGGATTTTTGTATCACTGTCAGATCATATGTCAGGCTGTGTGTTATGGTCTCTAATTTAGTGGGGAAAGAAACCAATATGGCATCTAGACTAAGTCTTATAAAGACTGGCTGATTACTCGAATCAAATAGGGACATTAAAGAATAAAACCCCCAAACCCCTAAGCTAAACTTTGGAGATACTGATTAAGTAGGTCTGCATTGAAACCACAGGATATACATATTTTCACGAGTTCCTAGCTGTGGACCCACCAGGTCTGGAAACCCTGGGCTTGAGTAGGAAAGGCACTGTGGCAGGGACGGGGAAGCACAGGCCGAGACTGGCTCATCATTTTCTCGTTGAGGATTTAGAGGGGGGTAGCAGTGACGTGCTGAGTGCACACTTGCTGAGGTCTGGCACTAACTCAGAAGTGAAGACGCGAAGCCTGCTCACTTGGAGAGCAAGACTGCCTCCCTCATGAGCTGGTAAGAGGGAGAGGCCGTATGTGTGGGGCACAGAGAGGAAGGACATGTACCTACGGCAAGTAAGTACCCGACCATAGGCATTTCAGAATGCTGCAAGAATGTCGTCTGAACTGGAGGTCTGAGAAGACATTTGGTGTTTAATGTGTGAGTCATCACGTGTCAAAAGAAAATGAACAGGGTCGGCCCCTGGGCACAAAGAAGAGGCTGTAGGTAAGATTACCTAAATGTGCCAGAAGAATCTGGAGGCAGAGAAACATGGTGGGTTATAAAAGGATGAACAGAGCGGAGGGGAAAAAAAAAAAAGAAAAAAGAAAAAATTCCATTCCATCTGTGCAGCTCTGAGCCTAAAACATGGCAATCTTTATTTGGAAAAAAGTTAATGAAGATTATGGAACACGAAATGACTTTTCATCAACTTATTTCTCTAAAAGAAGCATGAATTTGCATTTTCATTGAACTGATCAAATGTTATCTAAGAATGGCTTAATTGCCTTAATGGTTTAATTCTATTTGCTGCCAATCTGATTAGCAAAGTGTGTGTCTGTGTGTGCACCCGTGTGGGCCGGCGCTAAATGGGAGGGTGAAACCTATTACTGAAAGAACAGCAACGTGGAGCTGGCTGGCTTTTGGTTAATTGAGAAACCATGAGTGGTGTGAGAAGGTCACCGTATCATTTATTTTAATTTTCTTCTCTCCTGTCTTCCCAGTCACTTGTTCATCTCAGGAACTTGCTGTAGATCTGAGACCGCTAAGAGCATGTGTTAATTTGGGTTAAGGAGAAGGTGAGCCCAGGTATTACCGCCGGTGCAGTGATTTAATAGGAACCTGGATATAATTTAATAGATCCTTTGAGTCTCAGTCGGACATGGTTAATACGGATCGGGGAAACATCTTATAGAAGTTAATACATACGTTAATCTCTTGGGACCTTGCAACAATACATAGCCTAAGAGAATAAAAATACTCTTTTCCAACCTGCACAGGAGTGTCTATTGATAAAAGCCCTCGAATCGTGCTTTGGGGCAGGGTAAAAGCACCAGATCTCGCTTCTGGAACCTGTTCCGACCTTGGGGGAAGTCACCTTCTGTCTCTGTTTCAGTGTTCTCAGCTCCAAACTGCAATGAGTGGTTTTAAATGTATTCTTTAAAGAGGTCTTGGGTTTCGTAAGTGTATCTCGGGACCTGCCCAGGAAGCTCATGGGAAGCTGGGCAGAGGAGATCCTATCCCCAGTTCTGAGCTCCCCAACCACCCTCTGATTAACTGCACTTTGATCAGTTTGCAGTACTGACATGCGAAACGAGATCTGGGTTGGAAAAAACTACTTCCTTGGTTAAAAGTGTTAGATAATCACTACAGCAGATGAGCTCTAAGATTCCTGTATAGCTTTAATAAAGACTCCCGTCTGGGGGCGCCGGGCGGCTCAGTCGGGTAAGCCTCTGACTCATTACTTTGGCTCAGGTCATAAAAGCCTCTGACTTGTGATTTCGGCTCTGGTCATGATCTCATGGGTCTTGAGATCGAACCTTGTGCCGGGCACCCCGCTCAGCAGGGAGTCTGCTTGAGATTCTCCCTCTCCCTCTGTGCTGCCCCCCCACCTGCTTGCATGTACTCTCTCTCAAATAAATATATAAATCATTACTAAAATAAAGTCGGTGTTCCATCAGAGAACCCTGTTTCTTCTGCTAGGAAAATTCATCTTCCTCTTCACAACCTTCTGAGCTCCAGCTTTCTCGAGACTTAGATCAAATGCCACCTTTTCTATGAAACTTCCCACAACAGGAAGCTTTGCTACGGAGGGGCTTCTTTGCTGGAAAGCAATTCTGTGGCCAAAGAACACGCTTTCCTAAGTTGACGAGACTACATAGTCAGGTGATTTGGTCAAGGATTCTGGGTGATTAAGGATAAAAGTAGACCCAGAGCAATATACATATCAACAGCCTGACTAAGTTCATTTCTTCTGATGCAGCAACAGCACACACAGAAATTCATCCTAACGAAATAATGACAGATATGTACAATGACTCACTCCCAGGAGGCCCATCTCCACACGGTGGATAAGGTGATGAGGGTGAAAAATTAGAAAAAACTAAATGCAGAAGCAAAAGTCAAATACGTGAAGAACGATAGTTAAACAAAACTTGTTTTCTGAGATAACATACAGTCGTTAATTATATGTTTTGGAAAAATAACTCATGATATGGGAAGATGCTGATTATATATCTAGGCAGGCTGTGACCAGAGTGTGTGGACACACTTGTGACCACAAGACACTCCTGTCTTGGAGGCCACTAGAGAGACGGATACATGTCACACAGAAGCACATAAGATCAGTGATTAAGCCCCATCTTGAAGGACCCCTAACTTGCAACCAGGGCATAAAAAATAAAATGAGCCTTCTTGCTATTAAAATAAACTCCAATTCTATTTTACGAGCAGGAAGCCGAAAAACAGAGAATACTTTAGCCTTCATTTTTCTGGCTATCAAAGCTTTTCTAGGTTACGCCACCAGCTACAACTGCTCTCTTTTACACAGTGAAATCATTTCTAAGTGAGAAGCCTAGTAAATTTAGAGAAGTAAACTATTCTTGCATATGTCTTCAAGATCTATAATGGAAGATAAATCCCGTTAGCCTGGGCATCGCAAGGTAATTATTTCAACTGCTACATTTCTGTGGAGCAAACAGAACCATTCCTGGCTTACGCATCTCCCATTTGATGGCAAAGGGAAGAAATACTGTGCTCACCGTGCCCAGAACACCGGCTGTCACAGGCCAGGGGCAACCGGAATGGAAGAGAGGCCTGGTCAGCTATCACCACTGGCTATCAAAGTCCTGTGGGCTACACGCACTCATATCTGCCTGTCCGAAGCAGCCTGTAATGGAACGGTGCTGAGCAAGAAGCAAAGGGGAAGCTATCATGGTAGGAACATCAGGGCATTTTGGATGCAAAGCAGAAGCTTATCTTTTTTACTGTTGCAGCTCCAGAGAAAATCAATTTTGACACAGAACTGCCACTTTACAAGCAAATAACTATACTTTCCAATAACCTAATCTGTGCAAAGCCTACTGAAAATTCCCTAAAGAACCAGTAGTTAAAACCTCCATTAAATCAAAGGGTTTAATATGGGAAGGAAAGAGAGGATGCAGTTTGACTTGGGAATGTAATGGACTCAGTGGGGAAATAAATATGTTGTTTTATGTGTATAGTTACAGAATATGAGAACACGGCATTCATTTCAAAGGGAATTCTCTTGCTGTGCAACTTATTCCTAAACAGATGTGATTTTTGCTTATTCAAAAACATTTAGGTAACAATTACAGCATAATAAATTATAATTGCCATCATCTTCCAGCTACGTAATGCCTTCTATGCAAACACAAAGAAAAGGCAATTACACAGAACCGTAAAACCCATATTCAGGTAGGTTCTGCAGCCTAGATTCGAATAATCTACATTATTCTCAAATAAACACTGCACTGTGCCTCATATATATTCTACTACGGAGTGTGGAAACTACCGAGCAAGTAACTAAAGTTTGTTAATCACCGGCTGGAACGGTCCCCAGCAGGGGAGTTTTCGGGGTACCAGGAACGCCTTCCAGCCCTCAGACAGCTTCCTTTAGGGTCTTTACATCTAACGCTCCGCCATACACAGCATCAAGCCACTGGCCACCCAGATGCAAATACTCCAAAGAGAGGCAGAAATGTATGCAGGTAGCATTGTTTTTAAACCTGAGAATCATTAAAACACCAGATTTTGGATAGGACAGTGTGCTGAGGGCAGGGAAGGGGAGGACACTAACTAACCAGAGGCTCTGATGGCAAGATGGATATGGAAGGAATGGTGATTCTGAGCTGAGGACATTAAAGTGCACAATTCGAAAGGGAATATGCCAAGTAGGACGGGGCCAAAGAAATGTCTCTGACAGTTACGTATTTGTCCATATTCCCTTTATAACAATTTGTAATTTCACTTGGGCCAAAGAGTTCAGGCATGATGGAATGGAAATACCCTCATTGTGACAAAGGATTGTCCTTTATCTTTCCTATTCACTAGGAAACGTCTCAGGTGGGTAGAATGATGGGTAAGACAGTGGACAGCATGTCTGTAGATAAACAAGCTTTTTCCAAGTAACTGGTAAACCAAATAAATGGATGAAAATGGGAGTTAAGAGACCTCAGTTTTACCTGTAGCTACTACTTCCTGAACACCCTGTCTCAGGAAGTGGGTGAGCTGTCCTCGGGTCTACACTGCCCAACATCCAATCCATCATCTACGGAGCACATTCACATTCAGTAGCTACGGAAGTCCCGGGAAATAAGACGAGGAGCACATGGCTTCCTCACCCCTGCGAGGCTCACTGACTACAGGGGGGGACAGTGAAGGGAACAAAGCACAACCGCCTGGACGAGGCCAGTGCTCTGACGAGGTCCGAGCAAAGGGCAGAGGAAGAACAGGCGGAGACCGGTTGCCCGCTCAGAGGGGTCTCCGGAGGACTTGGCACAGTTGTTCATTTGAAGGAGAAGAAGGTACTTGCTAAACACACAAAGAAGAAAGAGGAAATCACATGTAAAACAGCATCTTAAAATGAAGAAAACGTGTTCCTAACAGTGCTTTGCTACCCAGAAAGTGCTTTACAATGATGACGTATGTATACTGCTAATAGGAAGGTGCCCAAAGGGTTGACAAGTGTCTGTGTGGCTCTTTGCCTCAGAGGAGCCCCATTTTGATTTAGCCTCCACCGGAGCATTAAGTGACCAATTTAAAGCCCATTTACTAGCGGAGCATTCTGAAATTCCTTCTCTACCTGGAAGATAACCATCTCACAAGCAGCACTAAAGAAAACTGGAGGTGAAGGTACCTGTGCATTTCTTTAACGTCTCACTTGCCGCTGCCTTTGGCCAAGGCCACTCCAATCCCCATCCCCTACCAGGCACCGTATCCTTCATCTGGAAGTTCACACGAGCACTTAATTCCTCTTTGTGTAATGGAGAACTTTAAAAGAAAGAGGAAACATCTTGCCTGCTGAGTTGGTGGCATGTCTAGGATATTGGGGCTGATGGTGCGCTTCCTGAAATATTTTAATCACTTTTGACTCCTGAGACATGCACGTGCTTTTACATAATCACAAGAAACTCTAAGATGGAAAGTCCCACTGGTGAGCGACGTGGAGTGGCTTGATCATGCTTTCCCACAAGCATTTTGGATGGGAATGCATAGCAGATAGTGAAGATTTTGCGTAACTGAAGTCTGTGAGGGTAATATGACCATCATATGTCTCAGGACATGAAAAAGATTTAAGAACCAAAGTACTTGACTAGAGACTCCAACTGGCAAGTACTCCTATACTCCCTAAACTGGGCATGATGCCAAACATAACGGGAACGGCGATAAATATTCGTTAAAGTAGTAGAGATGAGCTTTTGAGATATCCAAAGACTACCGGTAGGTCCACAAAATCAGTTCTGTAAGTCAGGAGAAATGGACAACAATATAGATAATATAAATTGGCTTAAAAAAAAATCAGTGCTAAGTCCTGACCAGGATGAAAAATCTGACCACACAAATAGCTACCTTCAAAGTGTGAATGATGGTTTTGTTTATACCGACTGACCTAGGAGAGTAGGGTGGCTTTCCATTCTGACCAAATAGTTCACCACACTCATAATATATTCATAAAATAATTTTTCTTGCCAGTTCATCTCATTTTTCAAGCTTACTAACCTATCCTTGTTCGCTGGGATGGGGCAGGAGGGCCGGCAGGAGGCTACATATGGATTAGACTGAGTCCCACCACTTCAAGAAAGCCTCTGCTTACTCAAGCTTCAATGCAGTGTCTTCATCTCTCACCAAAGGTTGGACCTAAAAACACTATGGATGCCATGTCTGAATTTTCCAGGATTCTCTAGCTGAGGACATTGTCAGTCATGTCCTCCAATCACCCTCTAATATCCCATGAGATGCATTTTTATAAGAGTTTAAAATGAGGCAAAAATGAATTGCTTCCCTCTACCTTATTCCCAGCACCAAAATAAGGAAGAAGTTACCTTTTTTCTTTTTTTTAATATTTTATTTATTTCAGAGAGAGAGAGAGCTGGGCTGTGGGGGGGGCGGTGTTGGTGGAAGAGGGGCAGAGGGAGAGGGAGAATCTCAAGCAGGCTCTATGCCCAGCCCGGAGTCTGACTCAAGACTCTGAGATCACGACCTGAGCAGAAACCAAGAGTGCGTCACTTAACCAACTATACCACCCAGGCGCCCTTACTTATCTTTTCTGAAAATAGGAATTATCACATTCTTTCATTGTCCCGGCTGCCTGGAACCTCAACCCCAGCATCCATTTTATCAACTATCTCAACAGGAACATCACAAAGTTCTTACTCCTCCCATTTGGTCCTCACTTTTATTCCTATTTTATTAAACTTCCCAATTGCTTCAAATGCCTTCTTGAAAACTGTGGTGTAAAAATAACTATAATAGTAAATAAAAATATTATTTATTTCACACATTTCTCCTGTTTGTTCACATATTGTTTCTCTGTTTAGCTCAAATGTAGGATTACAAAAGGTCATGCCAAGTATATTTTTGTTCTCTATGGCAAATAAGAGTGCTGATTGTCAAAGATGATGGAATGTTCAGCCGTAGTAAAAGTAATTTTCAGCTATAAAAGAAAACTCAACTTTTTATAATATTCCACTGGAGAAATGCATATCTAGGCATATAAATATATCAGCTATAGACATAAGATATGTATGTGATTTCATACAGCAATTATGCATGTGAATAAGGAAAATACAAATAGAGCAAAATTAGACCACCTGTCTTCAGCCTAATGAGTTTAAAACCTAGAGGTGAGACTGTTATTTCAAATTTATTTTAACTGCTTATTATGTTTGGTTAAGGAGATTTTTATAGCACACATTGAAAATATACACACTATGTAATGACTTTGCTCCTTGGCAGGCAGCATTCTCTTAAAAATCTAATTTATTAGAAGAAATGCTATAGTCATAACTTAATGCCGAACAATCCCAATTGGGCAGGCTTAACAATTGTCAAAGGACTGGATACCTGAATTGGGATGTGGGAAGTAGAGAAGAGAGGGACAAAGGAAGGTTAAACTCCATCATACTGCAAATGAGGAGGAGGGAAGTATTTACTTTCTCATCGGAGTTACACTAATGGTGGTCAGTAGAATCTATATCAAACATAGTACTAGAAGTCAAGCGTGAGTGACCATAAAACTGAACCTAGATAGGAAAGGAATTAGAATCCTTTAAGCAATGTGAGAACAGAAAGGAAATTATTCTTATTACTTATCATTTCCAGATTTAAGACATGCTTCCTCTCCAAGGTGTGTCTTCCCTGATCTCTGGAATGGAAACATGAAAATCCCAAGTGACTCAAAATCATATTGAGTGCCCCCTGATAGAATACTATCTGGGCAAATAAAATTTTTTTTTAAAGATTTTATTTATTTGTCAGAGAGAGAGTGTGTACAAACAGGGGGAGCTGCAGGCAGAGAGAGAAGTAGGTTCCCCTCTGAGCAGGGAGCCTGATGCAGGGCTCGACCCCAGGACCCTGGGATCATGACCTGAGCCAAAGGCAGACGCTTAACTGACTGAGCCACCCAGGCGATCCTGGGCAAAAATGTTTTATTTAACATCATTAATAATTTGTCTTGTGGCTGGGAAATTATTTTCTTCTTTACACAGAAAACCATAAACATATGATCACTGATAACACAGAATCTGAAAGTTAGTGCCTGTTCAGCTCTAAGACATGCTTTCCCAAACCTCTTGTGGTCAACTTGTATGTATGTCCTACACTGTAACTCTTCATATGTAAGGTCTGTCACAAACTGCTAGTTTCCACAGCTCCCTGAAATCTTGGCTTAGTTTAGCTCCTTTGCTAATATGCTGCAAGACTTGGAATAATGTCATTTGCCTCATCAGAGACAGAAGTTTACGAACATAGTGTGAAATCACATACAAAAATGCAGCCCCTTTTATTAAATTTAGTCTGTTTTCCCACTCTGAGACCTAGAATTTACTGGGGAATAGAGACACTTTGTTTGCTTTACCTATAATCGAAGTGTTTAGGTACTTCTAACATCTAATCACCACTAGCCTCACCTCTAACCTTGATAGGTTAAAAACTATATCTCTAACCTCCTTCATGAAGACAAAAAATGGGAATAAATTCTAATAGTGGCCCGGAGGGGAAGTCCACAATTACCTAACCCTCAGTACTCCAATTAACTCTGGACTTTGACCAAGACACTTGACTTTTATGAGTTTCTCTATTTCTTAATCAAAAAGGAAAAGATGCGGAAGTCCTAAAAGTTCTATGAAGGAAGACTTTTCTCCATTCCCAATGTTCACTTCTTCTTTCTCTTCCTCTATATCCCACCCCCAGGAATACTGGCGAGAGGACTCAAAGAATGACCTGCTAATGTTTCTGTGTCCAGTAGAAGCAGCAGCCCCTGTAACATTCCTCAGTCTCTCCTACAAGCAGGTTATCGGAAGGCCTTTGCTGAATGAGTGAATGAATGAATGCGTGAATGAAAGAAGTGGGACAGCAAGGATCAGAATTTTCCTTCCTGGTCTCAGAATACTCTCAACGACAGCACAGGACTCTTACCGGATTATACCCACTTAACACCACCCCTGATCACACGTGCAGTGACTCATTTTAGATCCACTTCAATTGCTGTCAATCCCACATGTTAACCTGTTCAAATGAGGGCTCTAAGAGGATTCTTAAATATTTCGTGTTTGTGGAGAGAATTCTGGAATCATGAAGCTCCATTTGAATCCATGTATCACACACGATGCTTTGGAGTCTGGCTAATTTTCATGTAGCTTGGAATCTGTCTTATTAACACTTTTAAAATGAAGAGATACACCCAGTGTTCTGATCCTCTGCCTTTTTACCCTTGAAGTGACAGCATTCTCCACTGGGTCCTGGGCAGATTAAAAGGTATGCCCCACGGATTGCATTATCTCTAAATCATCCATGATGTATTACGCTTAGTTTAAATGAGTGAGTCCCATTTGCACAATTGCCCTATTAATTTACTCATCATTGATTTACGCCACTCTTGCTGGAGATCTTCCACCAGACCCCTATTTCACGTGTATCTGCACGAGCTCAGTTTCGGTATTTTACTTCGGGCCTCCCTATCTCATTGCTCTTCATTTGTCTTCATTTATCCATCTTTTATCTGCACCTTCCCCTGTTCCTCCCTCTGATCCCTTCCTGCAGTTTCTTCTTGCTTCTCCTCCATTTTCCTTCTCCTTTGGCCTTCCTCCCCTCTTACTTAAGAGCACCTAATAAATCTCCAATTAGAGGTTAGCAACCCAGAGAAAAGAAGTCTGAAAGGCGAGGAAATACAGGCGGCACAAAGCACTTGATAAAAGTCAGGAAGAAGGGGGAGAAAAAGTGCTCAGACTGAGACCTAATCGGAGGGTTTGAAGTAGTAAACTGTTAACAAAGGACACCTTTGCTAAGGATCTTGTCATAAAGATGGCAAAAATTGTGCCCTTCTGCCACCCTGGAAAAGCTTTTAGTTTTTTTCCCCCTGTATCTCATCTTTAGAGCCTTACTTTACTCTTCAGCTAACAAAGCAGGGACTCCCCTCCCTTGCTGATAGCCAGAACCGAATCAACACCTTGGGGAACATCTACGATCAAAGTACCAGTGGGGCGATCTGAGGGCTGAAATATGGCCACTATGACTGTGGTTTCTGCAGACAGGGTTTTAAAATCCTCATTACATTAAGTTTTTTGGTCAGACCAGAACAGTCTTATCTGTTTATTTTTTTGAGATGACATATTAAAGTCATTGCTTGTGGGCTCCCTATCCTTCTCCATCCTCCATCTCAAAGACCCACTTGATTCACTTGTCCAAACAAAAACTAGCAGTGATTTTATGCAAAAATATACACAACAAAGGCATAATTAAAAATATCATTAAGAACAGACATTATTACCTTCTCCCTACTTCTTGTGGGTGAGAATGTTATTTTTAATTTTGCTTTAGGGGTTTTAATTCTAATATCTGGAGAGATAACAAGAAAAATGTGGTCACCAGAACACTAAGCTGATGGGAAGAGCTATGTGCTTATTTAATTTCATTAATTGCAATAATCTACTCGTCGATTCAATAATATTTGACTTACCTGGCTTTTTCTTAACTGGCACTTTAATAAGCAACACTGTACTTGTAACATTCCTAAAGCATGTAAAGATAGGGAAGTAGGTTGCAAGTAAATAAAATCATGTCTCCTGATTACTACAAGCCTCTGTGGCCAAGGGCCACACGTCATTCATCTCTCTAACTCCAGTGCGTAGCCCAGCGGATGAATGCGGTAGAAGGCCAACAGGAACCTCGACAGACTAATCCTTACTCTCTCAACATTTCCCTAAATTCTGAACCTATTTGTGAAGCTCACCGGGGTTTAAACAGTACAGAGCTTCAGCCAGTCTCATAAGGAGAAAGGCAGGAAGGCAATACTATGCAGAACAGTGACAAGAAAGGAAGGAAGGAAGGAAGGAAGGAAGGAAGGAAGGAAGGAAGGAAGGAAGGAAAAATAGTCAATCAAGGGAAGTTTCCCCCTAGTAAAAGTAATAACTTCCTTATCTTGTATTTTGAATCTGGAGATTAACATAAAGATCCAGATTCTTATCAAGGAACAAACTGGCTCTGGGAGTTTTTACCACATTGCGTTAGAGAGGGGCCCCCGTGATCAAAGCTCTGTTTAGAGAAATCGATAATCAGGCAGCTCCTGTGTCCAACTCTGGCTCTCCCCTTCCTGTAAGATGCTGTGGCTGGACCTTGGGTGCCCTCCACTAAAATTCCAAGAAAAGCGGCATTCTGTGTAAATGATTAAAGTGGCGTCCTGTGGCAAAGTCAATGAATAACAAATACGTTAGGATTATGTATGTGTCCCCGGAGTTGGGAGGCCTTTATTCAAACCCTCAGAAGACGACTGAATTTGGCCTCAGGTTCATAGAACTATAGAGACTAACAAAGATTTTGGAAATAATCTTTTCTAGTCTCCTAAGGAATGTTACTTTTGGGCCTGTCCCTTTTCATTTACTTAGTAACATAATTAAGCATTTTGATACATTTTAAAGACAAGTATAATTTTCTCTTTAAACACAGTATTAGTATTTCCAAGATCCTAAAACTTCACTAAGATTCCTCTAGCTTAGGTTGAAAATATTCTTCCTCAGAAATACGTCTTTGAATTTAAGTTCTTTGGAAAGTAAAAATCCTCATATTCTACCCATTGTCATAGTATTTTAGAGTTGAGGGGATACTTGAACATATCATCCCTGCGTTTTGTTCAGTTGTTTTTAAAGACTTCTTGAGCAAGGGTAGAGAGCGGGGTAGCACATAATCAGGACTCTGGCCTCAAAACTCCAACTTAAGGCAGGCCCGCTTCCAACGGAGCCATGTATCTGTTTCACTAGAAGGTCTTCAACTCTTCAGTCCCTTGATGCTGTTCTCGGACCAACGACCAGAGTCGTGCATCGGGCCTACAAGCCCCCCGGATTTCCAGCCTTGACCCCTGACACTCGGCAAGGCTCTCTCTGAAGCCTGCTGCCGACACTGCTCCGCCAGGACTGCTAGCTAGTACCACTAACCCAGGTTCTCCCCTGTTTCAGGGTCTTTGAACCTACTGTTTCCTTTGCCCAGAACAGCATTCCCACCGTTCCCTGGCTAACTTCTCCTCAGCCAACAGGTGTGAGCTGGCCCAGGCCCACAGGCCCTCGGAGTGTCATTGCTACAGCAACCACGATTCCGACTTAGTAACTCAAGGTTGTTTCATGTGGGTCTCCCTGGCCGGAAGGTAAGCTCTGTGAGGAGAGTAACCGCAGCACCACGTCCTACTCTGGGCTAACTCGCAAAAGGGGCCCAATAAATATTTGAATGAATGAACAGTATGGGCTAATGGAGGATACTATGGATACACAGACGTCAAGAGACAACTATCAATATCAAATACCAAATAAATGTCAATATGGGACCCAGATCAAGACTTTTTAAGAATTTCCAAGAAGATATCATGATTTGGAGGCAGCCAAATAAGCCAAATAAGATTCCAGAGCCAGAATGAGGAAGGCGATGCAAACAGGTGCCAAGAATGATTCTTACCGATGAATATTTTACATGACTGAGCTCATGAAATAAATTGTCTCCACAATTACATCGCTCCTCATTTCTAAAGATGAGAGCACCACCGTAAATGGCAGAGCGAAGAGTTCACTTTCTGTCTGGTCTGATTCCAAAAACAGACGGTTTCCACTTACAAGGCCGTCCTGCCTACTATAAAATACACACTGCCCCACAGGGGAAGCAGCACCAGAGCTGGGCCGGGAAGGGCAAGACAACACGTTTGGTAATTACCAAGTGGGAGACGCACTGTGTAACTACACAGTCAGTATGGTTCCTGAAGATTACACGGTATTGGCAATCTGAATGGGAATTTACTGCTTTATTCCAAATATAATTCCCACGTTGCCTGAAATGTTAAGAGCTTCAAACAGCAGAGTCTCGTACACAAATCACCCTATTTGCCCACTTAAAAAAATCAGCATGGCTCATACTATGCAATTTTTTTGTTAACCACTGCCAAGTCGCACTATCTGATTATTTGTGCCCGTGGAGGCGAGCAACAAAGACAACAGTTCAATTCAAGCAAAAGGAAACAGTATTGAATAAACCTAGCACACTCAGAGGAAAGAAGCCCTCTTTTGCCCTCTTCCTCAAATCCTTGCATGTGAGGGAGCAGATAGGAGTCTGCAGTTTTCCTCCATCGCAAGCCAGGTTTTCAAAACAAGCCCGGGCCCGTCGAACCTTCCCCAGTGTTCTGATGCCAAGGAGTTCTCCTTCGCAGCGCTGGACCACAGACTGAGTGAGCAAGCCACTCCTGATCTCCATGTCACAAGTTATGCTCTATCGGTTTCATCTACTTTAAGGAAGGTGGGAGAATTTCCTCAAAAACTCACAGGACTTTGTAAAACGGTGTGCAAATCCCTTAAGACCTTCTGCTTCTCTCCTGAGCTTCTATGTTTTCTTATTCTTAAGAACCATGATGAACATTGGGGAGGTTATGTGCCAGAGTGAGTGCCGTGAATTGTGTAAGACTGATGAATCACAGACCTGTACCCGCGAAACAAATAACACACTGAATGTTAATTAAAAATGAATAATTTCTTAAAAAAGAATCATCCTGAAAAGGCCAAGAAGAGGTGCTCAACCCCAACTATAATCTTTAGAATGCTAATAAAAACAAGAGATTTCTTTAAACCAGACAGGTTGACAAAATGAGGGCAACGGGGAACTGCTGAAATTCTGTATTGGTGAGCATGTGAAGAAATGGTCCCTTCCCGACACGTGTAATAACACTGAAACATGCACAGGCTTTGACCCAGCAATTCAGCTCCTAGGAAATGACCCTAAAATGATCAATGGGTGAATGTGACAAAAGTACAAGGACATTCATGGCAGCCATGTTATTAAAATGGAAAACTGCAAAACAATCTACATGTCCATAAATAGGAAAACGGTTAAAAGTTATGTTGCATTAGATGATGCCATACTGTGCAGTCACTAAAAGTTACTATAGAGAAATGTACTGATGTGGGAAAATGTCCACGATTTATTGAGAACTTAATACATAACATGCATTATTGTTACCTGTATTATTTGTTTTGTAATGAGTATATAACTTTAATTTTAAAATAAAAATTGTATATATTTAACATGTACAACATAATACTTTGATATAAACACATGTCATGAAATGATCACTACAGTTAAGCTAATCAACATACACACTCTCACATAGTTTACCATTTTTCTGTGTTTGTATGTGGTGAAAACACCTGAAATTTCTCTTAGTAAATTTCCAGTATGCATTATTATTAACTATAGTCATCTGGTTTCAGATGTATTCACTCCTGAGAGACATCACCCAAGAACTATAAATATGTAATCAGATAAACTACTGGATTTTTATTACTAGGAACAGTCTGCTTTCCTCTCAGAAAGTTAAGATAACAGTTTACTGGTCCCTAATTAAGAACACGCACATCTACCTCCCTTCCCTCGATTTTGTTATGCTTTCTTTTCTTCTTTCTGAAAAGAAATGCTCTTCCTTTAATATCCGTCCACCTCCTTGCACCTGACCCTTTTCTTTTCCTTTTGAAAGCTTGAGAAACTAGAGCTTCCAAATGATTCTTTTAGATAGAGACTCCATTCATGCCATGTTAAATTAATTGTATCAAACAAATGTTAATAGCAAATTTAAAGGACAAATAAAAACCTAACTCAGTAAAAATGACTGAAGATACTACAGAATAGTACAAAACATACAAATGTACATAAGTATGTTTCATATAAAGATACATATATCAAAGTGAATTATATACGTTATTCCAAGAAACCCGTTCTTACACATTTCAACATCTCTGAAATTGAAATGTGCCTTAAAATCAATGGCTTGTCAGTTTAATTGTTAGTGCATATTCTTAGTGGTACATAAAATAATGTTGCATCTTGTAGCTGATGGCACCTTCAGTTAGATGAAAGGTGGTTTTATCACAACAGCTAATTGTTTGGTGACAAAGGGAAGGGCAGATAAATCAAATATTAAATGCTATCAATCCTTCCTCTCACAAAACAAAACAGAAACCAAAGAAAACCATTACTATTTCCCCCAGGTACAGCGATTTTGCCCATCTCGCCCATAGATAAGCCAGTTTGCACAGAAACACACACATTGAAAATACAGCCATCTTAATATTTTGATTCAAAGCACAGCTAATATTCTGAATGATGCCAACAGTAGCTTTTTCAGGATTCAAAATCCATCTTCTACCCTTACTATAGCATATAAATGACATAAACGTCTCATCCACAGCATAAAAAATTCATATTCTCTCTATATAGCAGCTGCTATGTTAGGTTTCTGTTAATAATTGGCCTGATTTTTTAATAGCATAAATGTTTAAAGAGGTAGCAATTCCTGTAAAATATCTGTGGGGATACTGAGAGCTGATATACATCGGAGCAGAGGCGTTTCTTGAGGAGGAAGCAATTCTCCGTATTTTATCCTTCTTCATCCTCCATTCCTTCTCTTCCATAAAACCCCTCCTCATTGTGGTTCATGACTTCTATCAGCTAAATACGGCAAGTGTGGCAGCCTTCTCCCTGCGGCCCCATGCCCCTTCTTCACAGAATTCACGAACACGCAGTCACAGTTAGAAATCTGAGAGGAAATCAGTCACCTTTTGTAAATCTAAGTCTTTAGGTCTAAAATTCTATGATTCTACAATCTTCTTTTTTTGGGGGGGGCCCACTTTTTGAAACAAGGGGAGACCCCCAAGGGGCCACAGTCATCCTCAATAAATCTCTTTCTCACACACACACATACACACACACAGTCAGCAATGAACACTGTTCCAAGAACTCCAAATAAACATGAAACATTTCATTTTAATTTTCCATCTACATATCTGACATCCCGACAATTTACATTGTACTCTCTGAAGGATCATTGTTCTGTTTCTCGCTGCTCTCTGGGTGTGAAAGAGCAGGAAACAGAATATGCAGTAGCACTGGCTTCCTCAGTGGAACCTAAAGCTGAAGTGACACAGTCCTTTCAATCTTCCCTCGGGATCCACTGCACAACGCATCAGCAGTCTTTAAATGCTTAACGCATATCACTTGTCTATTAATATGGTATGTAGCTCTGATTCATTATGCCGAATCCTCAAAGCAGGAAACGAATATTTGTTTAAGCCAAATTACCCATATTTGGTAACAGAAAATGCACAGTACATTTTAACACACAAAACTACATAGTTTTTTTCTCTGTGTGTTAATAGATGATAAAGCCAGGTCTTCACAAAACCCTGCTGCTCAAATCCTGCAGGTTTCCAAACTGCTGCTCAAGGTCTGTTCTGTGGAATGTCTTCTGTGCTCCTCTTCACCCTCGCACCTTAACCCCAGAGGAACAACTCCCTCCAACACTTGCTGTCTCTTTCACACTTTGCCGTGAGAGGGTCAGAGCAAGGGACCAGCCCTGGGCCGTGTGACGGAGTAGCTGTGATCCCTCCACTGCAAGTCACCCTTTCTTAGATGGGCTTCCCCCTGTCCTGCTGGTACGGCCCAGGTTAGGCTGCTCTGTGCTTCTGATGCATGCAGATGGCCAGACACATCCCTGGGGGGGTCCCAAGGTATAAATTATGGCACAAGATTAGGAGCACCACGTCAAGGGAATCTTGGCAGCCTCTCCAGTCCAGCTTTTGCCTGACTGATGTGCACTTTACGAATTACTGGGTGCTTACCCAGACACAGGAAAGCAGTGAATTTGTTTCTCAGTTCTCATTCCATTCATTCATTAGCTTACTCATTCTCTACACACACACACACACACACACACACACACACACACACACACACGCACACACACACACACACACAGATAGGTAAACAGATACAGATATTAGGATACAAAGATGAACACAGAGACACATGGACACATTCTGACAGATCCCTAAAGGGGAAAAAAAAGTAAACTCCTAATAGATACACCGCATTCTTTTCAAATTTGATTAGACAAAAATACCTGCACATTATTGAGTAAACTTAGCTGGTGAGTGACATCGAAGGAAGACTGAGATTTTCTTGTCATGTGTGTAAAACCATAACACGCCTCTCAAAATGCTGTCTGGGTTAGTGATGTGCCAGTTCGCCACGCCCGGCGGTGCTGGGGGCGGCATGTTGGGGGGGGTCAGGGAGGGCGCCTTTGCTTTCGGGGTCTTGAAAACCAGCTGCCCAAACCGCCTCATGTTCACAGTCTGTTCTCTTGCTCTATTTCTGAATCCACGGGTCCTCTAAAAGGCCCACCCGCACTTATTCCTAAGGCAGTGAGCACTCTTGCTCATGAAGACAGTACTAAGAGGACAAATGAGGGACGGACAAGATGATGAGAGTCCTAAAGCTTCAAGGAACTACCATTTATTGAGCACTTAATATGTGCAGACACTGTGATAAGCAACTAATATAAGCTACTTCATTTAATTTACCTCTCGCCACAACCCTGTGAAGCGCACATTCTCATTCTCATTTGATAGGTAAAGAAACTAGGGGTCTGACAAAGTAACTTGCTCAAGGTCACACAGCTAGCAAGGAGAATTGCAGCTCTCCCTGAAGATGCACGAACATTTTACATAAAAACAACTTTATAATGGGAGGTAGAAACAGACGGCTCCAGCCAGAGGTGGTCCCTGGCCTGCTTAATCCACGGACATGCTTAAAGCTCGAACTTCTGAGGGGGCACGCTCCTTCCGAACAGGACCATGACTCCCCTAAATCTTCTCGAGATGGCATTTTCTGAACCAAGGCATACCAAAGTGCCATCGCCTGTCCAACGTAGCAGTTTCCCCACCTTAGTGTGTACCTGCGAAGCCTCACCACACAAAATTACCAGAAACAAGGACTCTTTTAAATAAACTCTATTTCCTGTCACACAGAAGGCTGATTCGTTTCTGGGCAACGCTCATTTGAACCTGATTAAATGGCTGTGATGAACTTCAGAGTTGAGACTGCCCTTGAGCTGAACATCTATCTGATCTTTAATTCCACTACCCACTCATTTCTTGCAGAGCTCACAATTCTCTTGGTCCCACTGGAGCAGGCGCGTTCAGGTTCTGCATCAGTATGTTCAGTGCTGAATTCATTTCTGTAGGGAGCCCAGTACATCTGAACTTTCCAAAATCATTTGGCCCCCATTACTGGTAAGCACTGCTCTTAAATAGGTTGTAACTCCAGCTAATAGGCTCCATAATCATAGCTGAATCGAACAAAAGGGTCCAGGAGAGAAAGCCATCAGTCATTTTTATTCCCATCAAATAAGCTGCAAAAGGCAGAAACTTTCCGATTTCAGAATCTCACGGTCTCAATTTGATCTTTGGGGCTCATGAGAGAGGAAGGGGGACAGATGGAAGAGGCCAACCTAAAGGTGTGCAAAATCCTAAGATTTAAAAGACTTTATTATAAATATAACTTCAGACAGAAAGCAGGCAAGTTCCAAAGAAATGAATCTGAGTTGTGACAAATTTGACAAATTTCACTTGGATTGCTGGAGGCCAGAGCACTTTAAGAATCTTCTTCCAAAGATGAACCTGACTACCTATCAGTATGGGGTAGAAATGTAGAAAAGGTCACTTTGTTGACAGATTCACATTCTTCTTTTGTCTAATTGATAAGAGATCAGAGAAGTCCATAAATTCCTAAAACAATGGCAACAATGATAATACACCTCTGGGATGATTTTCAGGACTTCCTAGGGAATTCCTAAGGTTTCCTTCAATGACAACCTTATCTTCAAATTAAATTATAAACATGAATTGGCATAGTTGGTATTTAAACATCAATGCTTTTCAAAGATTTTATTTATTTTTCTGAGAGAGCGCGCCTACGTGAGCAGAAGCGGTGGGTGGGGGGCAGAGGGAGAAGCTGACTCCCCACTGAGCGGGGGGACCCTGGGATCATGACCTGAGCCGAAGGCAGATGCTTAACCAACTGAGCCATCCAGGCACCCACATCAATGCTTCAAAAATGAATCACTAAAAAAAAATGTTTTCTACAAGATACATGCTACTACTACAATGTACAAACACTCACACCGATAGGCTAAGGTTACTGTGCTGCTGGTAAGGTCAAGTTGGTTTAATGTAGAATATAATAATTTTGGATTCTTGCATAAAGAAAATGGGCGGGGGGGGGGGGGGACATTTGTCCACAAACGTCTGTAGTGTGCTCAGATCCACCTCCTGTCCAATGGTAAGTTCAGATGTACCATGTTAATGAGGAGTGGTTCATGCCCACGATCACCTGCAACTTTGTCAAAATGTCCACTAAGTATCTCTAATACATTTGTTTGGCAAAACAAACAAAAATAAATAAATGAAAGGAGATAGGGAGCAGGGTGGGGGTGATGGAAGGTTAGAGAAGGGTCTGTGGGAGGTCACCCAGGCAGATCACTGGGATGGGTAACTGGTGAATGGTGATGCTGAGAAAGTACTAGTGTGTTAGTTTCTGAGCTGTGCATAAAATTATAGGCTCGGGTGCCCGTTGCCAGAAGAAAAAGATACAGCTGTTTGGTTTCTTTTTTTTTTTTTTTTAAGATTTTATTTACTTATTTGACAGAGAGAAAGAGATCACAGGTAGGCAGAGAGGCAGACAGAGGGAGAGGGTGAAGCAGGCTCCCTGCTGAGCAGAGAGCCTGATTCGGGGCTCGGTCCCAGGACCCTGAGATCATGACCTGAGCCGAAGGCAGAGGCTTTAACCCCCTGAGCCACCCAGGTGCCCCTGCTGTTTGGTTTCTTAACACAAGTGATTGTTATCCTTTCTCATCTGCCTTACCCATGTGTGAATGGATATATGTATTTTTTTTTTTTTAATAGGCTCTACACCCATCGTGGGGCCCAGTGTGGGGCTTGAATTCACAACACTGTGATTAAGACCTGAGCTGAGTCCACGAGGTCAACCAACTGAGCCACCCAGGCACCCTGTAATTTTCCGTTGTATTTAAAATGTCCTACTTCTTTGCAAAAAGGGTCTAAAGTTTGATAGATTCGATCAATGAAGTTAACAGTGATCCACCTACTTCAATTAATAAAAAAATTTACACCTTAATATTTCTTGACCTGTTGACTTGCTTTACTGAAGTGCCCTGCTTGGTCTTATTGTTTTGACTGGAATTATATTTAACTATTCTTATAATCCATTTTAATTAATCAAATTGTGTTGAGGCGCCCGGCTGGCTCAGTCGGAAGAGCATGTGACTCTTGATCTTGGGGTCGTGAGTGCGAGCCTTATGTTGAGTGTAGAGATTACCAAACAAATAAATTTTAAAAAATTGCGTAAATTGAAAATAATGTCTGCTGTGTGCATTACATCCCTGTGATCCACGAAGGGCTGTGTGTGGCTCTGGCTGAGGAATTTCTATCAGGAAACCTAGTACCCAAGTAAGTTTTTCTGCAGCCCCAAACATGAACTCAGTAAGAGGATGCACCAAAATGTATTTACTGAACACTAACTATAAAACATAGACCTTACTCCTTCAAAGATTAGCGATCCTGTCTGGAAAAACAAAAAGGAAGCAGGGGAAGGACACTGGAGAAAACCTGATGAGGACACGTTTAGAATGTGCTCAGCGATGAGACACAAAGCACACATCACGGATGTCCTGGAGGACGTGGCCGTGTCGCGGGCTGGAGACCGAACGATGAGAACATGGGTATGGACGAGAAGCTGGAGGCTGGCGCTCCCTTCCCGGGGGCTCCTGAGGCCGGCAGAGCCTCGGAGGGCCGTCTTTCCAGGTGCACCCGCCCCCTGGGACAGTGCCTCCTTCAGCCGGCAATTCTCTGCTGCTCACTGAACTTAACAGCAAGGGCCAGAGAGGTGAGGGTGCCTGTGAATAACATTTGTAACTTGATACTGGCCTTTGCTCTTTTTAACAGATATTTAGGTTTCTAACAAGACTCTCCACCTTGTTACTGACATTTCACTCCATCACTTACACAGTCTGGGCTCTGACCTACGAAAAACCGTAGAAGTCTGGAGTCTGTCTTGCATGCATCGTCTTTGCAAAGACCTTTTTCTCCCTTTCAAGGGAAAATATAGATGGATGTTTACCTTTCTCTCTCCTTCAGAATAAAAGCTCCCCCTATAGTAGTATCTTCAGTAAAGCCTCTCGCTCGCACGCCTCCATCAGAGGAGCACGAAGGAGCCTGAGAATGCTCGCACACTTGAACGCCACATCTCTGAGTGTGGTTCTACGTTACAAAGAGTCCAAATCAAATCTAAGGGTTTCCTCTCCTTCCTGATCCTCCGTAAAGCCTCTTCTGTAGCATTTAACACTCTGACCACTCCTGATCAGGTTTCTTTGCAAAGTCCCTCCTTTATCCGCCACTGTTTTATTATTGACACGATTGAAGTCTGGCTGACACACATACTACACGGATCCCGGAGCACAGTGATTCCAGACTTCCCATACGTTATGCTGTCACGGTCCCAGGTTAGTACAAAACACTGCCTGCACTCCCTACCCCGTACCTCTCACCCCCATGACTTATTCACTCCCTCACTGGGAGCCTGTGCCTCCCACTCCGCATTCTTCTATACTCTTCTCTCCCCTCTCTGAATGCTGTTCTCCATGCCATGCCCTTCTGCCCACTAAAGAAGAAACACTCGAGAGGTTCTAGCCTACTCTACCTGCACAATCGGACTCTCTGGAGAGCTTCAACCCATGCCTCTATGGAGGTGATTTTCCAGGTTGAAACTCCAGCTTTGTTCTCCGGGTCCCTGGGCAGGTCCATCCTAAGGGTCCCTCACTCTCTGTGTAAATCATAATAAAAACTCACCATGGCCCTCCTCGCTCTAAACCACTGGCCCCAACACCCCGCCTCCAGCCTTAATCTCACTTACAAACCCAAGCAGATCTCACAGCACAAACAACCGCTCGCTGACTATCCCAAGAGCACTCTGCTGCCGCCTGTCTTGCTCCCCATTTCGTGCCTCTTTGCCTGGTGCGATCTTAACTCTGTTCAAGGCCAACTGCCCAAGTTTCTTACTCGGTCTGGTAAACTTTTTTTTTTTAAACTCAAGCCTAATATTAACCTTTTATACACTCACAATATTCGATCTTTTGTCATAATCATTTGTGGGGTTTTCTTATTTAATCTGCAAACAAGGAGGGACACCTACATTCTGCAAGTTGTTCAGTCAGGAGACATTTATGAAATTGGATGAAATGGTCACAAAACATGTTTCGAGAAAAAAAAAGTGAAGACTGCTTAAGCGGGATCACAGTCATCTGATGCATTTGTACAAATGTGGGACGGTCTTATTTTGTTTCTTTTACAATTAATAGTTTCTGGGAATTCTTTTGAACGTTTTATACGCATGTCCTTTAAAAGATTTCACGTGAAACCCCTTAGGCTCTGAGCTATTTGCACCTCCAGTGATCACAGAAGCAGGTACTCAAATGTCAGAAGAAAGAAAAGTGAAAGGAGAAAGGGAGAGAGGTAACATTTCAAAATGACAACAAGTCTGAAACTGACTTGAGGGAAGGTCCAAATGTTAGCTACAGAGATGGAGGCTAGACAGACTCCCTAATCACTAGAGAATGCGTGTGTATGTGGGTGTTTGCATTTTTTCATGGTAAAACATATATAAAACTTACCATTTTAAATAGTTTTAAGTGCACAGTCAGTGCCATTAAGGACACTCACCTTCCTGTACAACCATCACCAACACTCATCCACAGAATGTTTCTGTCATCCCTAAAATGAAGCTCGGTACCCATTAAATAATGCCCTGCTCCCCCCTCCCCTAGCCCCTGGCAACTTTGTCTCTAGGAATCTTACTACTCAAAGTGGAATCACACATTTGTCCTTTTGCGTCTGGTTTATTTCACTTAGCACAAGGTCTTCAAGGTTCCATGAGGTAGCATGGATCAGAATATTCTTCCTTTTCAAGGCTGAATAGTATTCTGTTATGCAGATACACCACACTTGGTTCATCCATCCATCTCAAGATGGACACATGGGCTGCTTCCCTTTTTGGTTACTATGCATAAAGCTGCTGTGAACAAGGGTGTACAAGACTCTGTCTGGGTCCCTGATTCCAATTATTTTGAGTATACACCCAGAAGTGAAATTGTTGGCTCATATAGTAATTCTATATTTAATTCTTTTGAGGAACTACCAAACTACTGTTTTCCAAAAAGACATATTTGTGATCTCTGGGAGACTTAACTTCTTCAAGCCTTCACGGCAAACATATGAAATGGGACATGGATGGGATCAGAGGTCCCTTACCTCTCTAACGCTCTGACTGTGAAACTTAGAGCTATAAACCCACCACCGACCTAGAGCCCAAGCATTATCAACCTGCCCTGTGCCCCCACAGCAGAAAGGGCAAACTCAACTAGAGGGAGGCTCTAGAGCACAGAATAAGAAGCCCTTTCAAGGGAAGGAGGGAAAGAAGAAAAGACAAGAGGAGAAAGAAGCTGAGGGTATAAAAACGGGAGGGCAGGAGAAAATGTGGAGAACTTATGGCAGGGGAGGCCTCGAGTGGCAGAAAGAAAAGGGGATCGGTTATTTAGGGCTCCCCTTGCACCCTGCTGTAGAAAATGCAACAGCCTACAGACATCCAAAGAGAGGCTGTAAAGAAGCACAGCAAGTCACTTTCATGGGGATAGGTGCCCTGCTAGTATTCTTTATTTTCCAATTTATAAAGTAATTTCTTCATTCTTACCCATTTACTTGGTTCTAAAATCCCCCTGACATTTTCTAAGTCTTATCCAAATAGAGACATGGAATAACATTAAGAAAAGAAAAAACAAAAACAACTTCCCTGACAGATAGCCTACCAAAATGGTGGAATTTAAAAACCTGCCATGTGCCACTAGGTCACTCGTGACCGGACTTGATCCCTGCACTTGAACTCTCATTTCCCTGAGCCTACGTTCACTGAAATATACAGAGTTTACGAGATGTCAGAGTTCCAAGCTATAGAATGTGATCTTAAGTAACATCATCATCATCATCAAATCACCATCATCATCTATGGGTAGAAAAATACTAATGCTCATTCTTTGGAAATTTTACTTTGGGACCCGAATTATGACACATCATAAGAATTTTAGATTCATTCATATTTGCATTATAAATGAGACATGAGGTGTAAATGCTGAGAATTCTTTTCTGAGAAAATGAGAAGTAAGTAGAAATTAGAGTCAAACTAAGAATGAGAGAAATGGATGTCTGCCTCCTTTGGCCCCTTTCCTGCCCTATACAACTTCCTCTCTCTTTGGAAACATTGCCTTTACCTCTGAAAAGGCTCCCATTGCTCCTGCAGTTCGAGCTCTAAGAACTGATGAGCGGCCACGCTTTCCCCGACTGAAAGCTCACAACTGCTCGGTCAGACCTTCTTCTCCATGGGTGCAAAAAAGGTCACCAAGTTTGTAAAAAAGCCTAAGAAATGAAAACCAGAGAACCCAATACCACTTTGTAATTTGGCTTAGCCATCTTTAAACTTTAAAGGACTAAATGGTAGGTTGGTGGTACATACAAGAAAAATGCGCTTTTTAAAAGATGCCACTGAAAAAAAGTGATGGGACTTCAGAGGCGCCGCATGACACATCCCGTCAGGAATTACATCTTCCCTCTGATATTTTCATCCAAGTGTTTATTAAACAAGCTCTTCCTTTCATCCACATTATTTTGATTAATGCATGAAAAGGTTCAAGAATGATAGAAGAGAAATTTAAGGAGATTGTGCATTAAAATAAATGAGAGGATGAATCTTGGTTTACAGTCACTGTATTTCATGACTAAAATGCTCCGTGCCCCCCTGCCCCTGCCTTTTTTTTTTTCAAATTTAACTGCAACACACTTCTCTTGGCTTCGGTTTTGAAGTAATGATATAAAATTCATTTTATCTCTTTTTCAAGCCTGGCTCTTTCATACATAACATCAGACTTGTCATATCTGAGGAATTATTAAAATAAGACGGAGCATGCTATTTCTGAGCAGAAAAGCCTCTTTGAGCCGGCATCCTCAGGAGAGACGCGGGCTCAATCTCATTAGTTGGTGCTGAGACGCGTCCTAGTCTCCAGGTTCAAGGTGATGAAAGATTAGGGCGTTGGGCCTTGTCTCATTTTGTATGCAGCACGCATCCCTCCCTGCCCGTGAACACGAAATTACATTGAACCTGGGGAGTCTAACTCCATTAATTTTAAATGGAAGATTAATTTAACAATATGCGGCAGATATTTGTTACAGACCTATCATGTAAAAGTGACGGTTAGCAATAAATTGTGGTGACTCATACTGGCCAGTGGCCCTGGCTCAAATAAATCAGGAGGCATTTACACATAATTGCTGTTTTTAAAGACAGGGATATGGGTGATGTGTTTCTTTGATGAAAGATCGGGCAACCCCATTCAAAGAAACAGCAGCTGAGATTAAAGCCACAGTCCTGTTCTGGAGGGAGACATTTTTGATTAGTATTTCTGGAATAATCATTTAGGAATAACAAATACTGTACTGACGTAGCGTAATCCTTTTTTTTTTTTGAAATCTGTATAATAATTCTGAGGCATGAAATTGTCATGGTATTTTTGTCAATTTCCTTAAAGTAATTACAATAATAATACCCTTAGAGATGACAGTTTGCAAGGGATGAAGAGAGGATGAGAAGGGAGAGGCAGAAAAGGTATCACTGACGATAAGGACAGGCAATTCCATTGATTTTCTAGAAATAATTACAATAATATTCATAAATAGTAATTTGCAAGGCTTTGGGAGGGACAAAGAGGGACAATGGCAACTGGAGAGAAGCAGTCTGAGGAAGAAAGTGTGGGAGTTTCTTTTTTTAAATGCCATTTCATAGAGCTTTCTTGACACATTTTTTTTTTTTAAAGAAATTTCTCATCTTCTTGAAGCAAGTGAGAGGAAGGAAAGAAAGGAAGACACAGAATGCCCCAATGCTTAACTGCTACAGGGTAAACGATGCACACGAGAAGCCAAGGACATTGGTTGCTTGCAGCACTTGTCAGGAGAGGCTCCGGAATGGAACCATCCAGCGAGAGGGTCTGCCTGCCCTCTCACCGAGGATGAGGGTGTTATTCTCATCTCCTCTCCTCTGCAAGCACCAGCCTTGCCAGCACGCAGGGGAAGGATGCTCAAGGACTTCTGTCTTCAGTCAAGTCCAGTGTGATAGGAGCTTTGCTCCTGTCTCTTTTAGAAGATTAAGGTGGGAAGAGGGCAGGGTGAGGATTATGTGTCTTCCCTCCACGAACCCTCTCAACATACTCAAGGGACTGCCGGCAAGTCGGCATGAACACCCACCTCTCAGAAGCGCATATCACTCTGCTCAGCAATATGAGAAGCGGGGGGGAGGTGGGGGATAGGTAGCACTTGAAACACTATTTGACATGTCCCCTGGTTCCAACCCCTCTCCAAGCTGTCCTTCCACAGACCCATTAGAATGAGCTGGCAAATCAGATCAGAACACTTTCCTGTTGCACATCTTTCAAAGGCTCCTGGCTGCCTGTAGAATTAAGTCCAAACTCCTCAGCATGGTACATAAGGATATTAACTTACACCCCTGTCCACTCCCATTTACCCCTCCTGACACATGAACTTCACACTCCTAAATGTTCAACTTGTACATTTCAGGACTGGCCTACACTGCCATACCACCTTTTCCATATGCTGTTGCCTCTGTCTTTAATATTCTTCCTAAGTGTCCTCTTCTGGTAAACTCCTACTTATCCTTCAAAACCCAACTCCAATACCACACTGTGAAGTAGTCAACACTTTTTTTTTTTTTTTTTTTGCTACTTGAGAGCAGGGGCCTGCCCCATTCATCTTCTATCCCCAGCATCAACTCAAGGAATATAACATGTAGATGTGTAATCATATTTGTTAAATTCATAGCCAATGGCTTATTTCACGGAAGGTATTTCTCAAGACTAGACAAGATGGTTAGGTGGTTAGGATAAAGGGGATAAGGAGAGAAAGGATATGCTGATATATTTCAGGGATCTTTTTTTTTTTTTAGAGGTGGGGCAAGGACAGGGAGATAGGGGGAGAGAGAATCTTAAGCAGGCTTCAGGCCTAGCATAGAGCCCGGCATGGGGTTTGATCCCACAACCCTGAGATGCTTAACTGACTGAGCCACCCAGGCACCCAAGGGATCTTTTATTTATCATGGTGATCAATTCTGTCTTGATTTACAATTTCACACATTAGTGTACAGTAGTTAAAAAAGGCAATAGTATGGCTCAAATGCAAAGAATAATAGATCCCTCAACAGTAAAAGGGTTTGGTTTATTTTAATGGGTTATGGGAGGGGTGAGGTGGTACAAGGGAAACAGGAGAAGAAGCAAAAGTGGTAACAGCTAGTATTATTAATGCTTACTATGAGACTTGCACTGTTCTAAGGGCTTCGCATGTATTAACTCCTTTAATCTTCTCTATTTACCTTGATGAAATAGGTACCATTATAAACATCTCCATTTTATAGATAGGAAACTGAGGCCCAGAGACTTTCAGTAACTTGCTTACGGTCATTCAGACAGCAGGTGACAGAACCAGAATTTCAATCCTAGGCCGTTACACTTCAGACTCCCTCAAGGAATTCATGTAGGAGCCAGTGGGTCCCCCTGCCCCCCACCTGTGGCAAGCTCAGGGTCCCCCTTCTTGCAAGGGAGGCCCTGAACAAGAGAAGAGGGATGGATCAAGGCATCTACTAAGACACTGGGAAACTGACAGGGGAACGAGAACACCAGCGAAAGACCAGACGAGGAAGGAGCCATGGCAAAGGGCGGGACTGTTCTCTGAGCCTAGGCAGCAGTGGAGTCCCAAGAAGACCCCACCCGCTGGGAGAAGAGGGTTTACAGAAATGCGCACCCCAGGCAGGGTCTGGCTATCGCTTAGTCAAGAGACTGCAGCGGCTCAAAGCAAATCTGGGTTAAAGATAAAAAGTGGTTCAGAATGATACAATATTATTGAAAAACAGCTTCCATAGACTTATGCTCATATGTACATGCACAGGAAGGCCTCTCCAACAACCGCTTGAGAGGAGATGATTAAAGTCTGCGTTTTGACATTTCCCAGTTGGGAGGGAACCTCCTTGCAGGTGACAAAGTTAACAGTCCTACCATTACCGGGGCCAGGTATTTTAAAGAAATTACTGCTCCGTATTTGCGTATTCAGTACACCTTTCTTATTTGAGCACTGTCACATGAAGAGGAAACTGAAACACATCCTCGAGCCAATTTAAGTCCCATGTAGTAATAATGATGATAACAGTAATAGTAATAACAATAAACTAATCCCAAAAGTGATTTCTTATGCTTCTGTTGTAACTGTCCTCTAAAGATTGGCAAGTTATTGAAAACACTAATTAAACCATATAGTTTCCCCAAAGAAGGTACAATTATTATTTTGTTGTTTTTTTCCATATGGATGAGTGAGGTGAGGAATTAAGATACCTAACGTTCTTTTACTGCAGCCTAAACCCTGAACCTCATCTCCCTTCTCTAGAACTGAAACATGCATGATTAAAACAGCATCACTATTTAATAAATAAATAATTGTCCCTATCTTAAAAAAAAAAAAGTCTGTGCTAAACTACTTATGGAAAGAAAGTTTATTGGGATTATAGAAGAAAAACTAACAAGCTTTGTAACTCTGTTAGAAAGAGTTAATAAGCCATGGGACAAATCCTGAGAAATGGAGATGTGTTTATACTTAAGAGCTTTTAAATATAAACGATTCACTTCCTCTCTTCCCTAGGCTCCTGGTCAATTTAGTGCAAGACGAGAACACACTTTACCACTGAGAAACACTCAGATGTCACCGAAGGTGCTGGAGGTGCTATAGAAGGATCAAACCCTTAAGGAAAAAGAAAACATGCCCAGGCTCTAGTCTCCAAGGAGAAGTCAGGGCTAGGGTGTAAAAGAGTTGATTTAAAAAAACCAAAACCAAAACCAAAAACACAAGATCTTAAATTTACCACTGATACCGTGGTTGCCGGCACTGGAAGCCTCTAACTAGTTCAGTTTTGTGCTTTAATGTTAAATTTCTTATGGGAGCATATCACCTAATTAGAGGAATTGATAACTGCACTGTTCCATAATGAGGCCAATACATTTCAAAGTCATTAAAGATAACCAAGGCAATAAGTCTGGGTTTAAGCGGCGTTTCCTCGGATTTCACAGTCTGCATGTTGCAAGTGTAGGGGGGGAAAAGCAATCCCTGCCTAGTCAACTGTAAATGCTGGGTTATTGGAATCTTTAAAACAGGCAGCAAGGAGAAAATTACATGGCCAAATCTCCTTTTTCCAGTTAATGAAGAATTAAGACTCCCATTTACCATATTAGAAGGTTCATCGGAGGTCTCGGCTCTCCATAGCTGGGGTTTGACAGCAGTGTCAGTGTATCTGAGTCTGAATGCGTAAGTGCATGACAGGGGATCATTCATAACTGTCACATCTACTTATCTCTCTCATTGTCACCCAGCTAACGAAATTCAGGCCATGGAGCTGTCTGCCTCTGTCTTGCTCTCAACCCAGCTCAAGGAAAAAGGCATTCCGCACCCCATTCATGTCCTATTATCACGTCAGCACATTGTGACTCTCCGACAAGAGTCAGCATTGCTTCCTGTAACCTCCCCGTCCGAGGGAGAAGACAAGCTGTCCCTGGGACTCCCGTCCACGCAGACTGCGTCTGGTGTCAGCGTTCACAAAGAACAGCTTGGAGAAATAATGCCACAGAGAAAAGATTTTTGAATATATTAGTCCCTATTTCGGGGGAGGGTGGAAATCACAGCATTTAGAGTTTATCTTTGACGGGTAATGAGCAAATGCCATTTCTATGCACTAAACAGCCATAAGCGCGGGAGCGTTTCATAATGCAATTTGCTGGAGCACACAGATATTTAAACTAAAAGAGGACAGGGAAGCTGATATAGGGATGTCTGTAACCAAACCAATCAGAAGATTCTGAGGACAATGTAGCACAAAAAGAGGATACAATTTGATTTGCAGACATTATCAGGAAGCAGCTTATCGGCAGAAGAAAGTAGTTCGGTTATTAATGTGTCGCCAACAATAGAAATCAGAGTTGGTATGACGAAACCTGCCCGTTTTCTGACAAGCAGGCCATCTGCAAAATGGCAAATGGGCTGTGTCCTGAAGCAAGTAATCTGACATGGAAGTGCTGATGTGTTTTCACATCTCAGGCTCCTGTGAAACCAAAGGATATAAAACACTACCAAAGGTTATTTATGATAAGTTCACATTTGAAAAGCTTTCCTTTGTTACTTCTGAAATTCAGACAATGGCACTGATTTCAGAATGGCCTCATGCAGATTTTTTTAAAACACAAAAAGTTCCCACAGACTCATTTATAGTCATTCCCCACTGGGTTGAATTTTTTTTTTTTTAATTTTATTTCTTCTTGTACCAATTCTTAACTGAGATAAAATTTATATAGTGTAAAATTCTTCATTTTAACCATTTTAAACTATACACTTCACTGGGTTTTGAATATAATCTGAGGTTGTACAAATATCACCACTATCTAATTTCAGAACATTTCAACACCCTCAAAAGAGAACCCACACCCATTAAGCAGTCACCGCCCACTCTCTTCTCCCCACAGCCACTGACAGCCATGAATCTACCTTCTGTCTCTACGGATTTACCCATTCTGAACATTTCCTATAAACGACATCATATAATATGTGCCCTTCTGTGTCTGGCTTCTTTCACTCACCATAATGTTTTCAAGGTTCAGTACTTCATTCCTTTTTATGGCTGAGTAATACTCTACATTTTGTTTTACCATTTATCTATTGATTTATTTTGATATACCACATTGTGTTTATACACTTATCAGGTGATGGACACTTGGGTTGTTTCCACTTCTTGGCTCTTACGAATAATGAAGCATGACCATTCTGTGCAAGTTTTTTATAGGAATACATGTTCTCAGTTCTCTTGGGTATATACCTAGGAATGGGGGTTGCCATATACAGTTGTGCAGGTTGTATACTGCACAACCCAGAAAGCACTATTCAAACTGTAGCCACAAACTGCACAACTTACAAAAGCAGCCTTACTTGATGCAGACCTTATTGAGAAAGAAACTGATTTATTCTGCTTACTTTAGAAGTAAGAGTTGTCCTAGTAGATTTGAATGGCCTTTGATGGCAGTTTTTCCTAAATGAATCACATTTAAGGTAAGAAAAACTATACTTTTCAAGTGGTTGTCAGTTGTCAGGCTTAAATAAGACCAATATAATACTTTTAGTCACAGTCAATATTCAACAGCCCAATCATTCAGGGATTAATACTTCTGCTTATGGACCACCTGCCTTCATTGCCCTCCCTTGCCTTCCTGATACCTGTATCTTTCATGTTCTCCTCATCAGTAGTCTTACTATAGATTGGAGAGAACCAATAAGAATAATATGAGCAAGACTGATATCCTGTGTGGCTTCTCATTAGGAGAACTGATCTACAAAGTTCAGGAGAAGAAGGGATTGAAGAAAATACAATATTTTAATTTTCTTCACTGATTATTTTTCCACTCTAGCCCTAATTCCTCACTATCTTACTCATTCTTCTTAAGGAAATGGTCACTGAGGAAAAGACACTAGTTTATTACATTAAAAAAAAAAAAAAAAGTGTGTACTCAATTCATAAGAAACTAGCCAGAGAAAGTCGTTCTCATGTAGGTACTGGATTTACAACATAAATGCTTTCACAACCATGTTTCTGGCAACCGTGACTCTCTATAAACCTGTCACGTACCTTACGTTCCCCATTCTTCCTACCGTTCCAGCTGTAAGAGTTAGCGGGAAGGCTGACTATAAGATGATTTTCAAGGTTCTAGATATAAGAACTGGAAGTCATTACTGTTTTTAGATTAAGGCAATAAACACGATTCTTACAAAACAAAACTATCAATCCTAAGAAGTAAGATATGTTTGGGGAACATGAATTAAATAGAAGCGGAATGCCCCAAACTGTACAGTTTGGTAGGATTCCAGAGGCCACGTGCTGCTGGTGACAGCAGAGGACAACTTAGCCTTCAACTTACTGCCACTTCTTAAAAGTATGGGATCAAACTTAAAAGAAACTGAAGTGTCTAACTATCCCTTCCCCTCTCCAGAAAAATTTCCTGGTTTTTCCTTCTCTCTCTGATATTTGCAATGCAGAGACCATAGCATTCCTTCTGATTCTTGATCCATCTCTGTACCCTCATCCTCTAACGGGTAGACACATTCCTCTTAAAGCTGTCACTTCTTCAAGGAAAAGAAAAAGCCTTCTCACATTGCTCAGATACTCGCGTATAGAACCTTCTCTTCTGTGGGGGGGCTTTGCAGTGAGTGCCCCAGCCAAAACCTTTAGGCATAAAGAAACAGTCTGCAAAACTATGTGATCTACGTGAAAAGAGAATATTGCAGCTAAGAACAGAGAACAACTATAACAAAAAAACCAACAGAAACAAAAACATTTTGGCCAGCAGTTTGCTGAAGAGTACAAACATTCTCAAGCAGACCAGAGGTTCTAACACAAAGAGGAAAAAGCATGCTAGGAAGAATTTTTTTGTGACAATTTTTTATGAATGCTTCTAGGCTTCCAACATAATAGAACGGGAGAGAAGAGAAAGCGGCATTGCCAATTGGATCAAATTACTAGTGGAACAATGCAGGCGAATGTGTCCTTAGTTCTACACAGTTTTGAAAACTTCAAGACAAAAATAAATTGCATGACCCCCTGGTAACTTCCATTAGAACTTATAGGAACAAATTGTTTGCCTCAAGCTGGGTGGAATATACATTCAAATTCAGGCTCTTGAAGGAAATTATTAAGTAGAGTCATATTAGCTTTCTCTGAAGCATACTCGTTTTCAGTATTGCCACTGTATAGACCAATTATGATACCTTTCCATGCTGAGAAATGATTGTTCTGCTAACACAGTTCTGGTAAGAATCAAAAGCACTACATTTTTAACCTTGGGGGATTTTTGTTATTGTTGCTCCCTTGCCAGTTCCTTCAAATGGAAAACATCTTCCATTAATCTAAATGCAAAATTTGTTTCGGCTTTCCAAAGTTACTTGAAAAATGTTAAGCGCAAAGCAATAAAGTTTTTATGCTCTTAAGACCACTAATGCTTTCAGCTTCATATTCATTTTGAAGAAATGAACATTTTATGGTTCACAGAGGAATAGCTACATGAATAATATCTGAGATTATAATGCATCTAGCAGAAAAAGATTAAGTTTATGTAAACTATTTAATCAGACGTGAAATTTCCTCTCGAGGATAAAAATTCTGACCTTATTTAAGTTTACTTTAAAAATACCAATATCATGTTTCTACCAAGGGAACCCACCAATTTTCCCATTTACGTAATATAAATATTCATCAGAGACAAAAGTTAACATAAGATGTACTGCACTGACCCAAGGACGTCAGAATGGATGACCCTATATGATACAGAGATTGGAGGAGAAGAACTCTGGGTTACTGTTTGGTGTAAAATACTTAGTTGCTAACTTCTTAACTGATGGCCAACCATTTTAGGTGACTATCACTGCTGAAGAGTACATGGTTGAGTATGTTATGCAAAAATCCCTATGTTTTTATTAAATGTATTTCTTAAGAGATAACATTTATGCAAATACACAGGGCTAAAACTGAGCGGATAATATTTAATGCAATTTATGTACACTCATCGAGTTAATTTCTATGGAAGATTCTAAACTTGATGAATATAATAAATGATCTGTGATTACAATCCATAGTCCACAGATATAAGTATCATAATAGGGCCCAGGGATCCCACATCCAACTCCCAGTGACCCAGGACTGTCTATTATAAATGTAGGGGCCAATATTATAACTCTGCTGTAACCAGTTATGAGGAAGGGGCCTATTTGGAATCATCTTAACATGTACTGGAATATGAAAATTCTTGAAAATTCTTTTTCACAACTTCTATCTTACAAAGAGATTTCAGATGACAGTTAAAAATTTTATTGCTTCATTCATAAAACATACGCATGATAAAATTAGTTTCTATATACTATATCTTTTGAAAGATCTAGCCATACTTCAAAAAGTTTTAAATGTTTCCTTTTCTTTAACTTGATATATAAACCAAAGTTAATATATGGAGAAAACAAACTCAATTTCACAACATCGATTAAGATGTCATATCTGATGAAACATGGAGAAGTTTAAACACATAAAAATTTTTAAACAAATAGACTCATTATAAGACACTAACCATGGAATTCTAGCACTTGCTTTGCAGAGTATTATTAAATAATTTTTTGAAAAGTATCATATAGTGAAATATTTTTAATTAAATGTAGTACCTGCTGTACTTTAACATAAAATTAATAACATGAAAATAAAATTGCTTTTTACTAGGAAATACCTTGAAAACTAACATGGAAATAGAAAAAGCTGTCAGCCAGATAGACAATGTACAGAAATGAATCCTATCAAACATTATTCAGAAGACAAAATGGCAGTCATACCCATCCATGAATAAAGGGCTGCTTCTGACACCAGGATTCGGAGTTCCTTCAGAGCTATTCAAAATGTATTCTCTGAATCCAGAATTCACCTGCTGAAGCTCTTCAAATACCGGTAATGATAACAACACTAAGGAGTAATTTGGATCCAGAATTTTCCTGGGTCCATTAATTTTGATCCAGCTGAGTCCACTGGAGGAACTGATACTTAAATCAGTGTTTTCAATAAGGTGGCATAAATGCTTTGATCAAGATAAATGTGTGAGATTATATAGAAGGAACATGTAATATTTTCTCTGGCCTCTCTTCTTTTAACAGGAATGGGATTAGAACAAATGTATTTTTTAACTAACTTTATTATATTGAGGGATAATACACATAAAACAAAAATGTACCCATTTGAGGTGTACATTTTGACGAGTTTTTTAACAAATACACACACACATACACGCGTAACCATCACCACAATTAGAGGAGACAGAACCTTTCCATCACCCATGTCCCCTTATGCCCCTCTGTAACCAATGTCCCTAACCTGTGATCCCAGGGAAACTGGTCTACTCTCTGTAAGTGGAATCACAGAGTACTTTTTTTTGTGTCTGACTTATTTCACTCACCACAATGCTTTTCAAATTCATCTGTGTGGTTGTACACATGGGGAGTTTGTTTCTTTTTAGCGCTTTGCAATAACCATTTTCTGGATATGCCATAATTGTCACCTATTAATGGACATGGCTACTATGAGAAAAGCTACTATGAACGTTAGTGTACAAGTCTTCATATGGGCATATGTTTTCATTTCTCTTGGGTAAATACATAGGAGTGGGATGGCTGGGTTGTAGGGTATATATACAAGAAACTTTACTAAAAAGATTAAGAAAAAGTTTATAAGAAAATTCCAAATTAGGACAAATGTCTTGATTCGCAGTTTTAACCAGGATTTGAATTATGATAATTATGATCCTGGGACCCCTTCCTTCTCCACATATCCACACTTAAAAGATATTTATTTGGACTTCACTCAAACTAGTTGGCACCTCTTTCCCCCAATATCGTGAGGCCAAGATACAAATGAGTCAACAGCTTTCAGGATCCAAGCGAAAGAAGAGCTCCAAATGATCTGGTTCAAACTGAAGTAATGCCAACACTTAGCACTTACAGAAAAGTCCCCTAAACACTCTTAGCAGACGGCAGTCTTCTCAGCCCATGCCTGGTAGGTAGTGGTCAACAACAAGAAGGCATCTGCTAGGGTAACTGGCATCAGATTTGACTCATTATCCTGTCAAAGGCTCTGGCATATACACTATGGACCTGGCATGAGCATCGACAGGCAAAGAATCTGGCCAGACTGTCAAGGGGAGAAGGATTCAAGTGCGGTGAGGACTGAATGCACACAGTCCCTGTTCGGTGGGCATGCCAGGTCACTGCCATGGTCGTGAGCTATGCTCAATGCCCCTCGCTGATCATCGGTTCAATGGCACTCCTCTTTTCTGAGGAGCTAGAACACATCAATGATCAAGTTTAAGTACCTTTGAGAGAAAAAAAAAGATCCATCACAGGAGAAAAAAAAAACTCTGTATGGTGATGGATATTAACTAGAAGTATGGTGGTGATCATTTCACAATACATACAAAATATCAAATCAATAAACTAATGGCCCTAATGGAACTAATAAAATGTATGTCAATTAAACTACAATAAAAAGAAGGACAGTAAAGTCTACTGTGGACCAGGCTCTAGACATGTGCATGAAATGAAAGGAACAGGCTAGGGAGGTCCTAGAGGTCAAAACGTTCAGGAAGAAAGGTATTTGGTACCAGAAGGAAACTTCTTTGGCAACTGCAGGATGCACACCAAGTCCGAAAGTGCTCGGGTTCCCTCCACTGTGGACAGAATGGATCCGCTGCCACAGCTGTCCTCTCAGAGAAGCCCCCGCCTGGAAAATGCTGTAGCTGACAGTTGTAACATTGTTCCCAAGCGCGTGTAAGATTACAAAGGAAAGGAATCAGGGCCTGAGTCCCTGCAGGGCAACTAAACTGTAGAGGAACCTCAGGTAAATACTGTTTGCCCGCACCATTCCTACAAGGAGCTACGGAGCGAGGCCTCCTTGTGGGTCTGTCTCACCAAACCACACAGCCGACTTCACAGATTCCTTGGAAAGAACCAATATTAAATGTGCTCAAAAGTCCTAAAAGGGTCGTCAACTTGTTAGAATCACTCTGTCCTAGACTCTACAGGGATTTCTAGTCACTTTCGAAGTTTACCTTATCTATTGTAATCACGTATTTGTGTTCTTACGTTTGGCTGGATCCTGAGAATTTCTTAGAGCCAAGAACACAAGTATCATTTTCACAGCATCCTCATCAAACGGAAGGTGGGCTACGGCCTGGCCCATCAGAGGAGCAGAGACTCACTAGATAAATGGCTCACAAACGAAAACTTGTGAAGGGGTCCCAATACGTTCCTTGCCTTACACATGCACAGGGATCTAGTGCATTCTGCAGCAGGCTTGAGAACTTTCCAGCATTCAAAGAAGAAAATGATAGCAGGAGTCACGGTCGACAAAACTAATTTTTAACTCAGAAATGTGTTCCGGTGCTCCCTGGCAGCAGCTGACTCCACACCATTCACAGAAAACAAACCGAATTACGGAAAATTGCATGAAAATGAAGCTCTTTGATGACATTTGCTACTGTCCTACTTAGTATTCCTTCCCTCTCTTTCCCCTATGAACACAGTTCCTCCTAGATGCCCTTTCCCGACCTCTACAGTTGTTACTGCTCAACGTAACTATAGTCTCAACATTGTCAAACCATTTCACAGTGACACTGTGTCTCAGGCAATGTTAGGCCATTGCCAACAAGTAGCGAGTAACCTGTGCTGACAACACATTACAGCCCTGCCATAAACAATCATCGTCTCGCTGAAGCAAAATGGCAGTCAAATTAGAGCAGAATATGTAACAACATGCATAGTAAATTGGCATAGCAGCTCGCTAAACAAAAACGGGGCAGCAGTCACACACGAGACGCAGAGCAGCAACCGTGCCACACTGTCCGAGCAAGTGTCATCCAGCAGTTGGACCAGAGCCTGCGTCTGCCAAGAAAGAATCCTTACGGGGGATGAACGGGACACCTCTGCCCTCTTCCGTGTTTTTAGCCTACCTCCATTCCTATGCTCTCTCACTCTGATGAGGATCCAGGAAAAGGATGCCAGATCTCTGCGTTCACAGATGAGGCGCAGCAGTGGGCTCAAAATAAACGAGGAGAGGCGGGCAGAAGGATGGTGTGGCCACACGATGGTGGCCGGGAGGAAGGCCGGACCCATTAACTGAGACCTGTGCTCGAAACAAAAACCGATGCCTCAAGTGAGTCCGAGTTAAGGGAGAGAAGTGAGTGAGCAGCAGAGATGGTGGAGGACTGCGGCAGGGAACGGGAGCCAGGTGATTTCTCCGACGGGGACCACGTCCCTCGTCGGGAAGAGACCTGCCCTAAAAGAGCAGGCCCCAAATGACGGGGCTGAGGACACGCAGGGCCAGGGCTGAAAGGAAGGCTGAGACCCCAAAAGGCTGGAAAACAATGGCGATCAAAGCAGGGGCCAAACACCTACATTTCTTACGTGGCGGCGAGAGTACTACTGTTGGTGGTAGGGACACGAGGCGGGATCTGCTGTGCCTCCTTGAGCGCCATAAGAGCTCAAAGACCACGTTGTGGGTGGATGGCCGAGGTGATTCTCCTTCCTCGGCTCTCCTCCAGCTCTCCTCAGCTCTTCCTCAGAGCAGGCGTAGCCTAAGGATGGAGAAGCACTTCCTATCCCTGCTCGTGATGAACCTGAACGCTGGGCTGGAGGAGAAGGCAGCCCCAGCTGGAGGGAACGGAGCAGGAGGCAGAAAGGGAACAATTAAAAGCAAGCTGCCCCTACAAATCCCAGCCAAAAGGTGTGGTCAAGCAAGATGGTCTGTTTGCGGAGTGCCCACACACAGCACGAAGCCCCAGGACCCTGACGCAGCCTTGACAGACAATTCTCCCGTCCCGTCTGAGGCTGCCGCCTTTAAACAGAGCAGACGTTAAGAGTCGAGCGGGTTCCCGGCAGGCTGAGAGCCATCTGTGGATTACAGACCACGGGACGAACGCTCAACCACTAGAAATGATGAAGGCATGAAGGCAAGCGCACCACTGCTGCCGCCTGGACGGCCCTCCCTTCTCCCCTCAGCTCGCCTTGCCACATCCACGCACATCCCTTCCGAAAAGCCGAGGAAGACAGAGACCTAGTTTATTAACCCCACACACTGTAAATCTAATTAAAAGTCAAATACACAATACTCTCTTCAAAATCCAAATGTTCTTTACAGAAACATCAAGGAGGAAGGGAGCAGAGCGGAATGGCCCCACGAAGGTAATCAGAATTCATCTTCGGGGACTCGTACCCGATGACTCGCAGCTCATTATCAGTGCTCTGTGTAGCTGGGGAACACCTAGAGACCACATCATTAGCGTCCTACACATTCATTATGCCACAAATGGAAACACCATAACAAAGCAGCCCTGGTATTCAGGGAAAGATAAGATTTCAGGCCCCAGCTCCAGTACACTTAACGTCTCTTCAAGTTCTCGGCAAAAACGCTGCTGAACCTGGGGGAAAGTTGTAGGCTGGTTCTTCTCGCGTTAGACCACATAACTAATTAAACTGAGCGTTACTATTTTTTAAGATATACAATTAAGAGTCTTAAAAATTTTGGAAAAAATGGTTTCTGCTCACCTTTTAAGTTTTCACAACACAAGGTGAGTGGTGCTTTTGATAAACATGATTTCGTAGGCAAGGAAACAATCATCAGATTAGCTGTATAAAAGTTCTGTCTCTTTCTATAAGCCAGCCGAAATGAAGAATAAAACCTCCCACAGCAAAGCTAATAAAACAATAAAGGGGAAGAAGTTAAATTGTACAATGTGAGCTTTTGAAGGATATTGCCACGAAACCACCTCTGGAAGGAAAAGTTCTTCCCACATCAGCCAAAGTAAAAAATACACGTGAGGGAAAGCTTTGCTTGCCAAAGGAGGGCACGCATTCAGCTCATTTATTGCCAGGGCTTTGGTCTGGAATGCGGATGTCTAAAGGAACACCACAGGAAGAAAAGTAGAAATGGGAAGGATAATTTGTTTTGTCATTTCAATTCTTTTTTTAAGGTTAGTCTCTAGCTGTTTGTGTTTGAAGGCCGGCAGGGGGTTTCTGGTTCAGAATACCCACCTTACTCAAGGGCTGGATTCCTGAGGGCAGGTGCAGGGCAACCTGAGTTGCACTGAGCTCTGCCCAGCCACACTCCTTTCTAAATTATGAGGCCTTCTGCTAAACTAAGCTACGAGGGGACGGGTCAAGACCCTTTCAAATGACGTGCCACAAACCCGTTTTAGGGTTTGAAACACATCTATGGCGAGATAGTCGGGGAGGCAAAAGTCCAATTATCCCACTACGATGCTATCTGCCCATTTCATTCAACAGAGAGAGAAGAACCATTTAACCCTTATCTGTGAGAATACTCTGCTGCCTAAGATAGAAGGAAGAGAACATATTTGTGGAACTTGTTCTTAAGGAGCTTACAAACTAGTTAAGTAGCTCATACAAGTCAAAGAGAAGAATGAAGGAAAGCTTTATACAAGCACCAGCTTGTGAAACATTGGTCAAAAATGGAAGATATCTGAAATACAGGGAGCGGTGACAGCACATCATGGGAGCAGGAAAGCACCGGGTGCTGAGGAAGAACATTAAGTGATTAAATTTGGATGTATCAGCAGTTCTCAAACTTGATCAGGTTACAAAGCACCTGGAATTCACAATGCTCTCTGCAAAACAAGAAGCTATTTGTAGAGCTTTATGGAATAATGAAATATTAATCCCTCTTAAGAAGAAAGAATAATCTAACCTACATTTGAAAGCATATGAGCGAAGACTGGGATGAGAGAAATAATACAAGTTATATTCATGTTTAGACTTTCTATATTATTGGGGAAAAACTACAATTGCTTGAGCTTGAGAGAGGAATATTTCGGTCCAGTCTGCAGAGGGCAAATGTGTACCAGAAGCGTGGCTATTTCTAGGTTCATGCCACGGAAGATGAGGTATCAAAACTTAATCTCCCACCAAAAACAATCAGAAAAAGAATGAAATGAATTTGAAAATATCCTTCTAACGTATATCCATAGGCAGATAATAAGCAATATTCAGGCCAAAAGTAAAGCTAAGAAAACAAAAATTTCTAGTTTTTGCCTTAAGACTCTTTGCGAGACTCTGTTGAATTATACCCTTGGTTTCAAGTCCTCACAAATCCAGGAATGAAGAGGAAAGTACAGGGCCCACCTAAGGCAAGAAATCTGATAGGCGACTTCCCAACAGAGCTGGGGAGGGAAGAGTGCCAGGCGAACCAGAAATAAGCTCTCTTCCCCTTCGGTAAGTGCAGGGAGTATTTCCCATCTCCAATTTTGCTGTTGAGAAAAAAAACACTCCTCTGATAATTCACAATGACAAGCTAGCCCTCCTGCAGATCTGAAGCCTTAGTTTACATGTAGTGGTCTGAAAAACCTCAGTCTGAGATTATAGAAAAGGTCCCACCTTGGTAGTTCTGATAGGGACATGGAAGAATTAAATGCCTGGTAGAAGCCACCTTTATCCCAGGTGTCAAGGGGATTCTTAGAAATGAAGTTCCATGGAAAATGAGAAATTTACCATTAAAAAAATCACCAAACCAGTACAGAAACACAACACCACGAGTGAAAGCGAGCAGGTACAATGAACAGATGCGTGAATCAGTGCCGATGTGGCAGACACAATATTAAATATGTATGTTTGAAGGTTCAAAAAGAAGAAAAATCTTAGAGAGTCAATAATTTGGGGGAAAAAACACAAAGAGACCTTCTTTTATGGATTCTAGGACTAAGGCAGGATAGACATAAAATGACATAAAGTAAGAAAGTGCTCAAAACAATGATAGGAGCATATCATAAGGACATGGGAGTCAGTTTAGATGCATTTTTAGCACTGGCCAAATCCGGGACAACTGTATTAAAATACTTAAGTACTGGGACGCCTGGGTGGCTCAGTTGGTTAAGCGTCCAACTCTTGATTTCGGCTCAGGTCGTGATCTCAGGGTCCTGAGATCAAGTGCCATATTGGGCTCTGCACTGGGGGCATAGAGTCTGCTTAATTTTTAAAAAAATATTCTTATTGAGGTATAATAGGGGAAAGCACACAGATCTTAAGTGTACAGCTCAGTAATGTTTACCCCTAAATATTTCTCTGTAATTTTATCTAATTAAGATCTAAGAACTTTCCAGCATCCCCAAATGCTCCCTCATGCCCTTCCCAGCCACTGCTCCCTTAGCAAGGGCAACCACCATTCTAACTTTTATCACTACTGATTAAGATTCTCTTTCCCTCTTCCTCTGCCTCACCACCACCCTCCCCCACTCTCTCTTAAAAAAAAAAAAAAAAAAAAAAAAGCCAATATTAAGAGACCATAGAAATGTTTCACATTAAAGAAGGCTAGAGTAATATGACAACTAAATGTAATATCTGACCCTAGACTATTTTTTGTGTTGAGGAGAAAAATGCTATAAAGGATAATATTAGATCAACTGGCAAAACTATAATACAAATGGTAATTAGATAAAATTATTGTCCCAATGTTATATTTACTGAAGTTCATAAATAAACAATATATAAGAGAATTTTCCCATTCTTAAGAAATATAAACTAAATTATTTGGGGCAAAATGTTGTAAAGTATTCAATTTACCCTCAAAAGTTTCAGGAAAAAGAAAGCAAAACAAGAAATGAGAGAAAAAAATATAGAATGGCCGAAATAGAACACATTTATTATATAATAAATTTACCAAATTTATTAGTAACTACAATGAATGTAAATGGACTAAAAGCTCCAATTAAAAGACAAAGATTATCAAATAGGATTGGTTAAAAAAATCAATCTATGCAGTCTTTTTGTAAGAGACATGACTAAAACATGAGATGGAAGAGTCACAAGTTAAAAGATATTTTTTAAAAGTCAGGAAAACAGGGGTGCACCTTGGTGACTTAGTCAGTTAGGTATCCAACTCCTGATTTCAACTCAGGTCATGATTTCACAGTGGTGAGCTCGAGCCCTGCATTGGGCTCTGTGCTGGGTGTGCAGCCTGCCTTAAGATTCTCTCTCTCCCTCTTCCTCTGCCCCTTCCCCATCTCAAAAAAAAAAAAAAAAAAAAAAAATCAGGAAAAAAGGAACTAAAAGTATGCTGCTGTAGCTATAATAAAATGAGGTTAAACAGACTTAGAAGCAAAAAAATCTATGGATTCAAAAGGTCACAAGAATAATATATTATTCCCCAGGAGGACCTAACAATTCTAAAAATATATGCAATGTTACATAAACTCAAGACAAGAAATATACATATATGGCAAAGTTTGAGAGAACTACAATCCACAATCACACTGTGGGATTTTATTTTATTTTTTTTTAAAGATTTTATTTATTTATTTGACAGAGAGAGCAGAGAGAGAGAGACAGTGAGAGAGGGAACACAAACAGGGGAGTGGGAGAGGGAGAAGCAGGCTTCCTGCAGAGCAGGGAGCCCAATGCAGGGCTCCATCAAAGGACCCTGGGCTCATGATCTGAGTCAAAGGCAGATGCTTAACTGAGCCACCCAGGCACCCCCACACTGTAAGATTTTAATATACCTCTCTCAGTACTTGATACATCAAACAGAATAATAAATACTAATATATATTTCAACAAAATGAGCATGCTTGATTTACTATACATTTAAATAATGCTAAATTCAACAATTGTAGGATTTATATATTTTTCTAAACAATCATGGATCACTTAGGAAAACTAACATAATGGCCATAAAGTAAATCTAAAAGAAGTAGCAAAGAATTAGCATCATTCAGACCATGTTCCTATCAACAGAAAGAAAAAAAAAATCTAAAAACAGCCATATATCTGAAATCAAGAAACATGGTTCTAAATGTAGAACAAAGAAGAAATCATGGAGAAAAATAAAAGATGGTTTAATTAAACAACAAAAATACAACATATCAAAATTTGTGAAATGAAGCTAAAGTTGTACTTAGAGGAAAATTTATAGCTTTAAAATATATACTTTTTAAAAAATGATAAGGGGCCTAGTTAACTATGTATCCATCTCAAATTCAGTACAATAAACAATCGAACCTAAGAGATTGGAAAAAAATAATAAAGTCATAAGCAAAACTAAAGTTAAAAAAAATACAAAGAAGCATATAAACAAAGAAGAAAGTTAAGGCTAAAAGTTGTATGAAAACACACAGGAAAAAAATCATAAAATTTTATAGAAGAGCAAAAAAGATTTAAATAAACGACGATAAATATTATATTCAAGGATCACAAGAACCAGTATCATAAAGATGTTAATTCCTTCTAAATTCTTCAATAGTCTACACAATTCCAATGAAAATCCAACTTGTCTAAGGATTGGGGACTTGATGAGCTGATTCTGAAATTACATGGCCAAGGATCACCAAGACGCCCCTGAAATAGTGTGTGATGTGGTGTGGAGAAGGGGGTGTGACTTAAATACCAAACACCGCTTAAAAGTTGTAGTGATTAAAACCGTACAACAGTGGTCTATGAATAAATTGACTAGTATAAAAAAAAGCTCAGAAACAAACCTGTACAGATTTTGATACTTAATTTATAACAGAGTAGATTCCTCAGAGCACTGAGAAATGAACAGACTTATCAATACACTGCGGTAGTATAGATGCTTCACCATATGGAGAAAAATAAAACTGAACCCTTATCTCACACTGTACAGAAAAATTCATTCTACATGGATTAGTTAAACGTGAAAGATAAAACCCGAGCACTTCTGGAAAACAATATACAATACTTTTAGGACTTCAGAGTAGAGGAAAAATTCTTAAAACAAGATACAGAAAATTATAAGCTACAGGAAAGGTTTGGTAAATTCAAGTATTTTAAAATTAAGAACCTCCGTTTATGAAAGGACACCATAAATAGAATAAGAGAAGCTACAATCTAGGAAATGATTTGCTACATATATTGTTCACAGAAGAGTAGTGATCAAAATACATAAAGTACTCTTATAAGTGAATAAGAGAAAGTCCAACATCAGAATAGAAACATGGATAAAAGATCCAAAAAAGCAAGCTCAGAAACAAACATCAGAACAGGCAAAAAAGTTAAAATTAAAACCACAGTGAGGGGGCGCCTGGGTGGCTCAGTGGGTTAAAGCCTCTGCCTTTGGCTCAGGTCATGACCTGAGGGTCCTGGGATTGAGCCCTGCATCAGGCTCTCTGCTCAGCAGGAAGCCTGCTTCCCCCTCTCTCTCTGCCTGCCTCTCTGCCTACTTGTGATCTCTCTCTGTCAAATAATAAATAAAATCTTTAAAAAAACAAAACAAAAAACAAACAAAAACAACCAGGTGGTTACACAGACAGACAGACAGACACACACTATTCCATACATACCCCACTGGCAAAAATTTAAGTTTGGTGGTAAGGATATTGATAAGAATGTGAAACAACTTTAACACATGTATCCAGCTAGTGAGAGTGTTAACTGGCATTATTAGTTTTGAAATTAACGTGGTTTTATCCTGTCATGTTCACTAGGTA
>CM052890.1:10380395-10451094 GCA_028534135.1 Potos flavus | reverse complement strand
TATATACAATGGAATACTATGCAGCCATTAGAGAAACAAAATCCTGCCATTTGCAATGATGTGGATGGAACTAGAGGGTATTATGCTAAGCAAAATAAGTCAATCAGAGAAAGACAATTATCATATGATCTCTCTGTATAAAGAATTTGAGAGGCAGGGCAGGGGACTGTGGGAGGTGGGGGAGGGAAATGAAACAAGATGGGATTAGGAGGGAGACAAACCATAAGAGACTCCTAAACTCACGAAACAAACTGAGGGCGGCTGGGGGGTAGGGGAGAGATAGGGATAGGGGTAGGGTAGCTGGGTTATGGACAATGGGGAGGGTATGTGCTGTGAAATGTGTAAGCCTGATGATTCACACACATCATTGTACCCCGGGGCAAATAATACATTATATGTTAAAAAAAAAAAAAAAAAAAAAACTAAAGAAAAAAATACATAGTGTGGTTAAACAAAAAATCATGTATCCATAGACAATAGGTAAAATTGGCAGCACTGTATTTCAATAAAAGTTTATTTATAAAAATGAAAAAATAAAATAAAAGCCAGTTCTCCTCTTGATGTCTACTGTAACTTGACTTGCTCCAAACTTTTGGGAGCTTTTAAAAGCAGAACCTTGAACTGCAAACTTCATAGAATAATTTCCCCACACTGCAGTGGAATTAACTGGCTTCAGGATTTGATGCTCAAAAGGTATTTTGAGATCCTTAAATAAATATAACCCTACCAGTTACAGTCTTCCACTAAAGAAGAAAAGGGTGTCCTTTAGTCTCAACTAGTAATGTTCCATGTCATTCTTTACAAAAAAAGATCTACACTTTAATCATAAATGGTAAACGTAGCCCTGAACTGTCTGCTTCTTTTCCCTCCTTTACAACAGAAAAACAAATTTCGCATGTTCCTACTGAACACCTGCACATTGACCGTCTACCCATTTCTTGATAAGAAAGCAGCTCCAAGAACACTCACCCACACAAACACCGTTCCGACCTTTGCTATCCCAGGTCCCAACTGACAACTGAAGTAGCTACAAGAGTCAAGAAAATGCCATTTAGCTACTTCAGTCCCCTGCCTCGGTCTCCTCTCCTGCAAAATAATAACAGCTATCGCAAAGACTCATTAAATAACATGAAATATGGGAAATGATGGACCTAAAAGACATTTAAGAAATGCTAATGTGAAAAATTTAACCCACAGGTCATTTACTTTTACAATAGTTAAAGACAGTATATACGAAATTGAACAAAATCACTGTTTTACTAGAACATTACTTTGCATTCAAGAGTATACTTTCCTGTTGAGAGAAAATAACTGCCTTTAGATCCTTCCACTTCCTAGAATGCTACAACCAAGCAAGCAGAGACGAAGTATGTGACGACAAAAGGCCCAAACCCAATGACAGGGTCTGTATGCTTCCATTTATATGAAATTCCAGAGTAGGCAAAACTCAACTATAGCTGAAAAAATCAGAACAGTCAGTTCTCTAGGGGTGAGGTGGGGGCAAGGACTGAATGGGAGGGAACTGGGATGATGGATAGGGATTTAGATTTCACAGAAACAAGCCTTGTCGAATCTCAGAGAATGCATATTTCATGTCGGTGCACTTCCTTGTATGTAACTTTTACACCAAGGAAAAAACTACAAACCAATATTAAATTCTAATTAATGATAAGGCATATTTAAGCATTTATGAGAAAGTACCCTGACTTCTGAAATTCACTCTGGAATAAATAAAAAATAAAATGCATGGACGGAGGGGAGACCGGATGGCTCAGTCAGTGAAGCATCCGACTCTTGATTTCAGCTCAGGTCATGATCTCAGGGTTGTGAGATCGAGCCCCACCTTGGGCTCTGCTCTGGGTGTGGAGCCTACTCGGGATTCTCTCTCTCCCTCTCCTTCTTGCCCCTTCTCCAACCTGCTGCTTACTCTCAGGCAAAAAAAAAAAAAAAAAAAAAAAGCATAGACAGAAGGATTGATACTTGACAAATCAAGTGTAGCAAAATGTTAATAGTAGAACCTAGGTGGCGGACATTTGGTATTATTAACTATAAAATTCTTTAAAGCTTTGTGGTATGTTTGAAATTTTCATTATGAGATGAAGGAATGAATGAGGGAACGGGACAACCTAACTGACTCGTGGGTGATGCTTTCACCCCCCCAGGTGCACGTTCCTCCACGCCCCCCTCCCCCCCAAAGAAAGCATTATGCCCTCCATCTCTTTTCTAAAGTTCCCAGCCTTACTCCTCCTGGTCTAGTTGAAATCCCACCATTTCCATGCCTCCTTCCTTAACCGGGTCAGGGCTCAGCAGAGTGTCTTTGTTAGCTGAAGTCACGTTTCTCTTTCAAACATGTAAGGCAACAGTGGAGTTTGTCACAGATTGACATTTACCAGGTAACATCTAGTACTGTGTCTCTCGGGCCCGTCTATATGTCCTTTCCAGTTCCACTGTAAGCTTCCCCAGGGCAGGGACTCTGCTCTCCTTGTCTCCGAATATCCCACACCTGCCCGACACACAGCAGACACCGAAAAATAACTCGTGACTCGACCAGGCACGAAGCAGGCACAGGAGCAAGGGCTGGAAACTGCAGCCTGTGGGCCAAATCCAGGCCATCGCCAGTCTTCATACAACCCACGAGCTAAATGGTCGAATAAAGTCCAAAAGAATATTTTGTGGTAAGCGAAAATTATATCAAATTCAAATTTTTGTGCCCGTAATAGCTTTATCGGAAGAGTGATGATCTTATTCACGTACTGTCTGCGGCTGCTGTGGCCTTACGACATCAAAGTCGAATAGCGGTGACAGAGACGGTATGGCCCACGAAGCCCAAACTATTTACTACGGGTCCCTCTACAGACAACGCTCGCCAAGCCTTGTGCTACAGAAATTACTGACTGACTGTCAGTCTTAGAAATGACTCAACCAAATGAAACTTAATTCTATTTAAGGAAGTCGTCATTATTTTGATGCACGATTTGGTCTTGAAAGAGGAAAAAATTTACCCCGTTTGTCTTTCTTAATTCCTATTCAAATCCCAAAGCAAATGTTACATACAAATGCTAGTCCGTGGGTGAAAGGAAGCCATTCACTCTGTGATGTCTTTACAATTAGATTTCTCAAACTTTTTTTTCTTTTTCTTTTTTTTTGGCTATCTCTTAAAGGAGAACTTTTCCACATCACGTATCTCACTTTTATTGGAGAATACATGAGCGATGGTTTCGTGGATTATACAGCATGTTGTTCTGGCTAATTAGTTTACTAGCAATTAAAAATAAAATCATGGCAGAGGGCCACTTGTCAATTTCACCTTGTCATAAATTTGCTTGATGCTCATTGTGTGTGTCTTAAATAAAAATGTATCACTAGCAAGGAGCGAGATGTTTTCCATTGGATTTTATTCCATCATTTGGTATAATTATTCCTGACAATTTGCCCATCATACGGTATGTCTCTCTCCAGAAGGAGAAAAATACTACTTTGTGTTCTCGTGATCACAAGTCTAATTGAGCGGAAAACAAATCTGTTTTAAATACGAGAGAAAGAGACAAGCTACTGTTTTACTCTGTTAAAAATAATATGAAGAACAAAACGAGAAGAAAATATGGCAGCAAATAGTACTCTAAATCTTAACACTAATATTTTTTTTCTTCACTATCAAGACTTTCTCCACAGAGAAGTCAAAGTCATAATTTTAAATGACAGTTATGAACTACAGGTACACACTGTTAGGTCTACTACATTGTTTTTCCATTTTCGGAAGAACGGGGTCTAGATGATGGTCAGCTAGACGTCAGAGAGGAAGCAAAAGTTGTTCGGTAAAGGCGCAAAACCCCCACCCTCATCTACGGAAAATGAAGAAAGTGGGTGCCACGTTGCAATTTCAGCTGACAAGAAGCATTAGTGTTATCACACACTTTGTGAATTAAGTAATGATTTAATTAGTACCAGTCTGAATGGTCATATAATGTTGTAATTAGAAGGTTGAAACAAAAATAATTGGCAGAGGTGGGGCGGGAGCTTGGTGGAAAATTAACATAATGAATGGAACACAGGAAGTGGGGATGTGCGCCTTGGTGGCCAGCCACCTACCTGAGGGCAGGGGCCCTCTTACTCCAGCGGGCACACCTTCTGCCATCTCACCGTGCCCCAGCAAGTTACGACCTCACCGTTTTCTTTTTACAGCACTACGGGAAGTCAGAAGGGCGAGCTCTAAGTTTTTCCTTCCTCCTTTAGCCAAAGGTTGGGCAAATCATTCTTTTTCCACAGTTCACCCTATTTCTGAGGCGGGAGGAAAAGTAAAATGGCACCTGTTTCAACGCACTAAGCAAGGAATGGTGTGGTACTCAACAGAGAACTGCCCCACTGCCATGCTACCTGGAGAAAGATACAGAGGAGCTAGGAGAAGGTCTGAGAAATAGGACCGCGGGAGCTAAAGCATTAGCTGTTCTGGAACTTGATTAGCACTTGCCTTGCTTTCTTGTGGATGGCGGGTCCTGAGTGGTCTGGGCACCTGCAGGCTTGCTGATGAGCACCCTGCTTTTTATTTTAACCTTCAGTGAACCAAGTTTCCTTCAACCCTCCTGTATCTGTTAGGGTTCAGGTCAGGAAACAGAAACCACTTGAAAAATGTTTGATAAGGCAGAGGCTGAACACAGAGAATCGGCAGCTTACAAAGATCCCTGGGCAGGGTTGAAGGATGGCCTTTCCTGTGCTACAAACATCGCGACAGCTGAGTTCAGCCATACCTACCATCTCTAACTGCCTATCGACCTTCTCAAGTTCACTTTTCCTCTCCTCTCTTCAGTAAATGGACTCTGTACACAAATCTTAGACTTCTACCCAGTAGGTCCTCAGCCACATTCCTTACCTCCCAGCACCCACCTTGAGGCAGCCGCATATAATGGAAGATCCTCTGTGATGTGAGCACCCGGGAAAGCAATAATGGGGACACCTGTGAGTGCTAAGAAGACAGAAACAAAGATAGAAGATTGCAAACCGATGCCCTAGACCAACATGTTTTCTCTGTGGTTTTATTCCGGAATGTGGAGTGAACATTTACCTTGCTAATAAACACTGAGGCAGGACAAGTAAACCTTCAGAACAATTAGACCAAATAGTGGTGGTGGCCAAAAAAGAAACAAACAAAAAAAGCCTATCAAATATCAAAGATACCTCACAGAACCATAAATGGCTAAAAAGTACTCTGGATACAGAGTGTACAAAGTATATGGATACTTTGGATACAAAGAATCGCGTCTTAGGTTAGGGAGCAAAGCAGGACCAGACAGGACGCAAAGGGAGTACCAACAGGAGCACGGTATTTGGGAGAATGTGCCACTAAAGAATTCCGAGGAAAACCATACATACTTAGATATATACAATGGAATACTATGCAGCCATCAAGAGAAACGAGATCTTGCCATTTGCAATGACGTGGATGGAACTAGAGGGTATTATGCTAAGCAAAAGAAGTCAATCAGAGAAAGACAATTATCATATGCTCTCCCTGATATGAGGAATTTGAGAGACAGGGCAGGGGGTTGTAGGGGACAGGGGGGGAAAAATGAAACAAGATGGGATCAGGAGGGAGACAAACCATAAGAGACTCTCAATCTCACAAAACGAACTGAGGGTTGCTGGGGGGTGGGGTGGGAGGGATGGGGTGGCTGGGTTATGGACACAGGGGAGGGTATGTGCTATGGCGAGTGCTGTGAAATGTGTAAGCCTGATGATTCACAGACCTGTACCCCTGGGGCAAATAATACATTATATGTTAATAAAAAAAAAAAAAAGAAAGAAAGAAAACCATACATACTTAGGAAACACCGAGGCCAGGCTCCCGTTGTCAGGAAGCAGAAACACTGTGCTTCAAAGCTACACGCCTCGTCCCAAGCCTGTCTGGGGAGTAGGGTCCTGGATGTATCTGATCCACAGTTACCCCTGTACCTGAGAGAGTTCGGAGTCTTAGACCAACAGACTAATCTGAACCCAAAACCAGAACTTATGTTAATAGATGGGTGCAAGTGATACACACCCAGAAAGAATTACAGAGATGATGTCCAATGGGGAGTGACCAACTTCCTCAAACACGATCACTCTAAAGATGAGGAAATCAAAGCTCATGGTGATTGTCTTGGCATGGGCTTCCCCCAAAGCAGACCCTGAGTCAACTGTAAGAAGCTTATTTGGGAAGTAAAGTGAACAGCAGCAGGGGAATGAGGACGTGAGACACGGACAGAAGGCGGGGAATAAAGGTGCATAATCAAGCCAACTACCACTGGGGCCAACTGGGGAGACTCTAGAAGCCCGTGTGGAATGCATACCACAGTTATCCCACTTACAGGGCAATGGACCTAGAGTATTTAGACGACAGTTCTCATTAGCCTTTGACTGAGGGGTGCTCAGGTAGGAGTTAATTTCCTCTTACTTCCTGTCCACCCTCTGGGCAAAGGAGAATTCAACCACTAGAGAAAAGCCAACAGATGAATGAATACAGGGCAGGCAGGTGGAAACAGGGCCAATGGTAGTGAAGAGGAAGGGCAAGGAGATGTGGGGGGGGGGAGGGCACCAGAAACATCTCCTAGGGTTGACTTCTTTAAAACGGAACATTAACCAAGGACAGTAGGGCTGAGACTTCAAGGACCCACATCTTCCAACACTCTGCCCAGTTTACGCATTAAGATGAAATCTGTATACACTGGAAATTTGGGACAGGAAGGAGAATACCCACAATCTGAGGTATGGGGAGGGCGGAACAGTTGCGATGACGCAGAAACAGAACCGTTAAAATGCTACAGAGTAGAAAAAGGCGCAAAGACCTTCCCAGGATACGCAGCTCTGACAGTGAAAGGCAGAAGTGCTAAAGACAACTGGGCTAGAATACAGGGATTCTGAGACTGTTTTTTAATCTGTCAAACTCTCTACGGGCCACCTTGCAAGTTGCTATATTTAGCTCTCAGCAGATGACAATCACAAGACAGAAGGAAAAGTCTATGATTTAAGCCAAGTTCTAGTTTTCCACACAAAGACCTTACACAGACCATATCCTGTATAAAAGAATTCTAATGCCACCGCCACATTTTATGAGCTTCTGACCTCTGACATTGAGGCTGAGATGGCAATAATGAGATAGGTGCAAAAAGTATTTTATCACCTTCAACATGAAAAATGACCACCATCTATACAACTGCTCAAGCCAGAAACCCAAGTGTCATCCTTGAGGCCTCCCTTTTCCTCAAGTTCAATTGATCACAAGTCCTGTGCATGTCATCTCCAAAGAAGTCTCAAATTAATCCACTATCTCCACGGCCACCACCACTGCCACCGCCCTCTCTCACCTGGATTCTCCCACAGCCGCCTCCTCCTAAATGGTCTCTCCAACCGCCCTGTCAAACATTTTACAAAACACACGGTGATGTTTTTCCAAATACAAACAAATCTGTTCGAGTCAGTCCCTGACTAAAATCCTTCACTTCTCATTGCCCTTAGAAGAGAACCTGACATTCCCATTTAGTGTTATGCAACCCTCAGGCTACTTGGCCCCCTGCCTTCTCCAGGAGGCAAATAACCTCTCTCTATAGACACTGAGAGTTGATATAGGATGTCCCTCCACGCCCCTCTCTTCACCTTGCTTAATCCTAGCCGTGTTTCTTCTTTCAGCTTAAACAATATTGCCCGTGAGGGAGCTTTCCAAATGTCCAGACAAGGTGGAAACTTCCAGTTACTCTTTTTCAGACATCCCGGAACCTTTCACGTAACTCTGCCCTTGGGTAGCTTGTATTTGTAAAATGCCCACCTTCCCTTGCTAGAATGTCATCTCCACTAAGGGAAGAGACCATCATGGCTTTGGTTATCATCAACATCCCCAAGCACCTACCATGAAATCTAACATACCACAAGCCCAATACACTCTGACGACTCTGGCCAGGATTTAGAACAATATGTCCAAGGGTACCTCCTTTCGCTGATCCCACAGAAGTTGGCCAAAGAATCGAAGTTACTACGTGAGAACTTCTATGTTAGATATAATGGCAGGAACTTCTATAAATAGGAAGGTCCAAGAATATGCTGGAGCAAACCGAACAGTGAATGGATTCTAAGGACTTGGACAGCAATACCAACAACACAGTCAGATACCACTTAGAAGTGATCCATTAACTTCGGAGTCTGTAGCCCTAGAAACTTCTGGGTATCACCTAAAGCTAACGGAATTTGTATCTTTAGAATTCAGGCTATGATTCAAAAGATAATCTAGAAGTAATATGAAGACCACACTAGAGCCTTCTTTCTCCAAAACCATCACGTGGCTGGAAAGGCATAAAGCACTAATTCTAGAAAGCCATTATGGCTTCTATACATTAAGCCAAAGGTACAGATCCAAGGTATTGGAGAGACCATTCCAGAAACCTTCTACAGAACCGTGTCCGGGAAAACCATGAATTTTCAAAAAGGTACACGTTACACATAATTTTTACACATTAGCCTACTGCTGCTGCCGGGGAGTATGTATTATTCAAACAGGGTGCACATTCAGTAATGGAAAGGGTGAGGGGGAAATGCTGCCTTTAATTTTAATGTGCCTGGCATACTGGAAAAAAATTACCGGCGTCTGTATGTGTGTGACTGAGAGTTTTGTGGGACATGTGTTGTATGCAACACTGTTTATTATCAGTAAATGAAGCCAAAAGCTAAGTTGAAAATGAATGCTAAATTAAAAATTATATAAAATGGAGTGAAATGATTTAATTAACAGATTATAAGTGAAATGTTGCAGTGCAAGAATGAGCTTGGGAGAAAAGGGAAGAAAAAATGTGGAAGAGTGGAAACCTGTCTTTTCCCTTTATTTCCTAAGAGATGCTAATAAAGTCACATGATGTTTGCCAGTTTTTAACCACAGCCTCTGCGACAGTCAATAAACTTGCTTAATTGAGTTACAGTTTGGAGGACAGAGTTCGAAACAAATTGCCTTCTGTCTTAAAGTAAAAGTGGAACAAACAACAAAATACAGTGGACTTTCTGAAAATCTAGCTCATTATTTCAAAGGCCCTAGAAGTATAACTAGGTCCAATCCTCTTCTGTGGGCCTCACACAGACCTTCCTGGAAGTGCGACAGTTACCTTCTAGAATGCTATGATACAAATATTTGTTCATGACCAAGTGTGAAACACTGCACCAGGTACACTGGCATCCACCAGCTGCCTTTTCCCTTACAATAACATTGTCCGTATGACCATTATGACGACTCTCTAACTTTGAGGAGGTTACCTTATTTGCTAAGGCTATCCCAGAAAGACAAATCACAGAGCTAGCGTTCACCCAGAACTGCTGGCTCTCAAGAAAGCCCTCGCTATTTCTCCTGTACCATGCTGCCGCTTCCCAGGAGTCTTTAAAAAAAGAACTGCAAGTACCCAAAAAACTGTTTCCCATTTTAAGAGACATTTAAGGACTCACTCCCTCCACGATGTATCACCATATACCTATCCCCAGTGAAGGCAACGAAGTATTTTCCTAAAGAAGGAAATATGATTTGCATACATTAGTATGTTCAAAGTTGAAGGGCATTTAAAATAGTCAACTTGTATCAATTTCACAACAATCTAATTGTTCTTTAGGTGATTATATCTACTTACTTTTACACATGGATGATCCTATGAAAAGTGCCAAGTTTGAGGCATTTAGTTAACACAGTTGAAATTAACAAAGAGAAAAATGGAAAGGAAATAGAGAGAAAATCACTGAGTTCAAAGAACAAAAATGACTCGAAGACATTTTGTCTTCCGTGTGCCTAAACTGACATTTTGCACGATGCAGTGTTACAAGATCCAACCTACATTTTTTTCACAAAAGAGGATGAAAAAAGAGAGGAAGCAAATCAATATTCTTTTATTCATTCATTCATTTAGGGAGGAAATGAAAGAGAGGGGCAGAGAGAGAGAGAATCCTAAACAGACTCGATGCCCAGCACAGAGCCTGACACGGGGTTCAATCTCACAACCTCAAGATCATGACCCGAAATCAAAAGTCGGACTCTTAACTGACTGAGCCAACCAGGGGCCCGTCAATGTTCTCTTTTTAAAGTAACTGATCCAGAGATTTTTATGCCAAAATTGTGTTGCTTTTGCATACCAGAACAGGAACTAGGAATTTCTGTAACACAAAACAAATGCTGGAGTTTTCCAATTCTTTAGGAATTTAATATGAGTGAAGAGAAATAAATCCAAGTGTCCCACATTGCCATATGTTGTCTGAGGTAGGTAGCAGGGAAGTATGTTAATCAATTCAGGAACTTGGTCCCGGCCTCCCTACCAACGGAGCAGAGGGAAGAGGAAAAGCATTCGGACAGAGGCATGAGCTCCAAGTATGAGCAGCTGAAACTGCTGAGCAGATGCCAGCAGTCCAGACAGCTAGATGACTGACCTCTCTCCCCACACTGAAGGAAAAGCGCGACACTGCAACCAGGGAAAACAACACGGAAGTTCAAGCCGGTGAAAATGATGGTATTCTTCGGTCTCCAGACTTAGCATCCATTCATCCCCTTTTGTCAACAACTCAGCAGTGCTCAGGTCCGGCCACTAAAAAGCTAGTCTGAGGACATAAGGCTTTCCACTTTCACTGAAAGAGCAGGCATGTACCACGCTTGAAGGTCTCACTTGTTACTGACACTCATCACTTGACTGTTCTCCAAAAAAGTCTACTCAATGTGTTCTCTTTGTAATGCTCTCAGTATGGAGCTCGTTCACTTTGCAACAAAAGGGGGAGGTGTGAGGGGCGAAGTTGCAGGAAGGGAAAAAAGAACGGTGAAAGGAAACAAAGGAAGGAAAAACAAAGGTCTGACAAGATGTACTTTTTATAAGTCAGTCTACAGGGGAAATACATAGGATTTTCTCCCTTTAGTGATGCTAAGATGGTCTGGCATGCCTGAGAGTAAATCGATACTAAGCACAGTCCAGGCGAGACTGCCATCTTACATGAAGCAGGACTGTAAAATAGACACAAAAGACACACGATACTCTCCAAGGTCCCCAGCAGCCATAATATCCATCCTTGCCAGTTCATCTGACATTGACTTTCCCTGCTTCCCAATCTTTTCTCTTTCTTACCCCTCCCACAATGCCCCAGCTTTCTGGGGGTAAAGAGATAACAAAAACCTCTCAAGAAGGGTTTAGCTTGGGAATAAATCCTATGTTTGCCAGGAAATGATGTGTACAATAGGAAAATATAAGGATGAGCTTATAAGGACATGAACTTGGTTCTCAAAGAGCCCAACCAGAAGATTCTTAAAATGTTACTGTATGTGTTAAATGGACACTGGGTTTCCTGATTAGATCTTATCACGGTTATTTCAAATGGCTTCTTTCTTATACCACTTGCTACCCTTTGCCTCTGCCAGAGTGCAGAGACAAAGGAAAAAGACAAAAGATCCTCTCTACCCTGTCTTGGCCCCTTCCAGAAGTATTCTTCAGAGCCATGAATCCACAGGGGCTTTTGAATTTAGATAACTTTTATGGTCAAAGCTAAAAACCTTTGCTGGTAATAGGAAATGTCATATGGAATCCACTGGGTAGTCATAATTTCCATTTATAAATAGAAAATATAAAGAGGGTGCCTTATCTGGGTGATTTAATACATGTCTCTGCTTATTACTGTTTTCAAAGTGCCTTTTGCACAAATCTGATTTCAACTGTGCAATAAAGATTCATTATCCTTTTACATAGCAGCCTTTGCATTTCTATGCAGGATCTAATTACGAAAATAGGAACTATTCTATAAACAGATGCTAATCGTGAAGGGAAAATGCTTTCATTTTAGAAAGAAGGTATTGCTAAAACTTGACTCAGAAAAGCACTGCATCTGCACGTAGAATAAGGGGGTGGGGAGTGGGAAGGGTGAGGATGGCAGATTGTACTTTATTCTTGACAGAAGCCATGTGAGTGTCACCAGGGGAAAGGTCCCTGGTAAATCACTCTAAAGCTGAGGTCACAAACAAGAATGCACATTCATTCTTATACCCCCCAATCTAATTTTTTGGTTCCCACGGGTTACTTAAAAAAGATCTTGTCCTCTATTTTCTTGCATTTTTGTTTTCCTTCAAAAAGCCCCATGACTTTCATAATGGGAGGGGGGAGGGCTCCAATGAACAATACCAGAAAAAAAATCCTTCTCCTATTTGGGGCAAGGAGTTAAATGTCTAAAGTTTGAGGAATAACTAAAAAACAAAAACAAAAACAAAAAATACAGAGACCACCTGTAAGAGACACATCATATACTAGGTTAATTTTTTGCTTCATTAAGGGCTTATATTAAGGATCAATATAAAGGTATAATTTCTAGCTAATGAACAGTTCTCTGTCCTAATCATAGTCGACCTCTCCGCAGCACAAACATGGCTCAGCATACCGTACATCCTTGTTGATGAAGCATCTTTTTCTCTGTTTCGGTGACTTACTGCTTGTCTTACATCGCCAGCTGCTCCTTCTCTGCCTTCTTCCCTGGGCCCTTCTCCTTACCCAGGTGTATATGGGACTCTGTTCAGAGCCCGCTTGTTCCTTTACATCCTGTTCTCAGAGGACCCAGCCCGTCCCATGGCTTGAAATCCCATCTACATGCTGATGACCCCTAACCTTCTAGCTCCAGCCTAGACTTCTCCCCCAGTATCCTGGAATCTTTGAACCGCCCAGCTGACATCTTCTCCTGGCTGTCAATTGCATTTCTTTCATAACCTATATCAAAACAAAATTATTGACTCTCTGCTTCTCACTCTATAAATTCATCCCGTGCAATCTTTCCCTCTATCTACAAATGGCACCAGTCATCTGGCCGCTCGAGCTAAAATCCTGGAGGTCATCCTTGACTCCTCTTTTTCCTTTGCATCTCATATCCATTCTATCTTAAGTCCTGTATCCAAAATAAAGCCTATGTGCAACCACTTAACATTTCACTGCTATAATCCGGCCTTAAGTTACCACTCTCTCTGACCCATGCAGGGTGATCTCCTAGCTTCTACTTTGTGAGCACACAGTGCATTTTCCACACATCCGATTAGCATCACTCCCCAGGTTAAAACAATCCGAGGGCTTTCCACTGCAACCAGAATGCAAGCCAAATTTCTACCCAGAGCCTTCAAGGGCTCTGACATGAGTTATCCTCTTTTCTGTCTACTTTCTCCCCTTGAGATCTAGATCCTAGCCACACTAGCCTTCCTTCTGTCCCTCAAACATAGCAAGCTTGTTAGTAACTTGGGGGCTTTGTACTTGCTCATTCTTCTGCTTGGAATGGCTGCGCCACCTCCCGCTACCATTCAAAAGGCCTCCCTGTCATTTAGCCCCTAACCCAGATCCTTACCACCCATACTCTGTCCCACTACCCTAGTTCACCCTCTCCAGAGCCCCCTAAATTTCCAAATTACTCATTTGCTTCTTCTTTATGAGTTTACTACCTATCTTTACTCTAGAATGTAAGCCCCCTGAGAACAGGCCTTTCCTCTTGCTCAGCACTACATTCCCAGCACAAAGAACCATGCCTGGCTCAGAGTGGATACTTAATAGAAATACTTTCCAACTGACTGAATTAACCTGAATTTGCCCGTAACAACAAAACACACACAACTATTCTAAAAAAAAAAAAAAAAATCCTTGGGATGTTGCAATGTTAAAAAACAAAACAGTAGGTAGGGGCGCCTGGGTGGCTCAGTGGGTTAAAGCCTCTGCCTTCGGCTCAGGTCATGATCTCAGGGTCCTGGGATCAAGCCCCGCATCGGGCTCTCTGCTCAGCAGGGAGCCTGCTCCTCCTCTCTCTCTGCCTGCCTCTCTGCCTACTTGTGATCTCTCTCCCTCTCTGTCAAATAAACAAATAAAATCTTTATAAAAACAAACAAACAAACAAAAAACAGTAAACCAACCAACCACCCACCCTTAGAGTACTACAAGGCTGCAGTTTACTTTAGGTATTTAGTTAATTATCTAGTAATTTAATGGTGTCATCAATGTGCATTTCCTGACTTGCTCCTTTAAGTTGTCAGTCATTGTGCCTAGTAGAAATAATGTTAAAATGATAAATGGAGTAATTTACTTCCAGTGTACCTTGTAAGTGAGTAATTTTAAAGAGAGTTGTCTAAAGCTGTTTAATGGTATTAATGACCGCTCCTTAAATATGTACTTATTTACTTAGGAATTTCATGCTGGGGTTTCTTAAATTAGGTAAAATATGCATAACAAGAAAACAGGAGAAACAGAGATACAAATACACACGTGCTTTTATTTATATTATAAAAGCAATGTATTAATAAATCACACATTCTAGGCAACAGTGTTAAATACTTCACATGCATTAATCTAACTGAATTCACAAACATTATTATAAGGCACGCACCATTGTAATTACACTTGAGACAACTTAGGTTTATAAAGATTAAATATAATCGTGGTCAAAGTTATACAACAAGTAAATGGTGAAGTAGGGTGGTCTGATTCTAAAGCCCATATTCTTATCCCTGTATCCTAGATTATAGCAGAAAGTAAATTCATTATCCTCTTATTCTTTATTATGCTTCGAATCAGTCACGAATTTACTAAGATACTAAAGGAATCACGTTGTGCAGAAGAGCACACTCTTATTCTCCCAAATAAGTCTAGATTTGGGAGGTGGCCCAAGACCCAAATGAGGAGGACACTGCCGGCAGGCTCGGCGAGAAGGAACCGGCAGGTACACGATAGCACATAAAGTGGGACCCCATCCATCTAAACATAGAGATGTCTCTCCTGAAGCCTGTTTTTTTGGCCATTACCCTTTAGAAAGTCCAAAGCAATCCTTGCTTCTACACACCTATGTAAGACATCTGGCTCCTAGTAAACCATTAATGATAGAATGCAATGCAATAAACCTTATTTGGAAGATCTTAAAAGAACAAAGCCTTCACTAATGACATTTTAATGAGGAAATGCATAGGCTAATTACTGTAATCTTCCGCCGGTCTATAAAAAGCCTACACCCAAGTGATGTAAATATCTGCTGACTCAGACTGTACTGACAAGATTTCGTTTTATATTTAAAATCATGGAGGGAAACAAAGGGAAAAAAAGAAGAGGAAAAAACCGCCTCAGTCCCCAACTACAGAATGCCATCTAAGGAGAAGAGGATTCACAGGGAGCACTCAGAGCAAGATAAATGTTTTTTCAATGGGTATTTACTCAAGTCCCAAACTGACTGTTTAGTAGTGCATAAATCTGGCACAATCACTTGGCTAATGAAACAGACTAAGCAACATCGACACCACACGATGGTACTACAGTTTGAGCTAAGGAACAGCTTAGGCCTGGGAAACAGATAAGCCTACCAGCATCCTGTATTTCTATCATGTAGGTATATTCACATACAGTATGTCATTTTACTGTGGGTGGCAGGTAGGACACTGGCTAATAAGCATTCGTGAAAGCTAGAAATACCCCAGGTTAGTTACTCAGGAAGCTGAGAAATCATCACCGGCAGTGGTCATAGACTTTATGATTTTAAACCCGGTTTTTTCTTATTAGAGTTTCATTCATATCCTTTCTCTCAATTCCCAGTTGTCTACACTTATGGAAGAAAACAGAGGCAACAATAAAATAGCAATAAAATACTAGAAAAAAATAGATGGATAGATATGTGTGTATCTCCTTTCTCCACGTCTCTAATATCTCCCTTGCATGCCTGCCCCGACCCACTTCCTGGCTTGACTTACCATCACACATACACACACATGCTAGAAAGTCTCCATCTCCAAGATGCAAAATATTTTAGGAAATCATATTAGAATGTGGTCATGAAAAACCAGGCTGAATATGAGCTAATGTGCATAATGGGGGAAAAATAATATGGACAGAGGAGTTAGGAGAATAGCTCTAATGCCAATTAATTAGCCATATGTCCTACAGCAAGTCACTTAACCTCACAGATACCAGTTTTCTCCTCTGCAAATTAGGAGCTTGGAACAGATGGCTTTTAGAGTTTATTGTTCTGAAGCTAATATTTTAAAATTCTATGACTCTAGCACATATCCAGTTCAAGATATGACTTATTCTTTAAGGCCCACCTTTTCCAAGAAGTCTTCCCTGATACAATTAGCAGGAATTAATCTTTCCCTCTTTTCCCCTTATTCTATTGTAGCCATATCGCTCTGCAGCAATCAAGAACACTGGTCAAAGGCCAGAATTCAAATCCTAACCACTTATTAGCTGTGCGACCTTAGGTGAATGACTTAATCTATCTGACCCTCAGTTTCCTAAATTATCAAATGCTGACAATAATCGTACCTACACCTTACGGGATTATTAAGAGAACCAAATGAGATAATGTATGCAGAGTGATCAGAATAGTGATTATCACTTACTTGCTGAATAAATGTAAGGAGCAGCGTTGGTAATTGTTGTTTGTGGTTGAGATTACCCAGCCTCTGAGAAGCTTCTATATTCCCCAATGTCTCTGTGTCATACCTCTTATTTACCTTCTGTGATTTACAAAAAAGGCTACTTTGATGACCCAGCAACGCAAAACCTTATGGGCTAGAAAACCTTGTATCAAAGTGATCTTGGTTCAAGGGTGCATTCATTTTTGTATATGCCTGTCTCACCCACCAAATCGTAAGCTCTTGACAGGAGTCAATGGTAACTTACACATCTCTTTCCCTCCCGTGCACAATAAATTTACTAAATGTGAACACGGAGGGTGCGTACCTGAAATTACCTGGTTTTACCACTAGATGATGGTTGTAGATGTCTACACACTGAAAAGTTGGGTTTTCCTGCCAACATAATGTTCTGATTCATTCCATCAATGTTCAACAGTCGTTGAGTCTCTACTTTGCATCAGGCCCACGCTAGACCAGGGCATTCTAGGGCATACCACACGGACACTGCACCTGACCTCACAGAGCCTACAGACTAGGGGACACAACACACACTGTACCGTTTCAAAGACAACTGATCACAAACATGATCAGCATGACAAAGGAAATCTGGGTCGTGGTAAGAAGATTTTATCTGATATGATAAAAGAAAAGGGTTTTATCTGATGTGACAAAAGAAAAAGATTTTATCTTATGTGATACAAAGAAAAAAAAAAAGCACAAAACAATGCTGGTGTTTATTAGGTTACTTAGCTGTGAATTCTGGGGTGAAACCAGGTGACAGGCACAGCCACCAAACTGAAATACTCTGCTTTATTAGCTAGAGACAAAGTTAATGTTAAAGTATTAGCCTTGATTTCTGTAAGTTTAGAATACCTAAAATAATAACTGCACCCATAGGAGGCAGAACATGGAAACACAATTACGACGGTATATACGTGGATCTTTCATTCCCCTTGACCATGAGGACAATAGTTAATCTCTAGGATAGGGAAATCTCACACATCAGTTCAACATTTATTGGTTACCAGGTGCTTACGATAGGTCCTGGGGATAAAGTGACAAATAGAAGGCTCGTGCCTTTCAAGAGCATGCATCGTGGCGGGGAAAACAACGAACCAACAGGAATCCTAACAGGACTAAGACCTTTCAATTTAGCTTCTCTTAACTATCTACAAATGTACTCTGCTGTGTAGCGCCCCTTCCTGAGCCACAGAGCCCCCCTTTACTTTGAAGGAAACACACGCACATTCATATACAGGATACTTCCTCTCTCTCTGTCTCTCTCTCGGCTAACAGCAAGTAATGGAAAAATGGATTATTATTACGGCAAAAACTGGCTCTATTACTTGATCTGGTTTTTTTCATGGAATTCTAAAGAAAATGAGCTCCTGGAGGGAACAGACCACGTCTCTCTATCCCTGCAGTTCCACTACAAACATCTAGGCAAGCAAAGGGATGCCAACAACGCAGGAATACAGAAGTGAGGCCTCCGGGGGAAAACACTAAACAAAATTTTCCCTAAAGATACCCAAAAATATACATTTATAATTCTGAAAATGTGAACCAAGGATAAAACATTTCAGTTCATTCTTCCTTAGGGTCTGGGTGCTACCATCTAGCATCAACTAGGATAAATTATTTAAAAAAAATAACACTTCAAAGAGGAAAAATAACTGGTATTATCTAAAAATGTTCTATATAGGTGTGTAGACGTCTATATTTTTGGGATATATACCCAGAGATATACAGATATACATCCAGACATATGTATCAGAGATCACTATCCAGTGACTCAGAAATAGAAAGAATGTGTGTTTGTGTACGTGCGCGCACATGTGAATGAACCTGGAGTAGAAAGAATTTCAGCAATTATTTTGTCCAGTTCCTTCTTTTTTCTAAGAAAACTGATGCTGATAGAGGCTTATTTGTTGCTCAAGAGCTAATAGCTAATAGGTAGTAGAGGTGGAGATAAGCTTTTTTCACATGTAACCAACCGTGTGTGGCTACACATCAAGTACCTGGCACATGGAAGAGTAGTCAATTAGCAGTCACTTCGATGTATTCTTGATATGAGCCATAGCTATCATTACGTATGCTGGATGTAAAGAAGACGGCTTCTGAAACCTTTTTCCCCGAGAGTACAATAATGATTACCTGAGCTTTGGACTTGCTATCACTGTACCTTTTCTGACCTCAAAAGATACACAGTCAGGTGAACATTAACAGTACCTGAACTAATGCCCACAAAAAGTTTGCCTATCTCTGTGCCTGGACGGGAAAAGGCAATCTACTTCTATTTGCTGATTTCAATTTATTCCTTTAAAATGAAAATAAATACATGAGAATGATGTTTTATTTAAGAACCTAATTCCAGACACATCAATGCATTAATACATATCCCTATAGATGCTGCCATTACTGATCAAATCTGAATTATTTTCCGTCAGCTGCTGCGACCGGATATCCAGATGCCTGGAGAATAGCAGAGCGGGAGACGTTCTGAAGTGACATGCCCTGGATCCTTCCCGTGCCAGATGAAATTTAATTATATCCATTGTTTTTATCATTCAAAATATATTGACAGTCCATCTACTCAGCAAGAAATTCTCCTCTAGTTTATTCGGTATGGCTTTTATGCTAAGAGCAAGGCAGCAAGGGCGGGGGTGTAGCTTCCCCCCCCCCCCCCCCCCCCCGGAGCTAGGAGGCCCTGAAGCCCAGTTGATTTCCCCAGCCCAATTATTTCATTGTGTGCTCTCCTCCTCAACAGCACTCCTTACCTAGGGACACGGTCCGCCTAAACACCACACACTTAATGGAGTCCCCGAAGCTGTCTCAATTTCATCGCCTCTAACTAATAGGCTGTGATACTTTTTCCCCAAACAGATCAAGCTCTTCTCTCCCTCCACATCATCCTCCTACAGAAAAGGAAAGGGTGGGGAGTAGGGGGGGGAAGCACTCTGATGAAAGAGCGCATTCATTCCTGCTGCCGCACCTTCATTACTGCCTAATACCACGTTTCTTAGGGGCACAACAACCTCACTTAATCCAATCTAGGAGCTTCTTTTTTCCAGGTAATGACAGTAATAGGTGTTTCCTTATTACTGTTAGTAGTAACACGGAACAGCAGGAATCTGCACACTTCGCAATAGTTAACAGGCAGACAAGCCAAGTTTTGCTTTCCTTGAAAGTCCTCTAAAGCCCAGAGAATATTTCAGGATTGAGGGAGAAAATAAGGAAGGAAGAGGAAAATGTAGCTTCCCTTAAACTCGTAAGGTCTTTGGGATATGTTCCTTGAGGTCAAAGATTTCAAAACTGTCCCATTCTTTCTTTCACCATTCAAGAGTAGATTTAGTGTTAGTATTGAAAGAGTCCCTCCTGTTCTGACTTGGATTTATGTCTTGAAAATGAGACTGATTTCCAGAGGTAGGCATCACTGTATCAGAAGGCCTCACTTTATCTCCCCATAGAGAGATATCATTTGTGTTTTTCTTAATCCTTAGCACCTACGTTAATAACTGTGTCTTACTGAGATTTTTCCATTCAAAAATAGCATTTTGCGGAAGGACGTTTGAAAAAGAGTCTACTTGCTTTTTTCAAGACTAGTTTCTTTAAAAAGATGGCACACACTTTAAACATTCCTGCCATCTTCCATTTCAAGAAAATCGATCTGAAACCTAGGTCCAAAAGCCGGCTGAAGGAATACTACAGCTATTTCCTGAAATGTGACACCTCCCTGTCCCCCAGGGAAAATTTCTGTGCTGCCAGAGATAAGGCCTCTCTGTACCGTGGAAAAGAATCAAAACGGTTAATTCCGAATACCTCTAACAACCACAGTGCTAGAACTCAGAAGCCCTCTTCTTAGAGCAAGACCCAGCAGTAACATTTAATTACATTTGACGTTTAGCTTCGGGTTCCATAAGCCATCCTAAATTACCTGTTGGGTCAAAACAGAGCTGGATTTTCCCACTGAAGACCGTTACTATTATCTTCAAAGCTCACATCCCTGACTGGCTTGGGATGGAAGGGATGGCAAACACGTAGTAATAAACTCTAGAAAGCAGCCGGACAGTCCCTCAAGCAAATAAAGTCCCCTCCCTCGTTGTGGCCCCTGCCCAGAAGGTTTGTGACCATCCTAACTGTGGTCATTATTTCCTGGACAAGCATGCCGGTCACGTTCAGTCCAAAAGGTGCCTAAAGCGGACTGTGGAAAAACCAATGAGGGTGGTCTTCTGGTCAAGCTGTTTTTTCTGCTTACATTCACCACGTTACAAACTTACACTGACACTTTCCAGGTTCAACAGGTGTTGTCATCTTTTTATAACATAATGACAGATTTTGATAAATCAGGGACCAAAGAGAAGAAAGTGCTCTGGATCTTAAACGCGGAGAGGACTCCTAGAACTAACTGAATTCATTATGCCTAGCAATATCCTTCACAGACAAGAAATCGAGAGTACACAGGAAAATAATGAAAGATTATTAAAGTGAATTCTAGGTTGGATCTGAGATTTAAATAACCCTGACAGTAGGTTATATGAATCAGTGCACTTTCTTCCCCAGAGGGAAACCTATCTGAAACCTCAGTGGCTAGCCCCGGCCTGCTTTATCATGTTAGAAAATTATCCTGGGTGAGAGTAACCTGAATAGTGCCCTCTACAGGGACTAACATTTTTCTGACTCTCCTTCCCAGGGGCTGGCATTTTTGTCTTGTTGCAGAAGTCAATGATCTTTCTAAAAGGCTCTTCATTCAGGCTCTGAAATCAAATGGCTGGCGCTTGGATCTCAGTTCTGAGATTTGTGAGCCACGTGACCTTCAGCAAGTTATGTTCCTCGCTGAACCTCAAAATCTATACCATCAAATGAGGATACAATTCAGAAGGCAGTGGTATGGTTGAAATGCTGCATAGGAAGTATGGGCACTGTGCCTGGCACGGAGTAAGGACTCAATAGATTAGTTTCCATTAGTCTTCATGTTCAAGACATGTATCTGTCTGCATCTGTTTGCATTTTTTACTTCATTGATAATCACTGCCCATTAGCATCTTCAAAAGCAGCTCTTTTCCCTCATTATATCTGATATGATGTGAACACCTTTTTAGCTCATGTCAAGAAGCAAGAAGGGCTCAGGGTTCTGTGGGTTTTGGACTCTGTCAAGGCAGGCTGCCATCAGACTAAAGACAACAGAGTTGGCATCGCAACAGCAGGTGTAGATGTAGTCAGGCTTGGTCCAAATGGAAGACGAAGGCGGTGGCATGCCATCTGTAAGTATGACAATGGACTACAAGGATCCCACTGGGTTGATGGCATTCTTACCATTTGGCTTTCTCCCTCTCCTCTCTGAGCACGTACTGGCTTTCTCAGATAGCCGCTAATATCTATCTAATGATAGTTTTGCTAGGGTTCGAGTCAAGCTTGCTTTTAAGCCTGTGGGCCAGAACTCTCAAGCTCACACAGAAGTAAGACGGTAATGAATACAAGGAGCCTCCCTTTTAACACCCTGATCCCGATCCCCCGTCTGTGTCTTTCTGCTCCCTAAATTAGAATTCCATCTGCCCACATTCCATTTGGAACATCAGCAATCTCTGGAGGTAGTGCTTTTAGAGTTTCTTTATGCTTTCAGCTTTCAGTTTGCTGTGGTGTGACATGTTCGGACCAATAAGGATTTTCCCATCTCTACACTGACAAGCGAGAAGTTAGAGTTTAAACATGCTAAAGGTAATTAGCACTAAGGCCTTGTATAGTCAAGTTCATCCTAGCGGGCATGACAAAGTGACAGCTTCTATCCCACACTCTCACTGAGTTCCACGGCCTCTCATTTTCTACATCTGTGTTGAGTTAGTAGAGCTTTCCAATTAGCAAACTTCTATTAAATACGACTTTGTTTGCTCAAGATATATCAGAAGTGACTTGAAAGGAGTAGCATAAACCTTTCATTCCATTTGGCAAATTTACAGCAATGAACTGGAAATCAATATTCTATTTGTCAGAATTAGAAGGCCCACGCTCAATTTATGCATTCCCTAAGAAATTTTGTAAGAGACAGGGATCTTTTTTCCCTTTGATGGCAAAAGTCTAATCAATAAAAGAAACACTCTTCCTAACAGAAAGGAAGGAACACAGCATTTTTTTTTTAAGCACCTGCTATAAACTGTAAAAGGGCACTGTCACCATGACTTCATTTAATCTTCCCAAGATTACTCTGAGGAAGGGATTACCAGTCCCACTTTTATAGTGAGAGTACAGTTAAAGTGAAACGACTTGCCAAAAAGCACACAGTTAAAGCAAGTGTTTTAAAACCTCAGTGTGTAAGGGGCACCTGGCTCAGTTGGAAGAGCATGCAACTCTTGATCTCAGGGTCATGAGTTTGAGCCCCACTTTGGGTATAGAGATTACTTTAAAATAAACAAATGAACTTAAAAAAATACAATCTAGATGTGTTAGCCCAATTACCCCTTCCTTCCCTTTGCCTATTCTTATATGAAAAAAACTATCTGTAATTAAATTAGGACATTAAAATGTTTACAAATTATCTTGTATTTATTTATGTGGGAGACAAGAACATATGCAGCATGAAACTCTGAATAAATCTGTTAATTATCTTATGACTGCACTATGAATCAAGAAAAAAATGACAAAATAAACCCCTCTAAACCATACAATGCATGTTCCTGCAATATATGACTATGAAATAAGATATGAAGGGTGTTAATTTGATATATAAACAAAAACCTGTGCTTGCGTTACCTGCTTTCACATCACTAGAAAAGTAGTGGATCACAATACGGAAGCATTATAGATAATGTGACATAGCACCGTACTACCAAAAAGCACAATACCTGTATCCAATTCAATAAGGCTTCAATATGCTATAATTTATTAAGCCAAATGCTTGAGAAATATGCTGTGTTGATGCTTCTGGGAAGAACAGATCATCTAATCTCAAGGGTACTTACTACCTTGTAGACACGTTTTTACAGTATTTCAACAGAAAATATGATACACGGAACAAAGTGTGAAATGATTAACCATACAGGAATGAAGAGACCATGGTGCAAATGCTCATTGTCTTCATTCTGCACTGAATTACAAGCGGTGAGATTACATTAAGAGTGTGCATCCTGTTAGTCCTTGCGTTAACTCCCGTTCCTTTATAAACATTAAAAAGGCTACATTGGGTTAAACAGTATTTAAACAACATCCGTAAAAAGAGAAGTAACACAACTGGCAACCCGAGGCTCCAGCAGATGCCCACTTCTCCGGTAATCGCCTCCAATGAGACTTAGGGAACTAGAGCTCCATGACAATACACTGTCTAACGAGAGCTAATCTTATTACCAGAAAAGGGTAACTAGAATTCAGCTCAGCCCAGCCTGTGAGACTTACATCCCCACTGTCGGAATTTGGTTCAGCAAAAACCATGCAGCAGGGAGGAAATTTGTGAAACGACTGCTGAGTAAGCAATAGACAATTAAGGAATTTAAAACAGCTGCTAGGAGGTGAGACGTGCCAAATGGCAGGAAAAAGGCGATTTTAATACTAATGATCATATATAAAAGAAAACAAGAGTACCCCCTTTTCTCCTTAATGTACAGTATTTCTCATTCCATTCAAATGTCCACCTTAGCAAAAGAAAATCTACGAGGCATTAGCTAGCAAAGGTTTTAATTTGATTAAATACCAATCAACACTTATTACCGTATCTTTGGCTAAAGCCTCAGGTCTGGTAGAAAGTGTGAAGGGAAATGATAGCAGGAAAAGGGTGCCAAGCTGGAAAAGCAATATTCCTTCTTACTGTGATTTTTATTAGGTGCACAACAAACATTTTGCTCTGTAGTCTCCTGTGCTCAGAAGTGATCTAGATCTCACAATGTGAACATTCGGAAGAATATTAAGCATCGTGAGCAATTCAGTTATTACTCATCCTTAACATGCCCAAACCACAATCAGCACTGGACCGGGACCAAGGAACTCCTTCGAGGACACGCACTGCTCTGCAGAAGGGGGCTTCACCAGATGGATAACAAGTGGATAGCGGCATTCTCACTGGGGCTGGGGCATCGGCACTTTCGAAAAGCCGAGAGCTCAGGTCATCTGCAAGTCAGAATTCTCCCTCCCTCAATACCAAGAAATGAATAAAGGGAGCTCCGAGGGTGCTCAAGAGAGGGGCTGAGCGACTGTGAAAGTGCCAAGAACCCTGCATACATCAGCTCATTTGATATCTCACAGCTGTGTTTGTACCCATCTTACAGATAACGGAAACTAAGACCCAAGCAGGCAAAATAAACTTTCACAGAGATAGACTGATTTTCCCCTAAGTGGTATCATGGCCATTAAGCTGGCTTCAAACCTTATGTGCACGAGAACCTTTCCTTCTTAAGGAAACTGGGAATCAAACATTTCCCGGCCAAAATTCAGTACCCTAGGAGGGAATCTGGCTTAACATACAGCAAAAACTACAATCCCAGTTTTCCTCTTCTGGGTTTCCTGTCATCCTTCTCAAATCCCGTATTTATCAAGTCTTGGCCATTGGATGCCCCTCTTCAGTTTTTGATTCACGTCTCTCTGCTTCATTAGCATCTAATTAGAACTGGTAGGGTCATTTACAGACACACTCTCCTGAGAAATGAGGTGTGGGCCTGTGCAGGCAGCTGTTCTTCCGCGCCGCTGACATCATCTTTGGAACGTACTGCTCATGGTCCTTCCTTCACCAGTTACTCTGGGTCATCACCGATACTGAGCAATCCTGGCACTTCTTGCTACAGTTCTTAATGTTTTTTGGAAATTTCTGGCTTACTCAAAATTTCCTATAGGTATCTTTCCTTCCCTACAGATAAAAAGAAATATCCCTCTAGACTTGTAGACAACTGGGTTATAGAGGAAAAAGAACATCCATTTATGTCCACAGGCTAGCAAACCGTGGCATTCCTTAGCAACAGAATGCATGGTGCATATTTAGAGTATGCTGAGGGTCAGCGTACTCTAAGGAGCCTTCGTCATCCTCCAGACTCAGGATACCGTCACCCAACACAGCAGTGGTTTTCTTCAAGCTCTTGCCTCATGGGCGGCTGATTTCAGACAGGCTCGCAGCTAACCCAACCAACTTGCACTCTCCTAATGGAGACTTTCTCTCTCCCTTGGCTCCTTAGCATATGTCCTCCTTCACCTCTTTCTACGAATCTTCCCCCTGCCCCCCCAGGGAGATGGCATCACACTTAACCTCTCCCTGATCTCAGAGCACCGTCAACTTCTGCAGACTCTGGGACCCTCCCAGGGCACTGGCCCTCCTCTCCCTCCTCAAAGACCCTCTCTAAAATGCTTGGCCTTTCAAGCCTGGCTCTGACTCAGGCAGCAGTTGTGGAATCATAAAATCCTACTCTCAATAAAACAAAGGTGTATGTGTTTTACTCCTCTCCATTTAGAAGCACTTAGCAAGTGCCTGGCATGTATGAGCACTCGATAATTGTCAGTGCATCACCATTACTAATGAGTGTGATGGGATAAGGAAGTAAATGCAACATTTATCACCTGTTAACTAATTCTGGGGGTTTTAATATGACTTGTTTTTCAAAAACCTGGATTTTATCAAGTGAATGATTATATGCTCAAGGCTTTAGACCCTTCCTTTTACTAGGTAAACAGGAAAGTCATTCTGGCAGGAGAAATGACGGACCAACAGTGCTGATCTCCGTTAATATTACAAAGATATCTCTGCGTTACCTGGCACAAGACTAGCAACGTCCTTTTTTCTGATCTGATTTCAAAACAAGGCCAGTTGAGCATGTCTGACAATCTATATTCTTCTTCCTCTCATTACTGCACATGCTGATTCTTAGATGTCTGCTATCAACAGAAAACTGCTTTGAAATGTATGCAGTCTAAGAATCCATTAACTTTAATAAGTGCAGATAATTTTAATGTCAGAATTAGTAGTAGCTGTGACAAAGCTCACAGCTCATGGAAAATCAAGGCTGGAATGACTGCTTTACCGTAGTCTCATTTTTCACAAGATGGTCTCTTAATCAAAGAGGAGAGACTTGGCCAAATGAATATTTAAGCATATTCCAGTCTATGTGCACCTGAAAGACAAGTCTTAAGGGGAAAAGATTCATGTAAACATCTCAATCAGAAGCCAAGATAAAAGACGGTGCCTGGGTGGCTCAGTGGGTTAAGCATCCGGCTCATTTCAGCTCACGTCATGATCTCAGGGTCGTGAGATCAAGCCCCACACTGGGTTTGGAGCCTGCTTAAGATTGTCTCTTTCCCTCTGCACCCCACCTCTTAAAAAAAAAAAAAAGCCAAGATAAATTATTTTAATAGGTAATTGTCTTAGTTTCTTTCCATATGTCCATATGATCTCAGAGACAAATAGATGTATATGTCTTAGACCAAGTAAGTCTTGGATCAATGTTTCCTTAAAGTCATCCTAAATACCACCATAGACGATACAAACACTCTCCTTAAAACTACAGCTTTTCTGAAACTATACATTTCCACTAAACACCACAGAAATACTTGCATATGTGACTATCATGTTGCAATTAGAACATTACAGATAAAATGGAGTGGAACCTCGTCACTGTCACTAGTTACATTCCCAAGTCCGTATCATTTTAAAAACTCTTTGGGATGGCTTTCCTGCTGATCTCCTACTAATCCATTAAATTCATTGTCAAGTTGAAATAAGATCTGCCAACGCAGTATACCGATTAGTGGTTTACACAGCCAGAATGCCTGAGTTTAAATCATGATTCTACCACTTCTTAGCTGCAGGACTTTGGGCAGGTCATTTCACCTCCGCTGTCTCAGTTTCCTCATCTGGAAAACAGGGATAAAAAAAGTACCTACCTCACGGACTTGCTCTAAGGGTTAAATAAAGTTATGAAAATTACACATTCTAAGTGTGGTATGAGTATTAGAAATCACTACGTTATTATCGGCATCTGTCTTTGCAATAACTAGGCAATATGTGTCTTGGTACGGAAACAGCAGTAAGCAACAAATATAGGAAAAAAGACAAAATGTAACACCAACCAACCACTCTACTCACACATGAAAACAATTTCACAAGAATAAAAAGGCCTTCATCCTATGCAGAAAAGAGACCTTATCAAACCCTCCTAAAGTTTCTTGTTTGAGCCAGTGACTAACTACAGGAAACAGCCTGTGGTCTACAGGCTTGGTCATCAGCCAATGATGAGGGCCTCCTGGGTGGCTTCTGAGAAGCCTGTAGAATCTGTAGAAAACAGATTCCTTAAATCAAATCGTGTAACATTTTTCTTGGCTTTTAAACATAAAGACAACTTCTTTAGGGTTTTTACACATCAGGCCCCAATTCCCCTAAAACGTAATCCTGTCAGGAATAGCTCTATCGATGACAAACTTCAATTCTGATTAGGCCCCAAGCCACACAGAATTTACCTTCTGCGACCAGGAATGCCAAAATTTCATCCTGATAGGTGTGCCCGACCCATACCAAAATATCTCCTCCTTCGACGTGGACTGGATTTCTTTTGGAAATCCTCATTTCCTAAAACAACATTTATCGCTTTTGTGTAAAATTTTAATACTTAATACAACATTTTTTTCCTCAATAAACTCTAGGCCTAGATGCCCCACTCTCATGCTGTTCCCACAGCCAGCAGGGCCTCAGCATCCCTAATCCACTAGCGATGACCTATTCCAAGAATACGGTGAAACTCATGCCAGGTATGAATCAGCTCTTACGGTTGTTGTTTTAATGTTTTTATTTTATTTATTTGACAGAGAGAGACAGTGAGAGAGCGCAAGCAGGGGGAGAGGCAGAGGGAGAGGGAGAAGCAGGCTCCCCGCCGAGTGGGGACCTGATGTGGGACTCGATCCCAGGACCGGCAGCTATCTGCCGTGTGCCCAAAGGCAGTCGCTTAACCGACTGAGCCACCCAAGTCCCCCAGCTCTTGTGGTTCTTTGATTCCACATATGGAAAGACTTGAAGGTCCCAACTACATAGGCTTGAGTCTGGCTTGCTAATACTTCTAAAAAGTTCATCCGAATACAATCTCCAAAAGTAGAATGAAATATCTTCATGAATGATTTTCAGCCCTAAATGGCCACACTTTAGCCCTTCTTTCTTTGCAAGCCACAAATCAATAATCCATTCAAATCTTTAGATAATGTAATGCACGTCTTTCTTCCATCACAAAGAGTAAGACAAGTGGCCTTGAACACCAGAAAAGACTTCAGAGGGGCTTGATTTTATTATGAATCACTGTCAGAAAAAGTAACTTAATGTCATCTGGGCCCAAACCCAAACTTTGACATTTAGAGCTCAAATTATTTGCTGTCCCTGATGGATAAGAAAGTGTCAACAGTGTTGAAACGAAGGCCCACACAGCACATAGTGACTATCAGTTCATGAAGGGTCTACCGTGTGGCATCCTTTGCTAAACAAGGGGGATACAAAAATAAGTAAAATATTACTTCAAGAAGTTTAAAATCTAATGGAAGAGACAGATATATAAATAATGATAATGCAAGGCATGAGAGAGTTAAGTATTTCAAAAGCATCTAATAATTTGGTGGCAGACACATGGATCTCACTTTCATGTATGAATTATAATTAAGATGAACGGTTCTGGAGGAAATACAGATTATGTCAAAGTATAGGTTTGAAAGAAAGGAAGAACCCCTAAAAATCTGTTTAAGCATCCAACTCAGTCGCAAAAAAGAAATTCAATATTGTAAGAAAAGGACCTTCCCTGGGTTCGGCCTCCTCCGGTACACACCTCTAACTTCTGGAAGATAAAGACAGCGGGGTGCATCTTGTCTGCGGCCACTAGATCAATATGTGGGAATTTTTTCTTCTTGGGTATCAGATAGCTTTTGGACCAAAAGGGTTGGAAAGGCCTCGAACCTTAAAACAGGCAAAACTTTGTCAAGAAAAAGAGAGTTATATCTAAGAGCCTCTGCTTCATTTACCTATTCATCATTCAAAAAATACATATTGACCCACAGACGAGGTCAGGCCTTGTCCTAAAACTGGGAATACAAGCAAGAACATGTCCAACTAGATTGCAGTCCAGTGGGAGGGACACACAATCCGCAAAGGCTTAGCCAGAGGGAAAAAGGTGGGACACCTCAGTTCTAGAAGAAATGGAGGGTCAGAAGAAATTCTCATTCCTGGGAGTGGTTGGCCCAGGAAGCCTTCCCTAGCTCCTGCACAGGCTTTCCCTCCTGCTGCCATATTTGCCTTCTCTGGGGCCAGCTGGGGAATCACTTTCTCTATTCTCTACTCTTGTTTAAAAAAAAAAAGAAGTATAGAACCAACGGGTTTTCTTTTTAAGGTCAGGCATGATAATTATACTTAATATGTTTCCAACGACAACAACAACAAAAAAGAATGAAAGAAAGAAAAGAAGTTTAAAAAAAAATAAAAGTTGTTGACAGAAGAACGGATAAATTAACAGTAGGCTGAAGTGACAGAAGAAAATGATAGGCGTCTTAAAGAAAATCTGACTCTTCTGAACTTCCCTCTATCACTCACCCTCACTGGCCAAAGTGGAAGAGGTATTTCTCCACTAAATACACCCACTGAGTTCTATGTTCTATTAAACTTCCTTCTTTAAATTTCAATTCATTCAGCTGTTACAGTATGGCATAACTAGATCACAGGTGTGTTGGTGAAGCTTGCTTTGGCCCCAAGCTATCTCGGAGGAAAACTCCCATACTCCTTGGTTACTTAGTGAGAGTACTTCATGCAGACTTGTGGGGGCTTCTCAAGTTGTGCAAGGCGGCAGGGCGTAGGGCAGCAGACTGGGGCTCTCTCATACTGTCCTGTGGGGTCTTGCCTGCCTCATGAAGTCCTAAGGATGGTGTGACTGTAAGTGAACACAGAAGACGGCGTTCACGAAGAAGTCAACAGAGAAAATGATTAACCAAATTGAACGCTCTCAGTGTCACCCCTGCAATAGTAAGTTAAATAACAGTATCCATTCACTGGCACTTGAGGCAAAAGCAGTACTTACACTTTCATCATTTAACATTAATGCCACCACTCCGTCCCGATGAGGAAATTAAGGCACAGAGCAGTTAAATTACAAGAATAAAACCTCATACTCAAAACCAGGCAGCCAGGGTCCAAGAGAATGGGCCTTCTGTTGAAACAAACAAGACTGGTTCACGTGTGTATTTCTACTTTTCTTTTTAAAGAAAGTTTTAGAAGATAGAATTGTTTGGAGCAGGTTTGTTTGGATAATTCTCTCTTTCTATGATTCATTCTAAGCCTCTACTATTATCCTATCACACTCTTTGCCACAATGTTCTGCTTCTACTCCAGGGGAGCCATTCGATGGTGCGGCTCCCAGCCACAGCTCGCCGGTTCCCCCCTGAAGCAGACAGGAGACACGCGAGGGGCAGACTCTAAGCAGAGTCCCACGCAAAGGGGATCAGCGGACAGACTGCCGAAGGGGGGGGGGTGGGGAGAGGACAAGGTATCTTTTCTTTTTACCCTTCTAAGTTCTCGGCTGGGGCCCCTGTAACGGAAGACACGTTAATAAGAGAAGGACATACAAAATGTATTCATGACAATGTTTTGCTCCTGCTGGTCTGAATTTAGAAAGAAGAGGACAAGGAGAAAATTGTACCGTCCTCTCTCAACAGAGCACTACAGCCAGAGGTCCAGGAAACGGACATGGTAAGAATGTCTTCCCTTCTCCTGGCTTTTGGTTAGTTGTCCCGGACCTCAACTGTAGTCTCTGATGCAAGAGGAGGGTCCCAGCCTTTTCACTGTCCCTTTGTGACTGTCAGAACCTATAAGGGAGGAAAAGTATCTTTTCCTTTTGCCCAGCTAAATTCTCGGCTGCGGCTCCTGTACCAAAAAACAGATAAACAAGAGAAAAGCATAGAAATCCATCGAATATAAGTTTTAGGCAACAAGGGGTCTTTCATAAAACAGTGAAAGCCTGAAGAAGTGGTTAAACCCGGGCATTTTTTAGATAGGTTGGATGAAGAGTGGGACATCACGGACACATGTGATAGGACAGAGGGTATGAGCTCAGTACAGTGAACTGGGGGAGACGAGGCAAGGCCGGTCCCTCTGGGAGACCCTCCATCTCGAGAAATAAGGAAGCACCTTTCCCCCAGTGTCAGGAAAGGCATCTCTCATAGGAAGGTCTATAACCTGCTTCAGGGCAAGGTCAGAAAGTCCTTCCTGCCTACCACTCTCAAATTCCTTCAGCTTGAAAATATTCCATGTGCCAAGAAGCCATATTTGGGGGAAATATGTCCTGAACCCCATTATTTATCCACAAATCATATTCCAAGATGTCTATAAAATTTCTAAATCACGAGAAGAACCTGAAACCTATTTATACAATGAAATCTGTTTTCCCGAAACCCCCAGTGTGGTGCCTATAAATGGAACTAGAGCAGATTTGAAAGAATTGAATGTATAGTTTGAGACCAGAAAAAGGATCGTGGCAGATGGGCAGACATAATCTCAGAGATATAACCATTTGGTCAATCCTGTGAGCATGGAGAAAATGGTCACTTGGTAAAGCATGCCCTAAGACTCTCTGGAAGGCCTCCTCTTCTCTCAAAATCTCTACCACATCCACGAATAGTATCCTTCTACTAGTCCTTTATAAGCAGTCTCCAAAAGTCTTATTAAAATGCAAATCATGGGCACTTGGGTGGCTCAGTCAGTTAAGCGTCTGCCTTCAGCTCGGGCACGATCTCAGGGTCCTCAGCTCAGGTCATGATCTCAGAACCAAGTCCTGCGTCTCCTGCGTGGGGCTCCTGCTCTGCGGGGAGTCTGCTTCTCCCTCTGCCCCTCCCCCACTCGTTCTCGCAATCTCCTTCTCCCTCTCTCTCAAATAATTAATAAAATCTTTAAAAAATAAAAAATAAAATAAAATGCTAATAATCTTATAAAGGTCAGTCTTAAGCCATTAGTATCCGCTAACACAGTCACAAAAATAAAATTACCAAATGTATGAACTGTATTCTTGGGTTAGTTAAGGCAGGTGGTCTATGCTGAGGGGACAGATTAGTCCGGGAAGGCAATGGCCAGGTGGGTAGAGGGAGTGTAAAGCAGAGTCTTATTATGGTCCTGGCCAGCAGGGGAAGGAGTAGCAGGGGAAAACATATAAAGAAAAGAAAGAGAAAGAAAAAGGACAATTTTATCTGTTAAATCGCTCTGCCTAAGACAAACCTCTGTTTCTAACCTCCTCCGGGGGACTATTTAGAGTGAAATGGCCCAGGCCAGGGGTGCCCTTTTCAGTTATTAAAGAAGCAAGCAGAGCTTCTGGCTCTGAGCAGCACTTGACCCAAAGGGTGAGGGCCAGAAGGAAGTGGGAAGGGAATTAACCAGATCCCCCGTGGTCAGAGTCTGTGCACAGCAGGGCTGAGAACCACGTCCCTCTCAGCATGGCTTCCGAGGAACGGTTCTTTGATGGCAGAAGTTACCGCTGTCCAGGGCTGAGCTGCGGGGAAGGACTACGGGCCAAAGCCATGAGAGGAGGGGCAGCCAGGAGAAGTCCTGGATACGAAATGTAATAATTAACACATTTGTCACCTGGTGGTGAAGAGCCATAAAACAGGGACGATAAAACAGCAACAATGCTGCCATAATTACCCTCTCCTCCCGACCGACTGACTGCCAAAGGTCTGGTGGTTAATCAAAGTCTCTCTAGGCATTTCTCTAAACAAGCCCAGCCTCCAATCCCAGTGTAAGACCCACAGGCCAGTTTCTGGGAGTAAGAAACAGGCAGTTGACTTCAGGATTTTTTTTTTCCTTCATCTGGAGACACATGAATAAATCACACATCATCAAGTTTATCATTTCTCTCCTCTGAGAAATATGAAATATTATAGATCGTCTCCAGTACATCAGCTTCTTCACACTCCATTAGCATGAAGGAACTATTTTTGATATCATTTATCAAACCACTGGCCTCATTTCTCCCGTTTCCTTCAAGATGGAGTCGCGGACACAGTGGACTCAGGCTCGATCTGCCGCTACCCCTGAAAGCGAGGGGTAAGTTGAAGGGCATCGCTAGCGACAGGTCATCAACCGGTACCACCACCCAAAAGGCAGCGAGGGTCTCACCGAGAGACTGGCATGGGGCTGCCTGAAGTCTGCTTTACTCAGATTCCCCTGAGGTGGCCCCGAGAAGATGGGTCTTCTTTTGTGAAGGAGGCCACCTCTCCTACTAAAATCAGTTTTCTCCTCGACCTCGTCCCACTTTGGAGTGAAAATGGTCCTGCTAAGGACAGCTGCCCGGTCACTAAGCTACAGGCACTGGTGGGGAGCCAGAGATGTTTGAACACTGCAATGAAGAGTAAAAACATTTGCTATTCCTTCCTCCCTGTGGCAGCAATAAAGGATTTAACAGCAAGGCTGAGAACCGAATGACCCATTCAACTCAACTTGATTATTAGTATTATTTAATTAGTGAGGTCCTACTATGCTCGAAGCAATTACCATATGGTCCCCGCTCATAATCAGCTAAGCAAATGCATACCTAAGTGCTATAACATAACGTCAGATCCAGAAAAGGGGCGACGGGTGTACACGGAGAAGAAGGTATTTTCACTAGGATCTTGAAAACTGAGTAGAATGTCAACATCCTGGATATAGTTCAAAACAGGGAAGATAACTAAGGGCACGGAGACGCTGCTGAGACAGGCGTGGAAGGGGAATGCCACAGGAGTGGAAGGTGTACGGATGACGTGTGAAAAGGACAAGGACCAAGAAAGGTGAGGTGAGGAAGGTTCCTGAACAGCAAGCTGAGGAGTATTAGTTCCATCACTAAGCAACAGAGAGCCATGAAATATTTGGGGCATACCAGTGAAGAGTAAACTGTGTTTAAGAAGGTAACGCTAACAGAAGTATGAAAGCTGACCAGCACAGGCGAGGTGAGCACTAAGGACACACAGGTGAGCACTAAGGACACGAGAAGGCCCCTGCACAGAATCCCACGAGTCCTCCCTGAGGCACAGGCTGGAAGATAAGGACCTTGCTTCAGTGGTCTCTCTCCGAGCAATCAGGTCGGGCACTCATGGGGACTCAATGCGATCTTCAGAAGTAACGATAAATGGACGTGTGTGCAAGGAGATCTGTAGGAGAAAGTTTGTAATGGCACTGTTCGTAACACCAAAACACTGAAAACCATCTAGATGTTCATAAATAGGATAAACAGTGGCACAGTCTTAAATTACAGTATCATACGGTCAGAGGAGAGCAAAATGGAGCAAATGAATCTCACAAACATTATGTTCAGTTTTTAAAAGTTACAAAAGTACATAGATCGAAACAAACATATTGCATAATATTTACTGATTTACAAAAATGGACTGTGTATAAAGAAACTCTTAATATGAACAACAAATTTAGGAGTGTGTTTATTACCCCTGGAGTTCTGAGAGAAGATTATAATCAGAATCACAATGAATGAAGACTTCAATTGTACTGGAAATGTTTTACCTTTCAAACTGGGTGATGGGTACCTGGCTGTTCAATACATCAGTTTTCATATCCTTATTTGATAAAATACAGCAAAAGTAATTGCAAAGACTCATCGGAATCTTGGGGGGCTGGCCACATTTAAGGACACGGATGACAAGACAAAGAGTGGAGCAGGCTGAGAAAGGACAGTGAGGAAGGGGGCGGGCAGTGACAGGCAGGTGCGGCTGGGGGGCTGGCAGAATGTGGGCTGCAGGTCCTACACCCGGTCCACACTGGGCAGGGAGGCAGGAGGAGCCACGGGCTAGTGAGAGAAACGGCGATGAGGAGGGACCAAGGGACTGGCATAAGGCCAAAGAAAGGGGCAGGAAGAGCCAGCAAGAGGACCAGGTGACCGTGACCATATTAAAAACAAATGGAACCCCGGATGGAAGATATCCTATGGAATGAATGTGGAGAACGTATTTATCATCCGCCTCCACGAAAAAAAGCAAGTTTGTGTGTACGTGTTTTGTTTTAAGAAAATTCCAAAACTGGCATCAAAATTTACTTTCCCACCTGCTTCTGAAAAACTGGATTGTGTGCTATCATTCTTCTTCAAATGGTAAAGTATTTTCTTCCACTTTAGGGCTGAACTGGGGCAGGAGAGTGTGGAAGTAAATCAAAGCAGAACAAGAACACACATCAATCTCTCCTATTTTTCTTCTTACAGAGATGCAATAGGATAACTTATTTTTAAAAATCTTAAATTTATTAGGCTGGTATTTATTTTGGTTTCCCCAGAGGGTACAATTATGCCTTAGAAAGACCTGTGGCCGAACGGCTTGCACAATAAACTATTTCTATGCTTACCACATGTACCAGGAGGAGCAAAGAAAGTCTCCTTTGTGAGGCACTCTGCAGAGAGATGACTCCTGCTCTTTTCTGATGGCAGCGTCATTTTGTTCTGGCCTCAGAGCGCCTCTGACCAACACCCACACTACAGAACTGCAGCCTGTGCGAGCGGCACAGAAGGATTATGTTGTGCATTCCAGCTAGATCTGAAAGGGCCTGAGAGCAGCAGATAAAATACCACCCTGAAATAATCTCCTTTTTGCACAACCAAAGCTCCGATCCCAGCAGTTACAGGGAAGGTTAAACCAAGGCTGGTGGCAAGCTGGGAAGGTTTGCTCCCAGGGTCCCATAATTCCCTCTGGATCAGAACATTTACACTGAGCTTAGAGATCGACCTTCAGGAGCAGGAGCCCTCGTCCTGCAAAGTCTCTTCCTCCCACTCCTGGTCCTGGGGAAATCTCGCTTTGCAAGTTGGGTCTATGGGTCCAGTTCACCACTCACTCTGCCAGAGCTGTGAAAAGGTGAGCTAGAGATGTTTAGAAAATGTCTGTCATCATGTGAGAAAATTAGCCTGTATAGACACAGGAAGTAAGAAATGGGTTTCAGAGTCTCTCTGACCTGTCAAGCTAGCAGGTGATGCTGCTGGAGGTGCCCAGGAAAGCGATGATGTGCAGGTATTAAAAACGCATGAGCAGAGTGGCACGATGTCACATCTCTGGATAATCACAGCCCGTCCAGAAGAACCCCCTTCTTGGTCTGTGGGAACCCAAACTCCTTCTTCAGAGCCTATGTGACTGACCACTAAAGTCAGTCTACACTAAAGGAGTAGAAACGTACTTATTTGGACTCAAAGATGTGTCTGTGATAATATGAAATACACGCAGACTTAAAAACTGCATTTTCTCCACTTGCACAGATCTGGCTGGGGACATTAGCCACCATTAGCTACCCAGACTTTAGTTCCAATTCTCTCTAAGCCATAAACAGCCACAGGGAGACCTCATGTGATTGGCTTCCATTCTAAATGACTCTGGTGAGGCCAATGCCATCCATCTGGGCCAAAGGTGGAGCCAAGGTAAACAGAAAAGAAGACGAGCCAGGAAAAGGCGATGGTGGGAAGGCCTAGACCATTAAAACACAGTCACAAACAGCACTGAGACCCAGGCTGCCCCATGAGTCACAGTGGGCCGTTAGATGTTGCCCACCTGACGCCAACACATTCCAGAAGACACCCACGAGACTCTGCCATACGGCAATGGAGATTCATCAGGATTTTGTAGGAGCTGCTACACGTCCATTCTATATTTTTAGTAATAAACAGCTATTTGAAAACTGGCTATTCTTCTACTGCAACAGGAAAAGAAGAAAAACAACTTTCATTAAAACCCCTTTTTATTACACCAGGAAGTTCTTCAATGATGTAAGTAATGGCAAAGGAAACCAAGACAACCCTACCCTCCGTGTCCTGGCAGGCGTAAAGACAGCATTCACTCACAAAGAGATCTTGAACTAGTATCCAGGTGGTGCCCCGGTCACATTTCCCCTCAAATGTTCTCAGGATATTGTACAAGTGGCTAATGGTATGACAGAAACACTCACCCTTCGGGGGGCTAACGGACAAAATATTAGGGGGTGTAAAACTCAACGGAAAATTAATCCCTCAAGAACAACAAATGAAAAGAATGATGTTAATTGTAGAAGATCAACCAATCAACCCCAAACCACTAACAGGCAGAAGAGCCTGTATGTAAGCAATGATTTGGAAGAGATGAGATCATTCTAACGCAGAACAAAGAGATTTAACTCAAAAAGAAAACACGAATTTTCGAGAAGGGTGGGGTGGTATACAAGAAACTTATGTGTCTTCTATGCTACAAAAACGACCTTTCTTGGAGAGAAAGTTCCTTTTCTTAATGCTATCTGTGGCCGCACTTGAATTGTCAGGTTCCAACCTCTCTCCCCTCAATTATTACTAGCTCCATAATCTTGGTTAAAAGCACCAACTTCTGAGTCTGGATTTCTTCATTTGTAAAATGTGGATAATAAGATCTCCCTGGTAGAAATGTTCTGAAACTAAATGAGATAATATAAACCAAGGACTAAATCAAATCGCATGCAAGGCCGGTAGCATAAGTCAGTAAGTCTGGCTCTCCTCTTCCACAGCCACACAACCACACACACACACACACACACACACACACACACACCCTGTCTCTCCTCTTCCACAGCCATACAACCCCACACACACACACACACACACACACACACACACACACACACATACACGTGCCAGCTACTAGCCATATGACTTTAGACGGACTTCTTAAATCTTTCTAAGCCACAGTATCCTTATTGGAAAAATGGAAATAATAGTGCCTCTGTGATAGAGTGGTTATGGAGAATAATGGGGTTATTACCTGAAACATGCTTAGAACAGTGCCTGGCAAACTAAGGCCACTCACTGTGAGCCCGGATCATGATTATTATTACACACAAAAAAATGCCAACTTACAGACAGAGGGAATGCCTCAATTGAAATTTTGAAAAACTAGAGGCAAAGCATTTAGTCAAGTCAGATCTTCTGAGCATGCTATGTCTCCTGTGAAGACACTGATGGAATAATGATATTTGGCATTGGTACTGTTCATTTTTCCTAAGTGTGGCTAACATACTTTTTATTTTCCTTTAAGGAAGAAAGAGGTAAAACACTGAGAAAGCAATTCATATAGGCAATTTATGTATTAAAAAGCAACTTGTGGGGCTCCTGGGTGGCTTAGTAGGTGAAGCATCTGACTCTTGATTTTGGCTCAAGTCACGTTCTCAGGGTTGTGAGATCAAGCCCCGCGTCGGGCTCTGCACTGGGCATGGAGCCTGCTTGGGATTCTCTCTCTCTCTCTCTCTCTCTCTCTCTCTCTCTCTGTCCTTCTCCTTCTGCCCCTCCCCACCACTGCCCCTCTTGGGCACTCTAAAACAAAACAAAAACAAAAACAAAAACAAAAACAAAAGCAAAAAAACAAACTTCCAGGGTATGGTCGGAAATCAGAGCAAATCCAGCCCAACTTCCCATAAGAGTCTCATTTTATATCCATTTTTTTGTGCAAAAAGAACTGACTCCAACATCATGGCCCCAAAGCTGTGCAAGACAATCCATTATCAGAGAGGGATTCAATTATATCTGGTAGAGCATGCTCTCTAAGGCAAAAGTACACAAACTACATTACAGAAAGATTTTCAAGAATATTGAAACAAATATATATTTTTTAAAGAATGATCTAAATTGGGGCACCTGGGTGGCTCGGTGGGTTAAGCCTCTGCCTTCAGCTCAGGTCATGATCTCAGGGTCCCGGGACTGAGCCCTGCATCGGGCTCTCTGCTCAGCGGGGAGCCTTCTTCCCCCTCTCTCTCTGCCTGCCTCTCTGCCTACTTGTGATCTCTCTCTCTCTCTGTGTCAAATAAATAAATAAAATCTTAAAAAAAAAAGAAAAAGAATGATCTAAATTTAAAATAACAACATTGCATTCCCAGTAACAGAGGTTTTACTGTGCTATCTTCTTGATCAAGAGGCTAAGTATTATGAAATGGTACATGAAAGCAAGGTGGGTTAACTGTTTCCGGGCGTTCGAATCCTGTAACAGCATCTCAATCGCATACACACTGCTGAGAAAAAACAGAAACAGCGGTTTGGACAGGCAAAAATCATTGCCATTTCACGAAAGAAGAAACTGAGACCGAGCACCAGAAAGCTGAACAACTTCTCTAGAGTTCGCTGCTCTTGAGCCAGTGTCAAGAATGCAGATCTGAGACGGGCTGTCCCTGGCTCCAGATGGCAGACCGTGGGACTCTAATGTGGTGGCCGAGGAGTAACTTTCCGGTGAGTGCTTGGATGTGTGCTTACGGTACTACTGTCATTATGCAATTATTATACTAACCATGTCTATAACTTTCTTATTTGTCATGAATTACTACACTTAGAATATGCCATCCTTCACTAGGAAGTAATCAAAAACAATCCTCTTCTAGTCAGTAACTCTAATGAAACCCTGTTGTGGTGATGAAACCATCTGCAAAAAGCCATCATTCCATGGGATTCTTAATGCATGCAGAAGTGGTACACAGACTACACTTGAATTTGAGTGTCTTCCCGGTTATTAGCTTCTCCGTGAGATAGTCAGTCATGCGACTTCCAAAACGAGGTCACTGGACGTAAGGATGAATGATATATGAAAGATAACTACGTGTTTTTGTCATATAAATACTCCAGGTGCTTGTTTCTATTCCCTTCAACAATTCCAAGGAGTCCACGAATGCCAAGAATGGCCTATACGGAGAATAGAATGCAACGCCTTCCGCTCACTTTCTCAAAAACAGGTTCCCCAACTCCCAAACATAAGTGGACTCTACATTGCAAGAACAATTCAATAGGAAGAAATCGAAACTCCACAGAATATCAGAATCTACCAACACTCACGTTAGTTCAACGAATCCTTTACCACACTGTACACAAGGAATCAAAACACGTGGCTGGATATGTGCTACAGCGAATCGCATGTTCCTCCGAACCCTGATATCCCTTCTCTCCTCCTAGAAGCTCTGGGGGCTTGGGAGGAAAGTTTATGGATCGTGATAAAGTTCATGGGCCAAATCCAATGAACTACGTTACAGTAATCAATTCTCACTTATTAATGAACTGCACTCACAATGTTACATACTCATTATGATGCAGACATAATAATAATGAAGGCAATGCAATCTGCTTTCAGTAAACTTTAGCAGGCAATAACATTTTCTTATAATAATACAGCCAGGAAAATAGTTTATGGTGTTGAGAGAGATATGAAAATGGGCAAAAATGCACAGGGGAGGAAGGCATTAGATATACATATTTCTAAGTTATTAAAAACTGAAGAAATATAAAGGTGAGATTAATGTTACAGAACCTGTCTGCATCTCTAGAAATGAAAGGTTTAGGTTATATGAAATATCTTCTGCTCTCAAGGATGTACTATAGCCCGCAGGAGAACCTCGGCATAGAATTTGAATGAGTGATGGGCCGAGAAGCATCAGATGAAATTGAAGAAGGAAAATAAAATTTCCCATGAAAGAACATTCTTTAATTATGAAGAAGGTTGTCTGGGATTACCCCACAGACACCTTGCAAATCCTTGCTCTTTACACCTGGTAAAATGAGAGCTACCTGGAAAGCCGTGTTTCCTGCCTTTCTCTTCCAGGTCCAGAGACACAAAGGGACCGAGAATAGAGAAGCAGTAGCATCACCAGAGATCCCACGAATGCTGGGAACAGAGACAGAGGCCACAGACTCAGCACTGGTGAGCCTTGTGGCTTCCGGTAAGGTCACTATTGTGCCTGCTGAACAGCGGGGGTCAGGAAAGGCAAGGGGAGAGTGAGGGAAGCTTGCTGGGAAGAAGAGGTTTCCATCACAAAGCATAAGCAATGAAGAGAAACTCAGGGCAGATGGGGAAATTCTACAGTCACCTGACTTCTGAAAGGCAAAAAGAAATGCAGTTGTTCTTAAAATCTCTGAGCAAGGAAGGAGAAGGGGGGAAGAAAACTACCAAAAAAAAAAAAAAAACTTGTTTATAATAAAGACTACATTCTGTAGCAATTTCCTAGATTCCTGGGGTTAGAAATCTAGATTGCCAATGGATAAGTGAGCCTTAAAATCACATCCCTGCTGACAAAAATTCATTTCTTATAACCGTCTCCATTTACCGGAATGCTGAATCTTTCCCATGGGGAAGGAACAAATGAAAATGTTATTTCTTTGCTCATGAACTCATACCTTTCTGTCTGCTTTTCACTGTTGGCAATTTCATTCTCCTCCAAATTTGACTAAAGCCCGTGACCTGAGGGAAATAATGTCTATATAATAATCTTCTGAAACTCTAATTCTGAGTCATGTTTTTTTGGATGTTGCCTCGCAGTTTATGAAAATTGCACTGAGCTATGAAATGTAAGTGATGTGATGTCTCTGCCTAACATAATCATTTTGCTGGTGAACATGTTGCAAATACTAATGAAAAGGAGGCTCCCACCAAAGCCATGAAAGCTGGTTAATGGCAACAATCTAGGAGCAGTGGCCCTATCCTCAGTGCTGCTCCTTCTACTCCTTTCGGAACGGAACTGCAAAGGGTGAAAGACAGGTGGTCAAAACACAGGAGAAGGGGGAAAGGATTCACTTCTGCTGCGATCCCCTGTCCCTACTTGCCTGAAGTCTCTGACTTATCAACTCCTGTGAGCTTGAGACAAGAGCATGCGATCTGAGTTTGGGAACGATGGTGTACTGACTTTCCACATTTTAAAGAACACCTCGATTTTGAGACAGGACCGATTATCTGTTTCATCTGCGTTTAGCCACGCAGGATCTTTAGTGCATATCTCTCGATGGCTGCAGGTAACCTGAGTAGACCCTACAAGGCTAAATTTCCATCCGTCGTTTGGCAAATTTAACACAACCAAATGGGATTAAGGACCATTATTTTCATTTTTCCCTAGACGTTTCAATCTACTCAATGTGCAAGTAAGGGAATTAAATAAAGAAGAGCTATAAAGACAGCTTGCCCCCAAGAAGTCTGATCTCAAATAAAGGGACCTTTTAACATTAAGTGTCTGTGATCTATGGTACTTGTGGGCTTACCATCACTACCAAAAAAAGAAATGGAAATAACATAAAATATTAAAATGAATATTCAATTATCAAGCTGCCTTTTGCGAGATGGTGAATGAAAGTTTGAAGATTTTAAATAGAAAGCTTTATTATTTGAAATTTTCCCTCTTTTTCTGAATCCAAGCAAAATGAGGGGTTTTATAGTTTCCAACTTTCAGCAAGTATTACTGTAATTGTATTCGGATCTTGAGGCTATTTAGGGAATGATGCAATGCTAGAAAATTAATCAGCAAATAGAGTTTTGTAAGTAACCCACACATATGTGGCCTCATGACCTATGATCTGCCAATCCCCATTTAACTAGTAATACTAAGAAAAAATGATTAGCAAGTATTATGATCGAATGTAAAAATCACACCCCTTATATTTACTGTGAAGATTATTTTATATCTATTGAAATCAGAGATATTTAAATGAATCCAAGGCATGGTAAGTTACTTCTGAATTTCACTGATCATATTCCACGCAAACCCCTGCATTCTATAACCATACGGTACTGATTTTTTTTTGGCACTCGCGATTTTAAAAAAATTAAAATCAAAGCATTAAACTCATGACTGCAAAGTCTTCTCAAGGCGAAGGGAAGGAACAGGATTTGGGTAGTAGTATAATTGTTTTCAAGAAGGATTAACAACCATTTGTCATAGGCTCTGTAGCAGTTCTCCAAAAACAACTCATTTGAAGCACTCGATCCAGAAATGATCTTTTTTCCTTAAATAAAACAACTCTCACAGAAGAAGCAAACTTACCAATGGGCAGGCCACGATTGCTGCATGAAATGAGTCATCAAAATACACCCAAAGCCTTGGGCCCCAGTTTTCAGTCTATCTCATGTTACTCATCTCAATCTGCCAAGGACATCTAAACACATTTGTAAAATGGGACTCTCTGGCTAGAGTATAGGCATACCACTCTCTTGAAATCTCCGTTGGGTTAGGAGGGCTGTAAATCACAAATTCAAGTATTCTTACTTACCCTGTAATTTAAAGAGTTCTTCGTATTTCTCCTGAGATGTAGAACCATTATAAGGTCAATTGTGATCATGCAAACAAGAATTATATTCTTCTGTATTAAAGAACATCTTTGATTTTAGGTAACCAGACACTAAGAGAGTCATGGTGGTCTAATATTTAGGGCAAAAACATTACGACCTCAACATTGCCGGCACAAAATATGTAATTCCAGAAACAGAATTTAAAAATTCACTCACTCGCCAGCCCACAAAGGTCTTTTTATTCTTCATTATTAAAGAGTCATATCTGTCACATTAAACCTAATATAAATTTCTAAATACTCCTAAGACTTTTCCAGACCCTGATGTAGACGCATACTGAGAAGTCATTATCTTACTGCTCTTCTATTATACACTGTTATTCCAAAATGTAATTATGCTTCTTTAAAAGCACAGAAGAACTTTCCACCTTTTGTCTTCACTGGTTAATAGTAGGCTGAGCCTCTTAATGACATCATCTACGTCCTAATGCTTCCGATTCGGGAAGTTAAAACTATAGGACGTACTTATAAACACCACGAAGAAGGGCCGCTTGCTCCGAGAGGATGCCGTAAATGCTTGTCGACACCCTGACCGGTCACACATCTAAGTGCCAATTCACACTGCAAAACCAACAACTTCAATCCCAACCCACCTAATAGTACATTGAGTTATAAAGCTAAAAGGAGACGCATGTGATTCTGAGACATTCTTACTAATATTTCTGAAGGCTCCATGTGTTATTTTTTAACCCTAACCACCTGTCAAATTTTAGGTATTTAATATTATCCAAATAAATTACATTCCCCAAACAAGTTATGTGACTACATCCTTAAGCCAAAAGTTTTTTTTTTTTTTTTTTAAGATTTTATTTATTTATTTGACAGAGAGAGACACAGTGAGAGAGGGAACACAAGCAGGAGGAGTGGGAGAAGGAGAAGTAGGCTTCCCGCAGAGCAGGGAACCTGATGCGGGGCTTGATCCCAGGACCCTGGGATCACGACCTGAGCCGAAGGCAGATGCTTAACAACTGAGCCACCCAGGCGCCCCTAAGCCAATATCTTCTTAGAAGATAATTGTGTCCTGCACTAGATAAGTTAATGTGATTGTCATTAATTGCATATCTGTGGGTGGTACACACATCTCTGTATATTTCTAAATGATGGAAATTAGAGCAATTTAAAAAATAAAAACAACCTGGTGGTGCGTATTGAGGAGGGCACGTATTGCATGGAGCACTGGGCGTGGTACATGAACAATGAATCTGGTAACACTGAAAAAATAAAATAAAAGTATTTGGGGGAAAAAAAATCTTAAAAAAATAAAAATAAAAATAAATAATTTTTATTCTTTGATCCACAAGTTATTTAGTAGTATTTAAATGATTAAAATCATTTAATTTCCAAATATTTAGAGATAGTCTAGGTATCATTCTATTATTGACTTCTAGTTTAAACCCGCCTTGTTTAGTGAATATAATTTCCATGACTTCAATGTTTTTGGACTTACTGAAATTTATTTTATACCTCAAAATATGAACTATACTAATAAAGAAGTACAGTTAAAAATAACTGTATTATATTAACTGAGGGGAGCATTCTATAAATGTCGATTGAGTCAAGGTGACTGACAGTATTGCTAAGGTATTTTGCGTCTCTCCTGAATTGTGTTAACTTATTCTACCAGTTACTGAGGAAGGAGTATTGCAATCCCCAACTATACTGGCATATTTGTATAATTCTCCTTGTGGTTCCATTAGTTTCGGCTTTATATATTCTGAGACTCTATTATGAGGTACATATGCCTTTGGCTTTCTTGACAAGTTCTTATTTTCATGATGAATTAACCTCTTCGTCATTATACTCTGTGTGATGCCATACCTCATCCTATTTCTTGTGAAGTGTACTATGTCTGATATTAATACAGCCCTTCCAGCTTTCTTTTGTTTGAGCTTTGTATGATATACTGTTTTCCACCTAAAGGTTTTTAACATACCTATGTCTTCACACTTAAAAGGGTTTCTTGTGAACCATATAATATTGGGTTTTTCTCTCTATACAATTTTTAAATTAACCATTTATATTTAAGGTAATTATTTCTAAGGATAGGTATATATCTATCATCATACTACTTAAAAAATCACCCCATCCATTTTTTTTTTTAATTCTCTTTTACTCCCTGTTTTTCTTTTATTGGTTTAGTTGAGCATGGTTTATGATTCCATTTGATCTTTTTTACTGGCTTCTTAATTATAGTTCTTTATCTTTTTCTCTTTTCTTTCTAGAGTTCATTATATACATCTTTAACTTATCATTGTGTACTCTGAAATTTTAGTGTATTATGTCACATATAGTATAGGAACTTCCCAACAGCATACTTTGACTTCCTCCCTCCTCTCCTTTACACTACTATTGCCCAAAGTTTACTTCTACATGTTAGAAACCCCACAATGCACAGCTTTTATTCTTGCTTTAGACCAGGATCAGAGAGTAAATAATTTAGCCTTTGCAAACCAAATGTAGTCTCTGTTGCATGTTCTTTGATTATTTTGTTTTAAAATATTTTTTGTAATTGTTAAAAAAAAAAGTAAAGATAAAAATACTCTTAGCATTTAGGCTGCACAAAAGCAAGCCAAAGGTAGCATTCAGCTTATGGGCTGCTTTTTGTCAACCCTTGCTTTAATCTCTTTTCAAAAGATTAACAGATTTTATATTAAATATAAAATCTTATATTTAAGATTTATATTGTGTATTTATATTTAATATAAAATCATATATTTAATATAATATACGCTTAAAATTTATAATAAAAACTTTTATATTATATATGTATTAAAGATTTTGTATTTATCTACACTTTTATATTTTCAGTGTTCTTCATTCCATTTTGTAAAACCAAATATTCCATAGAGTAGCAAACTGCTACCTGAAGAGCTTCTGTTAACATTTCTTACAGCACTGGTCGGCTAACAAGGAATTCTCATGGTCCTTGTTCATCTGACAAGAGTCTCAATTTTGCCTTCCTTTCTAAAAGATATTTATCCTGGATTTAGAAATCTGGACTGAGGGAATTTGTTTTTTCAGTTCTTCAAAGATGTCACTCCATTGTCCTGTGGCTTTCATAGTTTCTGAATAAAAGTCTGCCATACTTTAATCTATGTACCCAATTATGTAATATTTCTTCTCTTCTCCACTACCTTCAGGATTTCCTTTTATCTTTGGTTTTTAGCACTTTGGCGACAATGTATGTAGGTGTTCTTTCTTCCTATTGATCCTGACTGGATCTGTGGTTTGTTATCTTTCATTTTGGAAAATTCTCAGCCATTATAATCTTCAAATATTTTTCTGCCTTATTTCCTTTCTAACATATGTTAGATTGGCTGATATGTTCCACATAATAGGCTCTGTTTTTCATTTCTACTCTTTTTGCTTTGTTTCAGTTCGGAAGGCTTCTACTATAGACTATGCATAATGTTACTGATGCTGTCTCTACTATGTCCTGCCTGTTAATAAATGCACAGAAAAAAATTTTCATGTGATATTGTTTCTCATTTTTTGTTCCTATTTGACTCATTTATAGATTCCATGTCTCTACTAAAATTTCCCACTAATTTATGTATATTGTCGCCCTTATCCATTAGACCTTTTAATATAGTAATCATGGTTATTTCAAAATCTCTGTCTGAAATTTGCACTTCAAAACCATCTCTTGATTTGGTTGACTGCTAAACCTCTTGACAACAGGTGTTTATTTTTTGCTTATTTGTGTCTGTCAATTTTCTTGAATTCCAGACATTTGTGTAAAAGAAACAGAAGTAAATAATATTTTTGTCTGGGAACGAGTAACTTCTTTCAGGCTGTCAGTACTGAGGGATTGAGTAAATTTAATCAGTAACTGAATTGCGCTTGAGTCTTGTTATTGACCTGATTTTGGTGCACCCCAGGATGCAAATTCCTCCTTTGATAGACTATTGTGACCTACTACTTTGTGGGGGTCCAAAAGTTCCAAAGCAGAAGCCAACTGAAACTCTAAGCATGAGAAAAATATCAGAAATACATTAAAAAATAAAAAAAAATAGTCAAGGAACATTCTACAAAATACCCAACAGACATTTCTCAAAAAACTGTCAAAGTCATTAAAGAAAAAGTCTAGGAAACTGTGTCAGTCTAGAGAAGCATAAGGAGATCCAATGACCAAACACCTATAATGCAGTGTCTTAGCTTCTGTAGAATGACATAACAGAAAAAGGGCATATGTAAAACCCAAGAAAATCTGCATCAAGTGTAAACTTTAGCTACTGTACTAATATTGGTACATTAGTTGTAAATATGTAGCACACTCAGGTATGATGTTTAAAATAGAGAAAATAGGTGGTACGTGTATGGGTACTCTGTACTATCTGCATGATTTGTTATTTGTTTTAAAGTTCATTTTTTAAAAAGCATCAAAGGGCAGCTGGGTGGCTCAGTGTGTTAAGCAGCTGACTCTTGATTTCAGCTTATGTCATGATTTAAGGTTCCTGGGATTGAGCCTTGAGTCGGGCTCTGCACTCAGTGGGAAGTCTGCTTGAGATTCTCTCCCTCTGTTTGCGTCCTCCCCCCCCCAACTTGTACACGCTTTCTCTTTCTCTCAAATAAATAAATCTTTAAAAAAAAAAAGGATCAAAGAGTTTTTCTCCGTGTTCATGATCTATCATAAACTGACAACAGGCCCTACCTACAAGCATTATGAGGTATGTCTGTGGGCAAGTCTCTCTCCATGGTCCTGCCACTCCTCCAGCAGTAGACTACTACTGTTTATTTCCTGGTGTAAGGCTTGTGATGAGGAGTGGGCATGACAGAATAAAATTTAATTCTCAAATTCTGCTTCAGTATCAACTGTGAGAAAGAGCTAACAATCTCTCTCTCTCTCTCTGAACCTAACACTCATCTTTGGTATGAATTTGCCTAGCTCCAGTTTGGAACATACTACTTCTGTACATGCTAGATTTACTCCTGCTAATCTCTGAGCTCTGAAACAAGCTCACATGGGGTATTTAAATGCATAAACTATGCTGACCCATTCCAGCTTTAGTTAACTTATCTAGACTAGGCCACGAGGTGACTGCCCACCACTCCTCAGTGCAGATCTTCTCACTAACCTGATCTTCACTAGACAGCCCTGGATGCCACATCAAAGGCAGGGTCACTTATAAACAAAGGCAAGCCTGTATCCTGGCCCTCTCTCTACCTAGTATAACACTGTGGCAATTAGAAACCAAGAAACACTGCAGTTGTAGATGTTGCTTAATTCAAGGTTACATTATTTTTTTTTTTAAGATTTTTATTTATTTGACAGAGAGAGACACAGTGAGAGAGGGAACAGAAGCAGGGGGAATGGGAGAGGGAGAAGCAGGCTTCCTGCCAAGTAGGGAGTCCGATGTGGGACTCGATCCCAGGACTCTGGGATCATAACCTGAGCTGAAGGCTTAACAACTGAGTCACCCAGGTGCCCCAAGGTTACGACATTATTTCCAAGGTTCCCCATCAATTCACTTTTCTAGCAATACAAATGCATGGACTGCTACTGGGAAAAAGGCTCACCAAATGTTAACACTGGTTGTTTCTGCAAACACGGTAAGATTTAGGCTGATGCGCTGTGTTTTTTGTACCTTTTTCTACTACGTCAATAGTTTATAATAATGGTCTATCATTTTGGGGGCACCTGGGTGGCTCAGTCAGTTGAGTATCTGCCTTCTGCTCAGGTCATGATTCCAGGGTCCTGGGATCGAGCCCCAAGTTGTTGTCGGGCTCCCTGCACAGCAAAGAGCCTGCTTCTCCCTCTCCCCCTGCCCCCATGCACACACTCTCTCTCTCTCAATAAAATCTTTTAAAAAATGGCCTATCATTTTTATAAAAATAATATTCTTTCCTTCAATAATACAATTCAAGGACAGTAATCAGAGTGGGAGTCACTTGTCTTTGATTTATAGTAGTAATTTTAGAAAGTTTGAGAAAATCCAAGGGTTAACAAACTCTCAAAGAAACCGACAGCACAGGAACCAAGAAATATAAACAGCACAGAATTTTTAACTTCACAATCAGGAGCACAAACTAAAGGTTCTCCTTTAATTTGCAAATCTTCTCTAAAAAAGACTGTCTATGAACTTTTACGCTACAGATTTATTTTCATCAAAAATTGTCCTAAATTTTGTATTTCCCTCTGATCTTGGAATAATTGAAGTCGATCTCATCGGAGGTTGCCATTCTTCCATTCAAAAGCCAAGAAAATAATCATTCTCCTAGGAATCCTATGATAGGGGAATGTCAGTAACTATTTGGAAGATACTATATTTAGGGAATCTCCCTTCAGTAACTTGAGCAGTGTTGTTCTTTGACAGACAATGCCGCCCCTGTAATTCCTTTAGGAAAATTTTGTAAAAAATTACACCATGAGGCCACTGGATGTCACTGCAGGTTTATGCAGTGTTACCTAGTGGGGTTTAAAGTGGGCTATAAATAAAGGAACTCTTAAAGTACTCTAAAGGGGCTGGAAAGTAAGTTGTCAGGCTCTGAAAATTTATAGATATAACACTAATGCATCAGCGATATGCAATATGCCAATGATAAGACCTTCTATCTGAAAATGCTTGATCTAAAAGCTTGAAGGAAAGGTAAAGAACCAATCCTCTAATAAGGCTAACAGACCGAGTATAAGAATAAAAGGCATAAACCTAATCCTGACAATCAAAGAAAATGAGAAATATATTGAATGCAACCAGGAATTTAAAAGGCAAGAACAGTGATCCATTCTCCAGAAAGTGAGACTTTATGGCAATGATAAAAACAACACGACAAAGGAGCACACATACTTCAAAGATGAGCCAGGACCCCCCTAGGAAATTGATAGAAGAGAACACGCCATTTAGACCAGTGTTGCATACTTAACATATAGTAAAGATTGTATCACCTACCATATCATAAGCCTTAGAATTTTCCATGAAAAAAAACTGAGCAAGAAAAATTGGGGAAAGGAGTCATTAAACAGGCACAGCAAGTTAAATAAGAAATGCCAGATGCCCCCTTCCCTAACAGAAGACAGATGCATAGTTTTACCCCTGTTTTCTTTATAATATCTCTGTATCCCCCCAAAAAGTTATTATTAAAGACTCAAAAACAGAACTTTGTCTTCAAGGAGGGGAAAAAAGTTTTAAATCAAAATAAATGCCTAATTCCCTTGGAACTAGAACTCCATGGGATCAGCTTCAGCATCATTATATCAGGACCGCACAAGTTCTGTTTCCATATTGATTAATTCCAGCAGAGTTGAAATTTGCATGCAATTTACAATCATTCTCTTCCACAAATGTCTTCATTTAGTAGTATTTTGAGCTTGGCATGACAAGATTATTGCAAATCACAGCCATCAAAGGGGAATCTGCTAAAAAAAATAAAATCACAATTTCGTTGGAAATACTGCAAAAGATAATGATTGGTTTAGGAGGAATAAACAGTTTTATGGAACTAGTACATTATTCCTCGATTCGCCCGTGTCAGACATCGATGAAGACCCTTTCACAAATGTCTCCGTGTTAATGCACGGAAGCATGGTTCCTGACACTGACAGCCTTGAGGAGAAAAGTCAACTATAACATGATGTATTTAGGTGATCAATGTTAAAACGCTTACAACAGTGTGAAAAGAAAAAAGAATGGTTTGTAGGACCATCCTTTCTGAGTGTCAAATTTAGTCACCTATGGTAGCTAACAAACCATCAAAGACATAATCTATGAGGCAAATTACGGGCAATTTAGAAATTGTTTAATGAGTTAGGAGTTATTTTTCTAATGAGCCTGAAGAAGGTAAACTCTGTTTAAGTCCTCAAGAGTTCACAGACAGAAAATGAAGTTTAAGCAGAGAGCTTTCTATAGGTGGAAAATCTAGCATTAGAGTCCAGGCCAGCTTTCCTCACATGGCAGGCTTCCTTTCTCGGGCATCTCGACGGCTAAGTCATGGTTTTTCAACTAGTCTACATATATCTGGCCATCAACCACTTCATTAACCTAATATATTCTATAAATTAAGAAACCATCGTATACGAAGGTGAGAGTACACATAGCACTTGAGCCAGTATCGCTTAACACATGGTGGGTATTGCTAAAAAGTCACATGCAAAAATTAACATATTTTTGGTTAGTACATAGAGAAAAGACCGATCTAACGATCCTTCAATTAGATGGAAGCTCTAAGAGCATGAGGAAGCCACAAAGGATGTCCTACACGCCCATTCAAGACGGCAAAATGGCAGAGGAGGGGAAATTGAAGACGAAACCATGCTGACATCATTATATATCCCTCACCCTGAGGAAAGGATACACGAATCCACGTTATGTCTGAATTATACTAAAATCGTATGGTCTTCGTTGGATAGACATTCATGCTAGTGAAGCAAAAAGAAAACTGCAAAATAGATCAGAGATACACGGTTTAAAATGGTCACTGTTTGACAATTCAAACTTTCCAATAAGTGAATAACGTACATATAATAACATATAGTTTTTAACTATATACATATATAATATATATGTAATACATATACATATAATATACATATATAATATATATGTAATACATATACATATAATATACATATATAATATATATGTAATATATACATATAATATATACAGCATACACATAATAATGTATAGTTTTTAAGTTATCTGGTTCTTCCTTGAAAATCTGCACATCCCCAGCACTTCATGGCACTGCACTGAAAGCCATATTTGCTATAATAAAAAATCGGTCTCTGTTTATAATGTTCTCATCTATAACCCTAACGAATTGGAATTCTACCACATCACACAATTCCCCTGGACATGATTCCCATAAAATATTAGAAAAAAAAAAAGATTCATATTATTTTTAAAACTTAACCACAAATTCCATGCTCCATTTCGGCTGCAGAATCCTTTCCTTTGAAATTCAGCTACTCCTCTATGCCACTTTTGCTTTGATTGACACACAAATTCAGAGAAGTTTAACCACATGGATTTCACACTGTGTTTCACACTGGGGTCCTGCCAACATTTTGTGACACCCACAAATAGTGATCTCACAAGTCGTATGAGCTAGCAGGGAGGATAATAACTGCTTCAGACACGTGTGAGGGATTCAGCGGGACAGAAATCATGGCATCCTCCGAAGATGCCGTATCACCATCACCTGACATGGCATGGCCTTGAAAGGGCCTTACGGAGGTACGATCTCTCAAGATGTACTCTACTAGGGCTTTGGAACCATCACCATGCTGAGAGGAGATGATTAAAGTAAAATGCAGGTGGCTGCTACAGCAAAAGCCATCAAAGAAAAGCAGGGCAATAAATGAAAAAGGAAGCTGTTTATCTAGAGGTTTCTGAAATTATGCTTTGGCCCAAAGAGATATGTAATATGCCTCACTAATAATGCGGGGAATGTGTTATAGAGAGCTTATTACATATTTATTGACTGCTATCTAGTCAGCTCTGTACTCCTCTAGGTAAATCATACAGAAACAAGAATCTCACCAGCTTAACACATGTCCTAAATGATCATTTTTTTTTTTCCTGGAAAGGGAAATTCCATTCATAGACTCCATGGAACGCCAAACTTTATCTGTGGTGCTCACTGGTCTCTGGAGCTCCAAAGCACACTTCTACAGGATCTCCTTCCTCATACATCCCACAAGCCTCTTAAAAATCAACATGGCTGAAATTTAACGTGGTGAGCAAATGGTTAAGTATGCGCTTTTAATCAATGCTGCACACTGCCTCCCTGGGTGAATCCTACCAGCAGCCATTCGGTCAAAGACAGCAGATACCCAGCAGGCACCCGTGAGGCTTACCTGCTCGCTGCCACATTTACCCACTCAGCCCTGTCAATTCCGAATCCTAAAGGTCTCTAGACCTCCTCTCCTTCCCTCCCAATTATACTGTCATCGTAATTGTTTTTCCCGAAACTCACCCTTCCAAAGCCATCTTCCACAGTACTGCCTGAGTGATCTGTTTCTCACGCGCATCTAAATACATCCTCCTACTGCTTAAAATCGCTCAGGACCCTGGGGCGCCTGGGTGATTCAGTCAGTTAAGCCTCTGACTCTTGATTTCGGCTCGGGCTATGATCTCAGGGTCCTGAGATCAATCGTGGCGTGGGGCTCTGCACTCAGCAGGGAGCCTGCCTGAGATTCTCTCTCTCCCTCTGCCTCCTCACCATGTTCACGCACTCCTTCACCCCTCAAATAAATAAACAAACTTAAAAAAAAAAAAACAAAAAAAAACTTTCAGGGCCTCTCCTTATAACACGCAAGCTCTTTAGTGAGACTTAAGAGCACAATTCGCGGCCTGGCCCCTTCCTAGCCTCATTCTTGTAATTTCCAAGCATTTCCAGATACCTGCAGGTCCCTGAAAGCTTCAGGTCCTCAGTGTTCAAGCTTTCCCACGTGCGGCTCCATACGCTGCAACCCCCCTACCCTTTAGTTATCTGGTTAACTTCCACATCCATCCCAAGCACCAGTGCCGGTGTTACCCAAGAAAGGGGACCCGTTTGTGTAGCTCTACTCCTGAGGGGACATCACCCTCACATGATACTTGTCTGCTTCAGTGTTCTCCCTCCCATCACAAGGCTGTGAACTCATTAGGCAGTTGTTCTCAAATAAGGGGCTCCATCAGGTATAATTTTCAAAGTCCCCCCTGGCATTCCAGTTTAGGAATCTCGCACTGAAGAGCAGAGGCTGTATCTTTCATTCCCCTGTGCTCAGACCTTTCCAAGTACTTGGAACATAAGAGGCTCTAAAGGAGGGCGAAATAAATGAATAAACAAAACAATGAGAAAAAGAAAGTGCGTGCAAAGAAATATCCCAGAGGATCAGCAAGACAAAAGTGATGAACACTGAAAATAAGGAACGAGGGTGCCTGGGTGGCTCAGTGGGTTAAAGCCTCTGCCTTCGGCTCAGGTCATGATCTCTGGGTCCTGGGATCGAGCCCCGCATCGGGCTCTCTGCTCAGCAGGGAGCCTGCTTCCCCCTCTCTGCCTACTTGTGATATCTCTCTCTCTCTCTCTGTGTCAAATAAATAAATAAAATCTTAAAAAAAAAGAAGAAAACAAGGAACGATTTAACAGAGAAAAGAGAATACTAAGAAATAGCAAGTACTCAGAAAAATGTGGAACAATGCAGTCAGATTAAATAAAACTGTGAATTTACTGTAATCACTTTTTTTTTTTCGAAATTGTACGGAGGACCTTTTATGAGGCTAAGGTGCAGAGCTGAGAAATTTTTCTCCAAGTGCACAAATGACTGAACAAAATAAAACAGACACAGATGGAAGCAGAGAGATCTTGTAGCGACACCAGAAGTCACAAGAATCTTCAACAGTACCACCTGAGCAGATTATGGAGTTGTGAGTCCCAGCGGTCCACAACAGTCGTGCTTGATAAGGATTGTTCTTAGCCCACCTAAAGGCCAAAGGCTTAACTCACAAATCTCTCGGGCTGCCCCTAAGCCCAATAATGCCATGAAGAGGCAGAAAGAGGGGATTTGGGACCATCTGAAATCCTACTTCACAATTCTGTCTTCGCATGAGAGCCCAGAGAAAAGCCCTCTCTTCGACGCAGCCCATGGCCTCCCCCACTGTGACTCACTTTCCAATTCTCCGCAGCGGGGCACTCTGGGAAAGCAACTGCTTTGGCTGAAATCTGACAGGCACAGGTGGCACCGCCAGCTGCAAGTAATTTAGCTCTTACTGGCACTGCTACACCTCGGACTTCACACACTCTGTGTCAACGGAGAGGAGTATGAGGGAAGGGGAGCCAAGATGAAAAGACAGCATGAGAGTCAAAGGTGATGTGGGAAAGAGGAGAAGACATTCTCCAGGAGCAGGCTCATCGAGGTTTTTCACTTGTATTCGTTTTTCTGCAAAAAGGGCTCGATGAATTTGTGGACGAGGATAATCAGGTCAGACACTGGTCAGCCCTATCCACGTGTCAACAACCAGCAGGATGCTCAGATGTGCCCACCAAGCCCGAAACTGGTATCGCTCCCTGCCTGGCAGATGGAGACATTCTGGGTTGAGGTTGCATTCCAGGTGCAAATGATTCGTCTACAGATGAACCCACATTGGCCCCTCTCTTACCTCCAAACAGGTCTGGTGGCCAGTCCCTTTCTTCCTTAGGTCCTGAATACTAGGTCACCCTAGTAAAATGTAATCCCATGCTTCAGTTTGGAGAATTCAAGCCTGAAGGAAAGGGTAGGAGTTTGATATTTGGGGACCCATGCTTTAACAATCTATGAATTTATCACTTATTTTCCTGGCGACCCCTTCCTGGCCTTTGATTCCTACTGAAGATGGTAGGTAGGACTGGACTAGGACTAGGAACCCAGGGGCAGGCAGCCATCAGTGGAAGCTTCATCACAAGACTGCTAGCTTTCTCCTTCTAAGGAACAGAAATCCGACAGCTCCCTCCCCTCAAAAGGGCTTTTCCAGGATCACCTGCTCTTACATGTATTTTTAGCCCATAAACAGAGTAAGGAATAGCTGGATTCAAGGTCTCATGCAAAGACATTCTCTTTATACCTCTTTTTTTTATCATCTCCTTGCCCCAACTTCCTAGAAGACTTTTATTGTTTCTTAAAATTACAAATGCAACTGTGGGATTCTAAGACATGCTTTACTCACAAATCAAAGTCTCTCCAGTGTTAAGCCCATAGTCTTGCTCACTTTCCTCCCAAAAGCCAAACAGGCCTTAGGTGGGACCATTATAAATGAGCGACGTCCCATCATAGTGGCCACCAAGTAAGGCCAGTAGCCAGCAATATTTCTGAGCAAACATGATTCCCAGGCTCATTTTGGTAATGAGACTCCCACTTGGGAAGAACAAAACCAGGCCAGCAGCGGGGTGAGTGCCTGCTGTCACCAAACCCGGAAAGCAGGCCCCCAGAAGGGCTCCGTAGCTCCTAAAGCTAACCCATCCGTCAAGCGTACGATGCTACAATTCGATCCAAGAAAACGATGATCAAATGTACCCTTCCAAGACTAAAAAGAGAGACAAAGTGCCCAACCAACAACAGCCAGAGACACAAGCAGTGAGTTTCACCCTGACGCCAACCCAGTTGGTCTCACACCGTCTCTGTCCTTCTCCTCTGCACTTTAGCCTCGACGCTCTCATCAGACAGACAGAGACTTGCTCACAGGATGTGCCAATGGTTGATTCGACCACCTTTATTTGGTGAGATGTACTCTTCTCAGTTTAGAATAAGGAGGTACCACAGAAAATGAGCGGAGTCTCCGAGGAGGACATAAATGCGAAATATTGCTACATTCAAGCAAACGTACAGATCAAGTGAAAAAGAACCAAACAATGAACCTTGCTCCATGGCCCCCAATACGTTAAGTGGTATCTTTCAGGAATCACTGTACTCACTACTATCTTGAAAACAACAAATATCTAAAGAAGTTCTCTCTTCGTAAAAATACAAATCTCTCCCTTTGAAATACACAAATCCTTTATTAGATCAGGTTAACCCCTTACCGAATTCCTTCCACTCACGTCAAGGGAAGAACTGCTTTTCCCTTTCTCCTCTCCCATCTTTGGAAGGCACACCAACCCTCCAAGCCCCTCAAGCCTGCAGAAATGCTCGTCTGATGGACACGTTTTTTTTTTCTCCAGGAAATGACATAGTGACATAGGTAAAAGGTGATTTGGATAGACTGCTGTGTCACAAATTGTCAGGATCTGATTTAGAGACCTTGCTTTTGTCAAGAAAGACAGTTGGATGTCTGCTTTAAAGAAGTACTGGGAATATTTTCATCAAAGGTTTGAATTGAAAAACAGTGGGAGGTAAATATCTGAGATGTTGCCGAGAAAGACTGCTGTATCTGTGCAATTACCATTAACAGAGGACAGCAGTGGTTCAATGAAGTAATTCAATCTGATGGCCTACATTTTATCAGACAGCAATTTTGAGCTCTGACATAAAAGGCTGCCAAAAAAGGACTGGGCTCTTTTGTATGCATTCCTCTCCCCTACTTCTGTGAGAACAGGATGCATTTGCCTCCCAAGGCCCAATCATGGATCTCTGAACATTTAACAAAGGGCCATACGCTATTTCTCTGATGGAAATATGCATTTCTGCACTCTTCAGAGTAAGTTCTTGTGTTTCGTCGTCTGAGACAGAGAGGTACCCAGGTGCAGTAGATTGGTGTGTTTAAAACACAGGAAGACAAGGAAAAGATGGAGGCAGAGCCCGAGACATTACAAACAGCAGTGAAACAGTCTTTTAAAAATAGCTTTACTGAAGTATAATTGAAATAAAATAAACTTCGTGTGTTTAAACTCTACCATTTGATCAATTTTGACATATGAATATAACTGAAGCTGTTGTCACAACCAAGATAAGGAACGTATCCATTACCTGCAAAATTTTACTTGGGCCTCTTTCTAATCCCTCCATCCCAACCCTCCCTCTCTGCGCCTGCCTCCCCAGGCAACCAAAGATCTGCCTTCTGTCACTGGAGACTTACAGGCATGTGTCAAAATTTTACATAAATGGAAACATGTATTTCCTCCTAAACTGTAGCTTCTTTCACTTGGCATAATTATTTCGAGAGTCATCCATTTGTTGCATGTATTAATAGTTGGTTCCTTCTCATTGCTGACTAGTAGTATCTTCTGTGTCTGTGTGTCTACACACATATACGTACATATATATAAACACCAGAAGTGTTCTATTTGTTCAGTTGATAACAGACATTTGGACCATTTCCAATTTTTGCCAATTACAAATAAAAGTACTACGAGCACTCATGTAAAGTCTTTGTAGGGACATGTACTTTCCTTTCTCTTAAAGAAAAACCTAAAAGTGGATGGTTAGATCATACGGCAGAGCTATGTTAACTTTTTAAGAAACTGATGCACTTTTTTCCCAAGTAGTTGTACCATTTTATATGCCCACCAGCAGTGTCAGAAAATCCCACTTCCTTTATCCCCTCACCAACACCTGTTTATGGTCATTTTCATTTCAGCCATGGGAACACATGTGTAGTGGGAACTGTTTTCGGTGATGGCTACACACATGGAGTGTCCTTCCATGTGCTTATTTGGGATCTGTGTATCTTCTTTAGTAAAACGTCTATTCAAATCTTTTGTCCATTTTTAAAATTAGGGGCTAGTTTTCTTATCACTTAAGTATTGAGATTTCTTTATATATTCTGGATATATATTCTGGATATAAGTCTTTGATCAGACATATACTTTGCAAAATTTTTCAAATATTTGCAATTCTCAAATATTTGCCTGGGGATTACTTCTTCATCTCCTAGTAGTAGCTTTCAAAAGATATCCTCATTGGGTATAAAATTCTAGGTCAGCACTGTTTTCATCCAGGATTTTAAAGATGTTGCTCCATTGTCTCCTCACTTGCATGCTTTTTTGACAAGAAATCTGCTGTATCTTTATCTTTGATCTCCTGAACTTAGGTTTTTTTGTTTGTTTTTCTGGGTTTTTAAAAGTCTTTATCACTCATTTTGAGAAATCTGGTTATAATGTGTTTTGTCTGGTTTTTTTGTATGAGGGTTTCTTCATGTTTCTAGTATTTAGACCTGTGGGTTTATACTTTTAGTTTACTATAGTTATATATAACTATATATATATAACTATATATATATAACTATATATATAACTATAACTATATATATATATATAACTGTAGTTTATAGTTTTCATCAATTTGAAAAAATATCAGACATTTATTCTCTACATATTTTTGTCTCTTCTCCCTTCTCTCCTTTGGGGACTCCAAGAACATGTATATTAGGCTGTATTAAATTGGCACAGAACTCACTGATGCTCTACTCATTTTTTTAATTGTATATGTTCTTCATATTTCATTTTGGATAGTCTCTGTTCTTAAAGACTCCAAGTTCACTGATATCTTCTCTTCCGATACCTACCTGCTGTTAATCCCATCTAGTATATTGTTTATCTCATGCAGTGCAGTTGTAATTCTAGAAGTTCAATTTTGTTTTTACATTACTTAACTTTTTTGGGCATATGGAATACAACTATGCTAACTTTTTAAATGTCCTTGTCCAATTCTAGCATCTAAATGCTAAATGTCTTATTAATTAATTAATTAATTAATGCTAATTAATTAGCATTAATGCTAAATGTCTCAGGTCTGGGTCATTTCTGATTGACGGATTGATATTCTCATTATGAGTCAAATTATCTTGATTCCTTGCATACCTTATAATTTTTAATTATATGCCATGCAATTGTTCTAGGAGTACATTCTTAATTGTATTATGTCCCTACAAAGGGGGACTTCATATACATACCCCTACAAAGACTTTACATGAGCGCTCATAGTACTTTTATTTGTAATTGGCAAAAATTGGAAATGGTCCGAATGTCTATTATCAACTGAACAAATAGAACACTTCTGGTGTTTGTATATATATTTATGTATACGTGTGTAGACACACAGACACAAAAGATAATACTAGTCAGTTACATTCTTAATTGTATGCCACACAATTGTTTTAGGGTTCAGTTCAGTTCCTTGAAAACACTTTGATCCTTTCTAATCACTCACTTATAATGCGTTAGGAGAGACTGCAGCAGCACGCAGTTTAGGATTAATTGTTCATCGATATTGCAGAAAGACCCTACTATGTACTTGACTCAATGCTTAATGAACCTCGAAGTTTTCCAATGTCACTGGTGAGAATAAGCACTGTTCCTGGCTATGAGTAAGTGCCAGACACTATTCTCTCTAATCCTTTTGGACGGTTCAGTCTCCTAGCCTTAGGCAGTTTCCTAACATGCAGGAGCTGATTAAGACTGCCAAATAACAGAAAGCAATCCTCTGGAGATTCAATTTTCTTTCTCTGTGCAGCTCTATCCTTTCTAGTCCTCTGTCCTGTGAGCTCTAGCTACCTTGTTCTTCCCAGATTCTATTTTTTTCCGGTGCAGTCTGTGGGGTCCACCTGGTATCTCTAAACTCTCTCCACCTGGCATGGAGGCCTGACATTCCCTCAAGACAGTGAGCCGGACCAATCACAGGAATCACTGTGTTCATTACTGTCTCTCAGTAGTCTTATCAATTATTGTTTTAAGCACTTTGTCATTTCTTTTTTGTTTCTAATGGGATAATAAATTCAGTCCCCGTTTCTCTAGGTTGGCTAGAAGCACAAACTTCTTCCTATTTTTCTTCATGTATCTTACCATAACCTGGCATATTATGAATATAATTTGGTTGACTGTCATGAGGAGAAAGACTTTGCTTTACTTACTGCTGCTATACGCACAGAAACTCAAAGAGAGACACATACACACATTTGTTGAATTATTAATGAGAATGACAACGCTAACAGGAACTGTATACTATAGCATAGAAATGATTCTGTGGGCAATGTGCCAAACCTTAAGTACGGATTTCTATCACATAACAGGAATTCTTTTTTGTTTCTCTATCTGTTTTGAGCTCAAATAACTAACAAATTTGAGCGTTCTGGGAAGGAGAACGGTTCTTTGCGATTTGGACCAGTGAGGTTTTTTTTATTGTTCGTTTCAGTGTTTTCTCTTAATGTATGGTTGACATTTTAGAATTGGAATTGTAAGTTCCTTTTCTATCTGTATGTTTAAGTGCCTGTGATTCAGAAAGGGCTTTGCCTTTCAGTGTATGAGTGTGTAATGTTTTCCTACCTCCAGATGGTATTAATAAGATTATAAGGTCTTTAAAATAAAAAAAAATCTGTTCTAACAGGCTATTTAGTACAAATAAGGACTTATATAAACTAAATAGTCCTAAAATTCCCAGAAAACAAGGAAATTAAATTTCTAATACTTAAAATGTGGTATATTAAAAAAACAAATTCTTACATAAATCAACTCAAAAACATTTTACAAATCCAAGTTAATTAACATAGTTTAGGTAAAAATCTGCCAAACAAGATTAGTTTAATAAAATTTGGTTTAATAAAAACAGCTATGTATTTTCTGACTTTCCAGTGTTAAGTATAATACAAGTGTATATTTTAATTCTATGTGGAATGCCCCTCCTATGTTTACACAAGTTTACTGATCAACTAAGCTAGCATTATTTGTTTTTAAGAATATGAATATGTAAATTTGATTAAACTGAATCATTACTCTGATAAATTTTATTTCAACAATAATTTTGTTTCTAGTATGTCAGCTTGAACAGTTTCCAAAATCTTAAAGAACTTAAAATCTTGAATATTAAATTGAATTATTTAATGGATATTCATTGGATATCTAAGCCATTTCTAATTAAGAAGGAATACTGGAATATTGATTATTAATTCTAATTCAAAATTTTTATGCTTTTGATTTTTATAAGCTATACAGAGGCTTTAAAGTCCAGTCAAGTTAATGAATTTGTTCATTTTTGCTACTTTATGGGGCTGTAAAGGAGATGTAGATGGCCAGAGAAAGTCAGTTAAATAAATTCACAATCTTTGCTAAAATGCTGATATTTGATGGCAGTTCACAATTATCCAACCCCTTGAGGTTTTTTCTGTGAAATGTAACTTACTTTTTTTTTTTTTTTAAGATTTCATTTAGTTATTTGAGAGAGAGAGAAGCAGAGAGACAGTGAGCACATCAGGGGAAGGTGCGGACGGAGAGAGAGAAGAGACTCCCCACTGAGCAAGGAACCAGACCTGGACGCGATCCCAGGACCCCGAGATCATGACCTGAGCCAAAGGCAGCCGCTTAACCGACTGAGCCCCTCACGTGCCCCAAACTCAATTACTTTAGATAAAAAGCAGTTGGCACTAGATTTAAAAATAGTTTCTAAGATATAGAACTCTGTATATTATAACTCTATGTGCTTCTAGTTTCCAAGGAAAAGAACATTTTTGCCCTAAAACAGTCATTCTCAAGATTTCTGATCTCCAGACACCTTCACGTCCTTAAAACTTATTGAGAACCTCCATGACATTCTTTTGTGTGTGTGTGTGTGTGTGTGTGTGTGTGTGTGTGTGTGTGTGTGTGTGTGTATGATATTGATATTTTCTGCATTGGAAACTGAAATGGAAAAAAAATAAATGCTTATTTACTCATTTCTAACTAGCAATAATAAGCACATTTCACATTAATGACAAATTAGTAATATTATGGGATTAGTTCAGCTTTATGGACCTCCTAAAGCCAGTCCTGAAGTAAAATATCAGGTTTTTTTCCAGAATATCAAAAAGCATAATGAGAACAAAACTTGAAAAATGAATTTTATTTGCATTGGTTTTTAATACCTGAAAAAGAAACGTGTTAAAATCTTATCAAAGCCTGTTCAGTTTTGATAAGCTTGCTTCCTTATAATAAAGTATAATTCTAAAACTTTTTTTTAATTAGTTTTGTTTTGTGTGCCATACAAACAACCAAGTTTCCTTCTTGGTTTCATTATTCTAATTAGGAATTTTCACCAGATTTTTCACTTTTTTAAAAGATTTATTTATTGATTTGAGAGCGAGTGCACATGGGGGGCAGGGATAGAAAGAGAGGGAGAGAGACTCCCAGGCAGACTCCAGACTGAGTGCGGAGCCTGATGTCGGCTCAATCCCAGGACCCTGAGATCACGATCTGAGCCGAAAACAAGAGTCAGATGCTCAACTGACTGCGCCACCTGGGTGTCCCCAGATTTTTCACTTTTGAAAATTTTAACATTCGAGAGAGAGAGAGAGAACAGGGGAGTGGGAGAAGCAGCAGAGGGCAGAGACAAGCAGACTCTGCACTTAGCGCCAGACGTGGGGCTTGATTCCAGGATCCTGAGAGCATAACCTGAGCTGAGATCAAGAGTTGGATGCTAATCGACTGAGCCACCCAGGCACCCCTCACTTTTGAAAATTTTGTCTCTGTCATTTACATGTTGTTTTGCTTTACTCTGACATATCCTCGAAAGCTCTGCATTCAGCAATGGACAAGGCCACAGTTTTGGACTTCAGGAAAGCAGCCCCATGTAAAAGGACTATACCAGGTAATTGAAATAACTAAGACTTCAAAGAAGAGGCTCTTTTGCACATGTCTCTGATGTCATTGCTAACTTTAAGACCAGGCCAGTGGGCTGAGTCAGGATTTCCAGAACTCTTCTTAGTTGAGAAGCAGACAAATTCATGAGATTAAAAACCCAAGATCCAGTGGAGCAGGAATGAATTATACAGGGCTAGATGAACTGCTGAGGGTCAGGAATGTCTTTGATACCATTTTAATGTTCTATTTCTTTTAATGTTCTCTATATAACAAAGCTCTTTCTTTTTTTAACTTATCTATAATTCATAATGGTTTAGTATATTCTGCTTTTATTAACTAAAATATTTTTAAATAATATTTCATTCTCATTGGCTCTTCTCCTCCCCCTCCTCCGACCCCCCACCCTCAGAACTGAGAAACTCAAAGACTTATTTTTCATGGCAATATAGTTACTGCGCAGGTTCAATAAGAACCTGGACATTTTACCAGGACATGCCTGGAAAAATTCTAAGGCTTTGTCTGAAATGCCACATTTTAGGGTACTGCTCATTTAATCAGACATGATTAGACACTTAAGGAATTAAGGTTGACTTTATGGAGCCATTACTTACAAAATCCCCTAGACAAACTAGCTTGGTCTCTGACTTACAGGGTCCAGCTGTACAAATAGAAAGGAATGTCTCTTCCACCTTGGGATATTTTGGGAACTTTGAGAAAAAAGAAATTTACCTAAATACAGTTGACCCCTGAAAAACGAAATCCATATATATCTTTGACTCGCCAAAAACATAACTACTGAGAGCCTCCTGCTGACTAGAAGCCTTATTGATAACATAAACAGTTGATTAACACATATTTTGTACGTTGTGTATTCTATACTATATTCTTAAAGTAAGCTAAAGAAAAGAAAATGCTATTAAGAAAATCGTAAAGGAAGAAAACATACCTCTACAGTACTATACTGTATTTATTGGAAAAAATCCATATATTGGTGGCCCCCTCCCCACACCCCTCCCGCAGTTCAAACCTGTATTGTTCAAGGGTCCCTTGGATACAGGTCTTGCAGGTAGTGGATAGAGTTTCTTGGGTTTGGTTTTCCAGCCTCAGGACACAAATAGAGACTTCTAAAAGTTCAATATGAAATGCCTATAAAACCTTCCAAGAAAGGTGAACTTGAAATGGCTTATATAGTAAATTGACACTCCTGCTATACCCGTGTAAAATAATCAGGCCAATTCTAATGAAGCCAATCTTCCTTTTAGACTATTTTTGATCAAATAGGGGAAAAATTTTGCTTCACGGGAACACTAAGCATTGTCTATAGTGTACTCTTCAGCATTACGTTTTTTTTTTTATTCCATGAAAGCCAATTTCTAACTCTGTAAGTTGTAGATATGTGATAACGATTCAAAATAATTATTATATATAATCAAGCAAATTCTGTCTTGTAAGGCAGAGGCTCAACTGCCTTCCCTCAGAGTCAACTGAGCTTCCATTTACACATTCATTCCAATATTCCTCATCTATAACTGTGCCCATTCTTTTGATTCTCCTTTGAATTGGCTATAATACTCGCCAGGTTCCACCATTATTATTTAAATAAAATCTTTAAAATATGTACATCTTGTAATGTATCAGAGTCATGATTTTACCCTTGTTTTCAAAACATCTTTAAACATACTCATCAACTCTACAAAACTTTAATAACCTAGATTTTTTTTTTTTTTTATCTCCCAACACTCTTGGGCCATTTCCCTATGCTAAAGGTATTGCATTACAACCTCTCCTTTGCTTTAATTCTCTGAACGTTTTCCCCTCTCAGACCAAATATCAGTCACCATATGATATTTAAATTCCAAAGTTTTACTGATTTGCGAATGTGGACTATATCCAAAAATGAAAAGAAAGAGGTGCTTTTAACGGTCACCCACCTACACATATGTACACATGAACATAATTTTATATTTTTAAATAAATTTTTGATTAAAATTGTGCCACTGCTCCAAAATTCCACACTGTCTTTATACAGGCTCTGAAATTGTGGGTGATCTTTATGAGGCATGGGTTTTGACTAAAATATTAAAAGTGAGCTGCATATGTAGAGAGTACAGAGCACTCAGTTTTCATGATTTGAAAGTGAAATCCTAGGAAGCAGAAGGCTTTATATGTGACAGCTTAAATGCTTGTAATCAAACTAATTGGCAGCACGATGACCTGAAATGAGTTTAAAGTCACTAAAATATATGTTTAGCAATCAACGACGTGATCCTTTATTATTCAGGCTCATGTTTTGCAAATTTTATGTTACAGGACCAAATGGAAGCAGGAATTGGAAAGCAGAAAATGAAAAAGTTAAAATACATAAATAATTCTATTGCTTCCAAAGAGTAAATGAGGCAAGAATGAGCCTATTGCTGGATTATAAAAAACAATAAAATAAGCTTGATGAATGGAATCAAGAATAAAAACATTAAATGAGCTATCTGTTGCTTAAAGAAATCTTATGTACATAGAAATTGACAGGTTTAAAAGTAGAGCTCCCACTTTCAAACATGTAACTTAACATAAATAAAACTCACAGCAATTTTCTCAAATAGAGGAATGGACTCCCAAAACAACTTCTAGCAAGAACCAATACAGTCTTCTTTCTGTTCTCCCAAATAAGACAGCGTCCTACCCAGAAATTAATAAAAGTCTTTGCATAAGTATGACAAATTATCTGGCAGAAAAAGGATCAAATAAAATACAGGGTCAAATTTAGATAAATATCTAAATGACTCTTGGATAAGCTATCCCATAACAAGAAAAGGGAAGATGCAGATAAAAACTCACTAACACAAATATGCTTCTAATTAAGTCAATTGGTAGTTACAAATGGTGAGATTACTTTCAAATTACATTATATATGTGTACAACTAAAGTCTATGAACATGTGTTGGGCTGACTCGTGCAGAATCTTTTGAGGAACTTGTTACAAATCGGTGTTTCTGGGTTGGCAGGGAGTGGAGGCCCTGAAAGTGACAGTTTTGAATAGTAAAAACCTTCCCAGGAAACACCACCTTTTAAAACAACACATGGGTCAAACAAGAAATCTCAAGATAAAAATATATATCCAAATATGTGGAATACAACAAAAGCAGTTCTTAAAGGAAAATTTATAGCACTGAATGTATATATCAGAAAAGAAGATAGATCTAAAGCGAATAACCTACACTCACCCTAGGAAACTAGATAAATTAGAGCAAATTAAATCCTAAGCAAGCAGAAGAAAAGAAATAATCAAAATTAGAATGGAAATCAATGAAATTAAAAATAAAATCAGTAGAGAAAGTCAATAAAGCCAAAAGCTTGTTCTTTGAAAAGATCGATAAAATCAGTAAGTCTCTACCTTGGCTACGATAAAAAAAGAGAAGACACAAATTGTTAATATCAGAAATGAAAGAAGGGATATCACCACATATTCCATAGACATTAAAAAGATAATAAAGGAATATTATGAAGAAGTCTATGCCATAAATGACAACCTAGATGAAATGAACCAATTCCTTGAGAGAGACACTATGCCAAAACTCACATATGAAAAAATACATAATCTGAATAGATCTGATTAAAAAATGAACCAGTAATTACTTTCCAAAACAAAAAGCACTAGACCCAGATGCAGTTGATGGCAAATTCTATTAAACATTTAAGGAAGAAATTTTGGTAATTATCTACAGTCTCTTCCAAAAGATAGAAGAATAGAGAATACTTCATGACTCATTCTATGAGGCTGGCATTACCTCAATATCAAAACTGGACAAAGACGTTGGATGAAACGAAAAGTTTAGACCATTATCTCTCATGAACATATATGTAAAAATCCTCAATAAAATATTAGCAAATCAAATCCAACAGTATATAAAAAAAAGACACACCATTACCAAGAAGAAATGCAAAGATCAAGCTTTTGTCAAAATCCAATGCCCATTCATGATAAAAGATCTCAGCAAAGCAGAAATAAAAAGGAACTTTCCTCACCTGGATGAAGAATGTCTACAAAAAATCTACAGCTGACATCATATTTAATGATAAAATTCTCAAAGCTTTCTTGTGTAAGCTTAAGAGCAAGGAAAGGATGTTCTCCTTCACCACTCCTTTTTAGTATCATACTGGAAGTCCTAGCTAATGTTCTAAAACAAGAAAAGGAAATAACAGGTATACAGATTGGGAAGGAAAAAATACAACTGGTTTTGTTCTCAGATGAAATGATCACCTACATAGAAAATCCAAAAGAAACTCCTAAAAATAGGAGCAAGGTTGCATGATACAAGGTTAATATTACAAAAAGCAATTACTTTCCTATATACCAGCAATGAACAAGTGTTATTAAAATTAAGACATTATCATTTACACAAGCAAACCACAAAATGAAATATTTAGTTATGAATCTAACAAGATGTATAACTTATACATAACCATATGGAAGATTTATATGTGGAAAACTACAAAATTCTGATGAAAGAGACCAAAGAAGAACTACATTTATGCATACATGTTCCATGTTCATGAATAAGAAGATGCAATATTGTCTAGATGTCATTTCTACCCAACTTGATCTACAGATTCCATTCAATTCCAATCAAAATCTCAGCAAGGTATTTTATGACCATTGACAAACGGATTCTAAAGTTTACAGAGAAAGACAACAGACCTAGAATAGCTAACTCGATGTTGACGGAGAAGAACAAGATTGAAGAACTAACATAACTGAACTTCAAGACTTATTAAGAATAGGTATCAACTAATATTACTTATCTGTAGCAATTGAGACACTGTGTGTTCTTGAGAGAACAGATAAATCAACCAATGCAACAGAACAGAGAGCTCAGAAATAAGTGGAAATGTAGTTAACTGAACTTTGACAAAGGAACAAAGGCAATACAATGGAGCAAAGGTAAGTCTTTTTGACAAATGGTAGTGGAACGACTGGGCATTCATATACAATTAAGAAAAACACAAAGAATCTAAACACACACCTTACACCCTACACAAAAATTAACTTACAATATATCAAAGACCAAAATATAAAATACGAAACTGCAACATTCCTGAAAGATAACAGAGGAGAAACTCTATGTAAGCCTGGGTACAGCAAAAACTTTTTAATACGACACCAAAGGCACAACACATGAAATAAATAATTGATAAGCTTCACTTCGTTAAAAGGAAAAATTTCTGTTCTGTAAAAGACAATGTCAGGAGGATGAGAAGACAAGCCACAGACTGGGAGAAAATATCTGCAAAAGATATAACTGATAATGGACTACTATGTGAAGTATATAACAAAACTCTTCAAACTCAACCAAAAAAAAAAAACCAAAAAACAAAAAAAACCATGAAAAATCTGATGAACACATAGGCAAGAGACCTGAACAGACACCTCCCCAAAGAAGATATACAGATGGTAAGCATATCAAAAGATGTTCAGCATTGTGTCATTAGAAAACTGCGTATTTCTTTAGAGATTTCATCCGTTTATTTATCAGAGAGAGAGCGCAGCAAGTGAGAGTGCAAAAGCAGGGGGAGTGGCAGGCAAAGGGAGAAGCAGACTCCCCACTGAACAGGGAGCCCAATGTGGGGCTCGATCCCAGGACCCCGAGATCATGACCTGAGCCAAAGGCAGATGCTTAACCGACTGAGCTACCCAGGTGTCCCTAGAAAACTGCATATTAAAATAGTGAGATACTACTACACATCTATTATAATGTAAAATTCCAAAACACTAACAATGCCAAATGCTGGCAAGAACGAAGAGCAGAAGGAAATCTCATTCATTGCCTAATAGGAATGCAAAGTGGTACAGCCACTTTGGAAGACAGTCTGGCAGTTTCTTCCAAAACTAAACATACTCTTAACCATAAGATCCAGAAACTGGGCTCCTAGGTATTTATGCAAGTGAGTCGAAAACTTACGTCCACATGAAAACCTACAGACAGATGTTACAGCAGCTTTGTTTATAATAGCTAAACTTTGAAAGCAACCAAGATGCCCTGCAGTAAGCCAACAGATATATTAACTATGGGACAGTCAAACAATGGAATATTAACACTTAAAAAAAAGAGCTATCAAGCCATAAAAAGACATGCAGGAATCTTAAATTCATGTCACTAACTAAAGGAAGCTAACCTGAAAAATATACATACTGTATCATTCCAACTATATGACATTTTGGAAGAGGAAAAACTGTGGAGACAGCAAAAATTGGGAGACAGTGGTTGCTAGGGGTTAATGGGAAGAGAGGATTGAATAGGTGGGGCAAAGAGGATTTTCAGGGCAGTGAAACCACTCCGTATGATATTCTAACGGTGGATACACGTCATTTTTCAAAACGTAAAAGACGTGCAACACCAAGAGTGAACCCTAATGTGTACTATGGGCTTTGGGTGATAATGATGTGGCGATGTAGGTTCATCAATTGTGACAATATGGTGTGGCATGTTGTTAGTAGATTTATGGGAGCCAAAGGTAAGAAAAACTCCCTGTACTTTCACTTCAACTTTTCTGTAAATCTTTCAACTGTGCTAAAAATTGAAGGTTTTTATTAAACAAAAAATAAAAAAATAAACTTCCTAGGAAGCTTTCTCAAGCAGAGTTCTGGAAAGTTGGGGCCTAGTCTAGCATGGGTGAGGCTTTAATTAGATTGGCCTATACATATTATGAGGCATCAACATTAAAAAAAAAAACCAAAACACTTACATAACATTTATTTATTTATTTATTTATTTATTTATTTATTTGATACAGAGAGAGAGAGACCGTGTTTGTTTGTTTATTTATTTATTTATTTATTTCTTATTTATTTATTTATTTATTTATTTGATACAGAGAGAGAGAGACCGTGAGAGAGAGAACACAAGTAGGGAGAGTGGCAGAGGGAGAAGCAGGCCTCCTGCTGAGCAGGGAGCCCGAAGTGGGGCTCGATCCCAGGACCCCGGGATCATGACCTGAGCTGAAGGCAGACGCCCAACTACTGAGCCACCCGGGTGCCCCTATAACCTTTTTTTTTTTTTTTTTTTTTTTTTTTTTTTGAAATTTCGTTTACTTATTTCAGAGAGAGGGAGAGAGCATGAGCAGAGGGCGGGGAGGAGTAGAGGGAGAAGCCCACTCCCCACGAAGCAGAGAGCCAGAAGCAGGGCTGAACCTGAGCCAAAGGCAGATGTTGAACTGACTGAGCCACACAGGCACCCCTTATATAACTTTTCTCTGGAAGAGAAAAACTAAGGTTTTATGCTTAGCTAAAAGATATGGATTCACTTGCTTTAATGTCTATTTAGTGAGGTAAAAACAAAGATAGACAGAACTTATCATTTGGCCTATGTTCCCA
>CM052890.1:10290276-10379895 GCA_028534135.1 Potos flavus | reverse complement strand
TACAAATGGTCCCTGAACATGTATAGTCTCTTAATCGGTTGTACAACAGTCTTTCCAACACATCCATAGATAAGAAGATAGATAGATAGGTAAGAAAACTGATGCGATCTCTCAGCTACGCCAATAAAGGACAGTTTCGAGGATGAGAGAGGTCATAGTCCTTAACTGTTAGTTTTCTGAGTTCAGTTTCAGACTGGCAATCAGACAAGGTGATATGTGAGGTCCCCTCTGACTCAGAGGTTCTATGAACTCTAAACCTATAAAGGTAAAGCCAAAATAAAGAGACCTATTTTAATCACCAAATTGAAAACTGGCAATTTAGCAACAGATGAAAATAACCTGTGACTCCATTAGGCCTCTATACAAATGCAGCTTAAGACTTCCATTTGGTCATGATGCTTAGCTGTTTAAAATTTGATTAGAAAACAAAATTTGATTAGGAGAACATATTGGCTTCTCTTGTTCCCCTTGCTTCCCAAAATGTCCTAGTACTAATGCTCCTTTTGTTCAGAGAAATCGGGTTTTCATATCATATTGCTAGTTCTGTTACAAAGTTATTTTTAACATGTATCTCAAACTCTGAAGGAACCAAATTTCTTGTGCCCTTCGGGTTTAGGGTTGAGATGCCGACTTCTCATGACTTTCTCTGCACAGATACAGCCCTGCCTTCCCTTGGCAAAGGCAGGCCTCGTTCCCACAAAAGTAGGAAAAAGTAGGTTACCGATAGGATCCTTTTGCAAAAGGTAAAACGTGAGTGTTCTCTTTAGGGACTAAAATGGGAGGAAGAAGAGACACCATTGGCTTGGGTTGAGTTCTTGGTGGGTCTCTGTAATGCCGCCTGCATGATTCAGTTTCTCCTCAATTTCCTTCTGTGGCAGGCCAGCTGTACACGCAGTCATTGGCTGGTTTGGGCAGGATTTTATGAGATGTGATGAACGTATGAAATATTGGGAGTACACCAGGAAACACAGCTGTTATGCCTTGCTGCATTTTTAATGGCTCCTTAAAATCAGAGGCCACTACACACAGCAGCACATTGAGACAGGAAACACTGCAATTATCTGGCTTCGCCACTCCACTGCCGATCTGCTAGTACATTACAGTTTATAAGCCCTAATAGACAGTCATCACCTTTGGCAATGCTTCTACTTGAGAAGAGCCACAATCTGGATTTATTACAAGAGAGTTGTCAATGGAGACTAATAGGCTTTGTTTTCTCGCTCTTTTTTTTTTTTTTTTTTCATTTTGTTTTTGTTTCTATCCTGCAAACCAGATACCAAAGATTTCAGAGCAGAAATTGAGTGCAGTATGAGGCAGGTCCCTTTAAACATGATTGTTAGTGAAGCTAATTACTACAGGAAAATCGGAGATCATTCATTAGCCTAGTAAGCAAATTAAGGTTTGTTAACAGTGATTTATAATGCCAAGCCTTGGGTAACTGTGCTGGTCTTTTCACGTATATGTGTATAGGACCTGACAGTTTATTAACTGTGCGATATCTAAACAGCTTGTCACCAGGGTCCTTTTGTTAAAACGACATTGTATTTTAAATGGATAAACATTTTTACACAAGCAAAATGCATTTTAAATGTTTGGCTTCTGCAGTCGAGTACCGGGAGATAAGTGAAGTGTCTCAAACTATCTCAGCTTCCAATAACTCTTGTTTACTGCTGGAGCTGACTATAGGAAAATGTGACACTTGGAGTTAAAACAGCACTTTTCCTCTTTAACAAGCCCCAGTTGTGTTTTTTAACCTCTTTTCAAATGATACTCTTGGTGTTTCACAAAGCTGTAAGATTCCTATGCAATGGATTGGGAGGCATCTAATTTACAATTTCAGGAAAAATATTTTTTTTTAAAAGCAGTTAAGCAAAGGAATGAGTCCTTTGATCTGAGATTCTGATTGATAGTCCATAAAACTCCAGGGCAGTTAAATCTATCAAAAATGAAGGTTGTGTGGGTAGTCAGAGTAAACCCTGGTATTTCACACTGCCCACAGCTCATCTTATATAATACAGCTCATACCCACTAATTCAACATTTCTATAACCTGGAAATCCCCAATAAGAATAGGATGACTTCTTTGAAGCCAGTGTCAGAAAAAGAAAGGGGGGAAGAGCGGGGGAAGGGAGGGGGAGAGGGAAGAGAGAGGAGGGAGGGAGAGAGAGAAAGAGAGAGAGACACTTTCTGATTTCCATGACTGTCCTTTCCCTCTGAGATTCTCAATGCACACTGCTAAAGTCTTTCCTGCATCATCTCTGTGACCAGTAGGATACACTAGCTATGGAAGAGGATGAGACTACAGCCTCAATATTTCTATATGCTAAACCCTAACTGAATAACAGAAATATAAAATATTATTCCTTATTTATTAATTTCAGAGAAAGGCAGACTTTGTCACTCAATTGAAATGAGGACCTCTTTCATTGCTGACGCTGAAGAGCAGTGTTCATTAAGCATTAAGGGGACCATGGCCTTGAATTCCTACGGTTCATAGGAGAGCTAAGAGAGGCAGCGAAACCGACGGAAAGCAGTGGTCCCACATGGCAAACATTTACGTGTAAAGGAGCTAGAATCACAGACCTTGGAATATTAGAACCAAAGGCCCTTTAAGTAATTATCTAGTCCAGTGGCTTGTAAAATCTATTTTTTTTCCCCGAAATGACTTATTTTCTCCAAATCTGAGGGGCCAAGGAAGGGCATTGAGGGGATAGGGAGACCAGCCCAAGGGCTATTTCCCTACATCCATCAGGAGCACCTGGATTTTCACCTTATCTCTTCAATTAGAGTTTGCAAAAGCCAATAACAAAGATTCCTGTAGACAGCAGATGTTTAAAAATACCTAGTCTATCTCTTCACAGAAATGTTGAGAAGATGACAGTGTTAAGGGGTTGGTGGCAACTGGAGATACCAATGGAGGCTTTCTCATCTGATTATACTGTTCACTAAATTTCTCAATTCCTTTGCACTACATGAAAAAGTTTAAACTGAAAATGTGGACACAGACAATTTCCTCAGGGTCAGCTGGAAGAGCCATCTCAATGTGGAGATCCTAAAAACGATTATATGTCCACTCACCAGAATTCAACTTGTACTGTTCATATAGTTAGCGTATGTTGCTCATGGTTCCCTGACCCTGTTCCCAAAATTAAGAGTACTCGCACCCAATCAAAAACAGAAAAAAAAGAAATGGAAAGCACAATTATATTTTTAGTCTAAGGCCCCTGAAATCTAAGTCTAATCTAAGTCTAAGTCACCCCCAGGGCAACTAAGATTAATTCTGTGATTCCTAACCTTACCGTAAACGAAACACCCACCGTGGAGATTTGGGTTTTGTTACTTTACAAGAGACAATTATAATTCAGGGTAGTATTTAAAGGTTACAATTAAAAAACATGGTAACTTTTTATCATTAGAAAGAGCAACTGATTTCATTTACCCTAATGTTTCTGCGTAGTTAATAGGTAGTTTCCAAATCTCTGGTCATGTCCCAGCCTTTGAGTGATGGGTTCCAATATTTTATTCCATTATTAGAATCAAAAAATTCATAAACATATTTTTGTATGTTAAATGTTACATAAACATTTTAGCGGTGTGCTCACTTGGGAGATGGAGTGCCTCTGAGGCCAATGTTTCAAGTTACTTTGGTGACTCACTGGTTAATTCTTAGGGGTCACTCAAGAAAATTATCTGTACTACTACACCTCAGAGATATCTTTTGATAAGCATAAGGCTGAGTTTTAAGAACACACTGAAATTCTCACACGGTACTACTCTTTTACATATTTTAACATAAATTTCAATTTGCATGGCAACGTTTTGTTCTTCCCTTTACTCTGGACAACTCTTTGAACTACCCTTCAAGATCTATACCACTTAAACTTCTAACTACCTCCTCTAACTTCCAAACTCATTAGCTTCCTAAAATCAAATCTCTCCTTTCTGGGATTCCTATTCTGAGTAAAAGAAGCATCACAGTCATTGATCCTGGGATTCACACCTTTCTCATTTTCAACAGATCACTCATGTCAAGTCTGGATCTACCTATAAATCATCTCTTCCCCACTCACCCCACTCCTTCCCTGGCTCTGTTCCACATTCCCTGTAATTAACCGACCCAGTCCAATCTTTCTCCAAAACACGATACATACAGTCAAAGCAATCCCACTCGATGATGCCATTTCTCTGTGCTCTTACCTTTGCTGCCTCAAACTTTGTTCCACCTTTTCCTTATCTGTTGAAAATCTAAACATCCATCAAGTTCTGCACAATTTAAGCCTTCCTACAATTAACTGACTCTTATAAATACTCCCAAGTGCTCTACTCACTCTTCTCATAGGACTGATCAGTTTGCCGTGGATCAAACTCAACTATGTATGACCCGAGGGCCAAGTTTACATCTTATTTGCCTTAAGAATGAAGAACAGACGTTTAATATATATTTGACAATGAAAATGCACTGAACTCTTCACCTGGTGAGCTATTTTCTAACTCAATCTTTACCAATGAGTCCAAATGCCCCAATAACAACTGGAGAGCCCTGATGGCATTCAGATTTTTCAGAAATTTCCATTATAATGGAAACTTGTCAGTAAATAAGTAATGGCCAATAATTCATTTACCCAGAATTAATTATTAATAAATAAAAATATTAGAGTCTTATTTGAGAGACATGTTAAAATACTCAGCATCATTTATCTTTAAACATTTGACAGGTTTTGATTAAATACTTGAATTACAGAATTCTCTCCCAGCATCACTAGCAAGTACTGGCAGGTGGAGAGGAAGATGACTTTGGATGAGTTGCTGACAAGGTCAGGCTGAAGTAGCTGCATTTCTAAAGTTCAAACCCAGAGAAACATTATAAAGTTAAAGAATGTTAGGTTCAGTGTAGAGCTGCAATCCTCTTATTTAAATGCAGTGTGCCACAAATATTTAAAAGCATCACAGAGGAAGGAAAAGGACCTAGGTTTAAAGAAGCCTAAATTCCTTGAGAGGGGCATGGTTTCTCACATCTGTAACATCACCTAGAACAACGTCTGATGAAGAAGGTGCTTAGTACTTAGTAAAAGACAAAAAGTCAGAAGTGTCTGTTAAGAGAAAAACCCAGTCTTTAAAAAACCCACATTATTTAAAGAAAAACAGGAGGTATTTCAAGGGTCTATAGTCAAAAACTTAGAACAGGGCAAAGAATTTAATCCTTTTATGACCTTATAGTTCTGACGGAAAGCCACAGGTCAATATTTTGCCTGTTACCAACACTATCAATACAACTTCTTAAGTAATGAGTGCACAGGAAAGCAGTAATCACACACATCCCATTTTAAGAAGTGTACCGCTCCACAATTCTCCTCTCTTATGTAATGTGGTAGTTTTAATCATTAGGTAGAAGTAGGTTGGTTTCCCTGATAATCTTCAAGTATGTATATTTATATTTATACTAAGCTAGATGTGATGCAATTGGGTAGAATTAAAGTTATTAGTTGGGAACTGTTCCGGAAAATCTCTGGATCACTGGCGTTTACAAAAGCAGGATCCGAGCTATTTGAGATTATGGGCGTAAGACACTTAGATTCAAACCTGGAGCCAGACTGAAAATTATCCAGAGAAGGAGAATGAAGGAAAGCTTCCTTTATACCAGGGATCAAGTTCAGCCTGACAAGTCAGTCACCCCGACACCAACAGTAGCTACCGACTACTGGCATATGGGCTTAAGCGCTTGTAAAGAATGAGTCCCAAGCCTTCCTGTGATGACACATCAGACCACTGGCAACCAGGAGATGTTTTCACCAGTCTTGTCACTCTCCTGACTTCTGGTACCTCACTCAGGTATGCTGGGGCCTTCACTTTTCTTTTGGGGGCCAGGGAGCAGCAAATATGTGATACAACCTCCCAACACCTGAACGTGTTGAACAGACCTTTCTTACTCTTCCAGCCCAACCTCAAGAGCTGTTAGCAGTCTTTAAATCTCTCAAGTCTGATGGAGGAAATAAAGCAAATTAAACAACTGTAATACATGGACACCCTAAACAGTTCATTCTAACATCACGGTGATCACAGAGGATCACGCAGAGTGAATTCTGCGTTCGTTTTTTGTTCACATATGGGGTAAGGTGGTATACGGCCGACCGAACACACAATCATAGGCTCCTCGGAGAGCTACAAGAGCGTTCCTGACCTACAGCTACAAATTCCAAAATTTACTTCTTGCAACACTGATTTCTGGTGGTGATCCTCTACCTACCACAACATTACACAGCTGCTTAATGAGACCAAGTTTTGGCCATCACACACTATAATGGGAATAATTTGCTATTAATGAGAGCTGTTCTGTGTGCACGAAACACCTTGTCTCATTTAGAATTCACAACTCTGTTAGGTGGGTGCAGATTTACAGATATTAAATAACCTGCCCAAGGTCACACAGCTAGGCTTCAGATCAGTCTGTCCCTAAGTTCTTCATTATCCACTATGCACAGTAACACCTCGAATACACGTATAAGAAGAGAATATAGCCCAAAACATTTAAATTAAAATGAAAACGTGTTCACTGCATTAATGTTTTGGAAAAAAAAAAAAAAGAAAAAGAAAAACCCTACACATTCCAACAAGTTTTGGTACTCTTGCCAAAATAAAAAAAAAAAATTTTTTTTAAAAAGCAAATAGATTCCAACTAGTCTATACTTCCATTTATATTTAGAATACGAGCTGGGCATGAGTATGTAATGAATATATATGTGTGTCTATCTGTGTGTATAACACCCACATTATTCAAAAGCTCCCAAAAATGTGAAAAGTTTGTTCCAATCCTTCTTTATTTTGTCTACTTTAAGAATCCTTTGCAATATGCTTATGTAAATACTGATTTTAGCTGCTGTTCTCATTTCTCAAATCTTCAGCTTATAAATGAATTGGAGAAGTAACAGACCTAAGCAGACATCTTTGGAACACAAAACCAAAGAGATATAAACAAATACAACTAAATCAAAAACAAAGGATTCTTCTTTAAATTCTCTAACATCATGACTGATAAATGGAAAGAACTGCAAGAAAGTAGAATATCCTGGCTGTGAACAGGTACATACACAGGCAGACGTGAGCGCGCGCGCGCGCGCGTGTGTGTGTGTGTGTACTTGGATGGGTATCTATTTTACGCTAATAAAATAGATCAGCATTTTACCCTAGCTCACTAAAAGTTCTTTAAGAGCATAAACTCTAATTGAAAGGAAATTGTGAAGTTAGAGTAACGTTGGGGCAAGGGAGAGTATTTAAGAAAACAGTTTTAGGTCATTAAACCCAGCAGGTGAGTGCCTTCCGTTTTCTTACACCAGAGTTCACGCTATGGTTCAGTTGCATTAATAACACAGTGGCTTTGCTGGTGAAGTGTCTCCATCCACACTTCAGAGAGATGCTGAAAAGGAGGAAAGACAGAGTCCACACACCACCATTGCACTTACCTGAGGCCGAGCCTTCACTACAGACATAAGTAAAGGCCAATATGACATCACAGATCATAAAGCACAGTGCAAAGAATATGGTGAGACAAAACTCTTATAAGTTGTGAATATACCATTTCCACTTAGAAGCATGAAACTCACCAATGCTGGTGTTAGTACCTGAAATCAAGTGTTACATGTGATATTGTTGGCATGAAAACTGAAACAGAAGACACTTTTTGATGGGAACTTGGCAATAAGATCAATGGATTTTGTACTCTGATAACAGAATAAACCCATTATTGGAAACACATTCTGAGTAGAGCATTTTTGTCATAGTTCAGAGCGGACCATGTAAATAGCACATATCTTTTCCATGTAAGCTAATAATACTATGGATTTTTTTTTTTACATAAGCAAAGTAATACTAAGAGCAATTTTACCAAAGGACAAACTTTTATACTCCTCCAACACTGTGTGAATATAAAAATCATTTTAGATTCGTAACTGCAGACTCCTTCCTCATTTAGAATGTATTATTAAAGAATAAAAATGAAACACTCCTAGAATTAGAAAAATAAGTGACAAAAAGTACAATAAAATTTTTGATATTTCCACAGATGACTTTCTTCCTCCAGGGTTATCGTACTGACAATAAAAAGAAAAAAAATACTAGAATGTTCAGCCTCGAAGTGATCAAGGGCTAAGTTAGGGGTTTTGGCCTCGTTCTACCGAAGAAAGCCAAGAGGGATAATTTAGCTTTTGGACAGAGAACAGACATTGGCAGTCTCCAGATTTTACTTCCAGCATCTCTACCCACATCCAGCCTGGTGTGAAGACACGGCAGATGGACTACTTCTGTTATTTCGACTGCTTCAGCATCCTGCGTGTTTCTGGAAGCATGAATATTCAGCCACAATAAGGAGCAAGGAGAAGCGTGCTGACTGTATGAAGCAGGTACCAAAAAATCTTTATCCTTATCCTTTTTCTCCTCATTATCATAAGATTAAGATAAAAAAAAAATCAACATTTAGAATATGCCACTTCTGCCAAGCTTGGAAAAGACTTATTCAACAAAATGATGCTGGTTTTCACATATTTAATGTAAATGTATGAAGAGAAATGTGTGGGCAGAAGAAAACCAGCGTAATTAGTATCTTAGAGGAAAGAAATTTAAAGGCAACTAAACTGAATCAGTAATTATTTACCACTTTGTTTTATTTTCATGATTTCATTATTTTCTCAGAAAATGCTGAGCAGGCATTAGAGGATCAGTGTTCATCATTCACAACACAAATCAGATTCCTTTAAATACCACAAAAAACCTCCACACTGGCACGTCTTCCTCTTGTGTACATAATGCCTATTTGTAACTCTTTTTTATTTAGATCTTGAAAAAGATGACTGAATCCAAAAAGGGTAATTCTGCTATAAATGAAAGAAGTGAAGTGACAATTTCTCTATGAGAAAATTATCTATGAGATAATCCCTGAGGAATGATACCATCCCAACCCCTCTGGAAGGACAGAGAAATGTCTAGAAATAAAATACACTTGTATTTTCTGGGAACCACACCTACATCTTGCGCTGACTTAGGATCCCTAGGGGCCCATCGCTTGTGGATTTTAAAAATAAAAGAACCCCAATGAAAGGATGGGTATCAGTCTGCTCTTTAGGACTGAGAGGGAGATTTCTTAGATTTTTTTTTTTTCCCACATCCTAATGAGCAAACATTACAGAAGTAAATCAAGGCCAACACAAGGCACGCATGTGGAAGTTGAAATCAACTTACGAAGTAGCCTGTTCCCAAGCTGGAAGGAGCTGAACTCTGCAATAAAGCATAAGGACAAAGTGGAAAATCAGCAATGGTTTTTAACACGTTCCAATCCACACGGCTCATTCCCAGCCCTTGGCGGGTTTTTCATCGCTACATCACGTCACTAGCGTATGCTGCCTCTTGTCATCTACTGCCGATACAAACACCATGTTGGCTTAATTTCCCCCTTTACATCTCTCAACAACTCAGAGATGCTAACGTGCTGTTTACTGAATTCCAAGCTTCTGCGGTGGACGTAATTGCCAATTTATTTGACAGGCAGCTGGGTAATGAATTAATGATGGCATTTCGCCCTGCACTGAGACTAAACAGACACGCGTCAGCCTGCCTCCCTCACTTGCTGACATTCAATGGCCTGGTCTCAAGCTACTCAGTTTTGTGGCCGCAAAGGGGCAGGCAAGAGGAAAAAGCCCAGACTGAGTTGAAAATAAAAGCCCAGTGGGTTTGGATGACTTTTCCAGTCTATGACCTACTTGCCAGTTTATTCCCTAAAGGCACCAGTTAGTACACACAGAGCGCTTTTCAAAAATGAGACATTTTGTAAACATAATTAGTAGAATAAAATGCAAAGAATGTGTGGGTAAAGGGAAGCAGTGAAAAGCACCATTTTTCCGACGGTTTTAGTCACGAGAATTATCGACTTAAGGCTTCCATAGTTCTGACACTCGGAAAACTAAAAAAAAAAAAAAATAATAATAATAATAATAATAATAATAATAATTCTGAAAGGTTTGCAGGGCATCACTGCTTGAGGCAAAGAGGCCAAAAAAAGAACTTGGTTTTTGTTTTAAACTTGTCTGTGATCCATGCTTGTTTGTACTTCTGTCTCCTTTTTTCTCAAAACTTCTCATTACAAATTTTTTTAATTTCTAGTCTCCTTTTTGTGAACAAGAAAGGCCCCAAATAAGCTTGAAACAAAAAGAATGCTAGTTAGTACCGGGGTGGTCTGCTGGTCTCGGCTTGGTGTCCTTGCACCAGCAAAGCCTTCTCCCTGACGAGCCTGGATCGGGTGCCACACCTTCCCTGGGGTGGGCTGACTTCCACCCACAAGCGCTGGTTACTCAGTTCACCTCTGGCCCTTCCACCCGAATGTCCTTGCCCGGCTTTGCAACTACAGGTAGCAGGGACCATCCGCCGAAGTCATCACTGCTTCCCCAGTGCTCGGCACAATGCTCTGCACACAGGACGCATGTGACAAGCATTTGTTGAATTAATGGATAAATACATGAGAGATTGGATCGCATAGGGGGAGAAAAAAAGATTAGGTGAATTGAGCATCTCCAAAAATAAAGTAGATGTGAATCTTTTTGATTTTAAACTGTTTTCTGAGAGGGAACTATAGTGCTGTAAGTATCAACGGCAGCCACATCAAACAAGAATAGTACGCTCCAGGGCATTCCTAAATGCACTTCCCAAAGCAAAACTTTCTTCACTAGGTGTTTCAGAGAGATTCAGGGGGAATAAAAGACAATAGATGTGCGATCTTGCACACTGGACTTGGGTTTAAAAAAATCTTGCTGCATTCTTGATCCCATAAATGGCATGTAGGGAGATCCACAGTAGCCATGGAGACAGCTTCTCATTGCGGTGATTAGCCATGTGACAGCATCACCTGTTTTCGGCACCCAACGCCCTCCATGGAACAGAGGAAGGAAAAAGCCAACTTAGGTCTCCACCACCCTGGAGTCATGCCCCTGAGAGATAAACTCATTTTAGGATGAATTAGTCAGAACATGGGACTTGTTTATTTCAGGGTTGTTGTTTTTTTTCCCTCCTTCCTGCAAATGTATTTTATCCAGAAGCAGAAGTACCCCTCCAAACCCACCTCCCCGCCCCCACATACATATCATCTTATTGTATACCAAAGAAAATTACATCCTTCTGGTCTCGGAAAGCTCTGTTATACTCATTTTGCATATATATTGTACATTACTCAGGGAGCTGGGTGGAGAAGAGGGCTTTGTTGTGCATATTTGTTCTGGCTATTGTTTATGCAGGTCTGACTGAATGAGGGAACAGTGGGTATCATTTCAATTTCTGATGTCAACATCAAATTACTTATTTAATTTCATGCCTGGCGAAGCATTGTATAGCTACACGCAGAATCATTTCACTTCATTTGTTATGCTGTGTTTTCGTGGCGATTGGCTTGCCTTCCAACTGACAGCTTTAATTACGACATGAATTTGATTGCACTGCCGAGGAATTAACATAATGCAACAAAGCATTTAAGCACCCTGCCTTATAACACCCCCCCACACACACACACAGACACATGAAAGAACACAGACACTGTATCCTCACGTACATTACAAGTCCGTTAAGAGTTTCAGTATTCGCTAGAAAGCAGAGAGAACCTTATGGTCTCTCTACCCACAATTATCAACCCACTGTACTCATTTCTTTTTCTAAAGAGGAAAAAGTTGGGGGCATTAAGCTGTGATTTCAGGACCTGGCAAAAAACTCTGTAAAAAAATCCTCCTAATATACTTTGCCAAACATCCACAGCACTGACATTTCCTCCCTTCTTACTCCTTCTCCACCATATTTTTCTTGGCTAATTGCCAGCTCCCTTCAATCATCACTGGAAAATTTGAACAGAAATAACATTTCTGAAAGAGGTACCTCCTCGTCCATTTCTTCAACCTCAAGAATGTGGCTATAGCCTTGTATTCACTGGGACACTATCCCTGGTCACCAACAAGATCTCGACCATCAGGTACAGAGGACAGAACTTCTGAGACTAGCCACGGGGCAGGAGTCAGGGTTTTACCGATAGGCCCTGACACAGACCACATCCCTCAGGCCTTGCTCGCCAGAAGGCCCAAAAGAGCCTCAATCATGAATGCCTACGCTAAGTTTATATCCAAATATAGATGCAAATATTTGACAGTATTCATCCTTCTTTCAAGTCAGAAATGTCATGAACACCTGAAACCATCGGCAAAAACAGATTATGCTATAAAAATGGAATGAATGTCTAGAAACAGCTTTCCTATTGTTTGAAATGGGTTACGTTAGCTGTTAAGTTACAGATGTGCATTCAAGGATTGGCACCAATTTCTCACATAGGAAAGAAACAGACCCCAAGAGGTAAAAGGCCTAGGAAAGCAAAGAAGTGGTGATGCCCTGACCACTGAACCATTTGATAGAATCAAGTTCATTTCAACTTTCTGTGTTGCCCCCGGTCAACATCTGATGAGGAGGGGTCCTCCGGGTTTCTTTCTCTTTTTTTGGCTATAGGAAGAAGACAGATTCTGTCTAAACTATACAGCAGAAATTGCCATAGAATCTAGAAAAGATGAGGAGTTAAAATGAGGCTTGATAAAACCAGAGATGTTTTAAAAAAAATGCAACAAACAAAAGTGTCTTAGATTCAAAAGCATTTGAAATAACATCATACATCCATGTTTAGGCAAATACTTCTGTTGAATAATGAAAAAGGCTTCATTCTTATTTTTTCAAATGGCAGAGATGCCAATTCATTCATATTTTCAATGCACAAGGTAGAAACGAGAGGTAGAAAGAGACTGAGAAAACAGAGCAAGAGAAAGTGTTTAGCAGTGAGGAGACAAGGATATGAGGAAAAGCCAGCCTGCTGGCTATCTGATATGCAATTTTGGGGCTCATTATAAGCCATCTCCTGTTTCACACGGTCTTTTCATTCTGCTGGGTTCTCTCTCTCTTTTTTTTTTTAGGTTTGACCACTGCTCCAGCAATCTCTGCAAATTACCCACCTCGATCTCATTATGTTGCAAAGGAGAGCTTTCTTACAAACACACTGCCTCAATCACCAAGCTACATGGGCTGCAGGAATAGTAATGGGATGCACAGTTGAAAGACATTTTCCAGGAGGTAGAACGTTGCTGCTGACATTCAAGTGTGCAAGTGGATATTCATTAAACACTCATTCTACTCTTCCTCACTGCTCTCTATCTGACTTTCTTTCCTTCTCTGTCACTAAGCTATCATTGAAGCTACTCATTACTGATGAAGTTAACATTTCTGTTTTAACAGCTTACCTACAACAAGGGATTTTAAAATTGATTATCCATCTAAAATAGGTGTGCTCCATTCATTAGACATCTATACAGAGAGGCCACTGAGTATGGGATGGATGTGTACTCCACCCCCAAGAGGAGGATATATGCTCTGACCCTAGGGCTAATTTAAATAGAATATTTAAAAATTCTTCCACAACACCAATTGTGTCTAACATCCTTGCCTACCCACCTTCCCATTAGGCTTTTTTCTCTTGGGAGTAAAAAGCAGAGGATCATGCCAACAATCACAGGGCCAAGCACGTTTCTAGTAAAGGTCACAAAGCAAGCTCATTCATGGGTTTTCTGTAGCATTTTAAAAAACAATAATGATTAAAAAAAAACTTGAAATCTTAATCCTAGGAAATGTGCCTTGGAGACAGGATTACTAAGAGCTAATAAAGACACACACACACACACACAAAGACACAAAATATATTTGAATGGGAATTACTACGAGGGGGACTCAAGTAAAAACAGGCCAACAATTAAAAACAGAAATACCATACGATCTATTTCACTACTGTATTTACCCAAAGAAAACGAAAACACTAATTTGAAGAGATATCTATACCCCTGTGATTATTGCAGCGTTATTTACAACAGCCAAGATATGGGAGCAACCGAAGTCCATCCACGGATGAGTGGATAAAGAAAATGTGGTATGGTTTCGATAGAATATTATTCAGTCATAAAAAAGAATGAGATCTTGCCATTTGTGACAACATGGATAAATCCAGAAGGTATTATGCTAAATGAAGTCTGAGACAGAAAAATACCATATGATTGCACTTATGTGGAATCTAAAAAAAAAAACCAAAAACAAACGGAACAAATGAACAAACGAACAAGAAAACAGACTCTTAAATACAGGGAATAAACTGGTGGTTGTCAGAAGAAAGGTGGGTGGGGGTAGAATAAAGGGGATGAAGAGGTACAAACTTCCAGTTATTAAACAAGTAAGTCATGGAGGAGAGAAGTACAGCATAGGGAATAGAGTCGATAAGACTGTAATAATGCTGCATGGTGACAGACGGTGACAGTATTATGGTGAGGACTGCATGACATACAGAATCACCAAATCAACATGCTGCACATCAGAAACCAATATCACTCTGTAATGATACTTCAAAAAACTCTACAGATAAGAAAGAAACAAACAGAAAAACAGATAATAAAATTAGCTTCTCAACGGAGAATTTTCATAATTCCATACCACAAAAGTTAAAAGAAAATAGTGGAAATTTTAGGGAACATGAAGGCTAGTGTAGGTGATACTTAGGGAAAGGATTTGCTTTTCTTTTTTGTTTGTCATCATTCTTGTTAATGACTATTTTTGGTGTTTAATAAGTAGTAGATGAGATTTAAAAAAGGGGGGGCAACAGCCTGAAGAAAGCATCAGGTATGGAAATGGACCCTTCCGACTTCAATTTTCAACTCTCTGTTCCAACCCATTTCACGTGGCCACCCGCTCTCATCTACACTCAGTCCTTTCTGGCTTCTTTCTCTCACTGCTTTCTTGGTCTTACCTTTATCTGTTGTTTCAAATAAAGGGCGAATGAATGTTTTAAAATAAAAATTTTAACATTCTTTTTAACATCTTCCAGCGCCTTTAAAAAGAACATAGAGTGGGTTGAATAGTCTAATAGTGTCCCCAAAATTCATATCCACCTGGAATCTCAGAATATGACTGTAAGAGTTAATTGTATGTGCCAACTTGACTAGGCCCCTGGTTACCCAAATGTCCGGTCAAATGTTATTCTGGGCATTACTGTGAGGGTGTTTTTGTAGGAGTTGAATGTTTAAATAAATTGACAGACCTAGTAAAGCATACTGCCCTCCCTAATGTGGGCAAGCTTCATCCAAACAGAACAAACCCAGGACAAAAGAATGAACATCCTCGGAATAAGGAGAATTCTTCTGTCCGCCTGCACGTGAGCTGGGAGGATGGCTTTTCCCCTGCTTTCAGACCTCAACAAAACGTAGATTCTTCCTGGGTCTCAAGCAATCCAGCCTACTGACTGGAATTATACTGTCGGTTCTCTTGGTGATCAGGCCTTTGGACTCAAACTGGAACTAAGCCTTGACTCTCCTGGGTTTCCAGCCTGCGGACTACAGAGCTTGAGACTCATCAGCCTCCATAACTGTATGTGATCATACACCCTATTGGTTCCGTGCCTCCTGAGAACCCTGACTGACAGGACGACCTTATTTGGGATATGTGCTGCAGAAGTGAGCACTACAATGAACTTCTTTGGACAAAGGGTCTTTGCGGATGTGATTAAGTTGAGGTCATACTAGATCAAGGCGGTTTCTAAATCCAATGACTACTATACTTCAAGAAGGAGAGAGGACAATACAAAGCGACGCACTGAGCAGAAGGCCAGGTGAAGACAGGGGCAGATACTGGAGTGCCCTAATTATAAGCCACGGAATGCCAGATGCCACCAGAAGCTAGGTGAGGAATGGAGGGATCCTTCCTGGAGCTTTAAGAGGGATCACGGCCCTGCTGACACCCTTAATGTTGGAATTTTAGCCTCAAAACCTAAGGAGGTAATAAATTTCCATTATTTTAAGCTACCATTTTGTAGTCAATTACAGCAGCCCAAGAGACCAATGCATGCTCAGCCTCCTTACCGGGCACCAGACGGTATCATGTGATTCGCCCCCGTGCTCAGTCACTAGATTACAGCCGCACTGGCCTGTTTTCTTTCCCTCGAGCACGACATGCTGGCTCCTGACTCAGGCTCTTGAGCTTGTTGCTCCCACTATCCACAGATCTTCACGGGGCTACCTCCTTTTCTTTACTCAGGCTTCAGTTCAAACATCATCGACAGAAAGGCCTCGTCCAATCACCCTGGTTCAACACGCCACGTGCCCTTCCGCCCCTCATCACTGCTTTGTTTACCTCAGAAAACGCATTCTCTCAGAAATAGTTTCACTGTTTGCTCACAGGTCTGCTGTTTGCCTCCCCCAACAGAATGGAGGCCTCATGAGAGCGGAGACTTCGTCATGTTCACCAGTCAACCTCAAGGGCACGGAACTACACCTGACACATTTAAGGTATCTAGTAAATATTTCTGGATGATCAAACTGCTGACACATCCAGGGAAACATGTAAATATATGTTTCTGGAATAGAAAAGGGCAGGAACAAACTGTCGGAGAAAGGAAAATCTAACACAAATTTTAAAAAGAGAGAGACGAAAAGAAACAGAAAATCGAGAGTACTTTACAGGACTGGATTAGACCAGATTTTCTTAACTACAGGGAAACCCATGGATGGTGTGGCCCGTGTCTGTTTCTTCTTTAATAGCAGCAAGTCAACCCGGAATGAAGTAAAATCTCTTTAAAGGTCTGGGGGGGAGAGTGGGAAGAAAGGAGGCTGAGACACACACTTGCGTGAATGAATGAGTGACCGCGTGGTGGGACCCACAAACCTGGGGAGTTTCAGGGAAGCTGGAAAAGATGCCTCCACTATGATGTTAAATGGTGCACATGGCTTCAGAACAATTGGATTAGAGAACTGTTTAGCACAACGCTTACTAGAATTCAATCCCTTTTCATGATTTCCTGAAATGTTTCAATTCCTTCAAGGTCTTAAGCCCTTAAAAAGTATTAAGTATTTTTCTCCCTTCTCATAACCAAAACCCTGACCCAAAAAACTGTTCGGAGAAATGAGCCGTATCCACATACTCATTTCAATAAAGCATTAAGGAAGTTTACTTCCACAGGAAGGTGGGAAGAATTTACTAGAGAAAGTGACATTGGGGCTAGCAGAAGAAAGAGAGAAAAAAAAGAAAAAGGATTACAAAGGAAAAACCAAAGGCAGGAAGATTTGAAAGTGCATACTAATTAAGGAAAAGACGGTGGCTCAGAGGGACTAAGCATAAGGTCCAAAGATGGTAGAGTAGGTACAGGTAGAGGGAGGGAAGGACGATGAAGGGGAAGCTGCAGACTTCCTTGTGGAGGGCTTTGCAGACAATCCTTAGGACTGTGGACTCAGTCCAAAATATCTTAAGGAAGTTTAACTGCGCGCTCAGATTCTTGGAAAAACGACTCTGGAAGCACAGTAGAGCACAGTGCAAAGGAAACAGAGACGGGGCAGGTGACATCGTGAGAGGCCACAGGAACCCTCTGTGTCACAGGCACTGAGGCCTCTAATGCATCAGCAGTGTCAAGGAGAACATAATCGCACCCAAATACCTCTTTAAAAATACAGCCAGTAGGTAAAGGAAAGCGACTACGTGGACAAGTGAGACAGAGGAAGGAACAGAGCTTACCTCTGACGGTACGAGCTCTGGGCTCCAATACCGGGACAGGGAAATAAGAGGGGTGGACAGTTCCGGTTGGAGAAAAAGAGGTAAGGAGACATGGGATAAGGAGGATTTTATCTGAGAGGAAGAGTCCGGTTTGTCATGGTGGAGATAAGCAGGACTTGTCAAACTGACACTTCAAAGGAATTAAAATTTAAAAGGACGGAGAGGTTCCTAAGGGAAGTTCTAAATCGGAGGCAAAAGAAAGGATAAACATGTGTGAGCACCGTGGATGTGCCAAGAGCTGTGCTACATGATTCAAATACACGGCGCCACGGGATCTTTGCAGGAGACCTACGAGGTAGGTGAAATTATCCCTATTTTACTGAAACAGAAACCAAGACTTGGAAAGATCAAGTTCTTTGCTCAAGGTCACACAAATAATAACTAACTAAACTGCTTTTAAAACTTGGTGTGTTTGTAATGAATGCCCAGGATCGGTTCGTAACTTGACGATTTTATTTACTAAATTTATTAAGTAAGTTTACCCCCTAAATTCTGACAACTTCCTCAGATACAAAATTCTGCGTAATTCAGAAGCAATACTGTCCCCCTTGAATAACTCATCATGAATATTTATATACTCAATTATTCCCCTAGCTTTTTCCTTAGTGACTAATCTAAACAAGTTACTATGTCTCCTTGATGTGGACAATCCGAGAGCCCTTGTAGACAATTATTCCCTTCTGGCAGTACAGTTTGGGAATACGTAATTTAGAAAAGCCAACCACATTTGGTTTTGAAGCTTTACCCATGAGTCAAATCCTCCAGCTACGCTGGAATTCTCTTTTTTCTTACTCTTTTTGCCTGTCCAATTCAAAATAACTAAGCTGGAATAATATAATATCTTCATTAGCTGCACTTGGGAGTAAGTCTCAATTGCCAAAGCTTCTAAAAATAACGAAAGTGAGTGCAAGACTTAGGGGAATTTTTATCTCAGCCGCAAAACCAGGAGTGGGTATGATGGACTAAGAGGGACCAAATACATTCTCTCACCTTAAGCAACAACAAAAAAAACAGACAGATGTGTAAGAGAAGGGATTTTAGAAACCGGGCAATCGGCACTGCAAGACAGTGATCTTAGAGACCAGGGAAGTGAATGAGATGACCCTGAAAACTGCCCCAGCTTACTGCCTCGGCAGAGTTTTCATGCCACAGTTGGGCAAGTGGCGGATGGCCCAAATGGAGCCCAGAAGTATTCCGGAGTTGAAAAGACAGGGCTGATAACTAGAGGAAGCCAAGGAAGCTGGATTTTGCAAAGCAGAAGATGAGAGAGAAGAGAGCTTTGCAGGGACAGAATCATGAAAGCTGCAAAGGTCCCGTCTAGTCTTCACCTGAATCTACCTCAGCACACATGTCAGAGGAAAGTACCCCAAGCAAGGGGAACACCCACTGGAAAGGAGCTCACACAAGGCAGAAAATGGTTGGCATTGCCACCAGCTGGCAAGACTGGGAAAAAACCATGTAATGCGTCAGGAATTGGGCAGAAGAGTCAGTACTGGGGAAAAAATGAGCTTTAGCCTAAAGGCTGTTCTGGTTCCACCTCAGAAAAATCAAACTATTTCCAAATGACATAAGTACACCCCAGAATAAAGCTCAAGAAAATTTTTAGAAAACAAAACCATCCAGCACCCAATAAAGAAAAATTCACAATGTTCGTCATCCCCCCAAAATTGTCAAGCATGCAAAGGAGACAGACAGGACATAACAATCCACAGTGAGGAGAAAAACTCACAGAAACAGATGTGGCAATGATACAGATGACATGATTAGTAGACGGAGGGCCTCACAACAGTTAGTAATAACTATTTCCCATAGGTTCGAGAAAGTAACGAAAGCACAAGCATGGTAAGGAGAGACATGGTAAAACCACCAACAAGTGTTCTTCACTCCAGCTCCTCATTCTCAGAGAGTCATTAAGGTACTTAGTTACTAACTCTCTTTAAAGAAAAAGTAGGGCCATCTTTATTTTTTAAAATACTGTGTGGGTAGGTGAAGCCCTGGTATCCAAAAAAAATAATTTTGTGGCTTGACTTGTCAAAGGCTTTCATCTCAGCAAAGTCTGGATTGCAACAGGCCTGAGGTAAGAATTTGCAACCTCAGAACTGCTCATGCACAGGAAGTAAGTGGCTGGAGGTTCTGGAACATCTCACTAAATGTCAACTACTTCTTGTTTTTTTTTCCTTTTTCTTCTTCTTTTTTTTTTGGTTATTTCTCCTTTCATATTTTGATACTGTTGTTGCAAAAGGTAGGAGTTTGAATAATGAATACACATCATGAACTCCATCTGTTGCACAGACTGTCTTGATAGAAGATTGGCAGGATTGTTACAGCCCCAATTTTTTTTTTACATTATTCTATTGTAAAAAAAAAAAATATGTATATAACATAAAGTTTGACATTTTAGCCATTTTTAGGGGTATAGTTCAGTGGCATCAATTATATTCTCTGCACCGTGGATGTAATTTTCCAAAACTATTTCATCCCCCTAAACAGAAACTTTCAAACCATTATTAATTAATAACTCCCAGCACCTCACATTCCCCCACTCCCATGACTGGTCCTGAAACTCCTACTTTCTGACTCGCGGAATTTGCATATTCTAGGCTCCTTATATTAGTGGAACCATACAATATTTGTCTTTTTATGACGGGCTTCTCTCACTTAGTATAATATTTTCAAGGTTCACCTAAGTTGTAGCATGTATGAGAAACTTACCCTTTTTTATGATTAAGTAATATTCCATTGTCTACATGCCACTTTTTGTTTACCTGTTCATCTATTGATGGATGTGGCTTGTTTCTACCTTCGGTTAGTGTAAATAATGCTGCAATAAAAACTGGCATAGAGATATCTCTCTAACTATTTTCAATCTGATTGGGTGTATGCCTAAAAGTGGAATTGTTGGGACATATAATTACAATATTTAGTTTTTTGAGAAACTGCCAAGCTGTTTTCCACAGTGCTGCTTACGAACAGCACTGTGGCTTACGAACACCCCTCAGTTAAAAAACGTTTGGGCCATTCTCACCATCATGCACAAGGGTTCTAATTTCTCTATATCCCTACCAATGTTTATTCCTCCCCCACTTTTGTTTTTATTATAACCACCCTAGTAGATGTAAAGGTCTATCTCATTATGGTTTGATTTGCATTTCCCTAATGACTCTGATGAGCAGACTCTTTTATGTGCTTACTGGCCATCTGTACATCTTTTTTGCAAATGTCTATTGAAGTCCTTTGCCCATTTTTGAATATTAAAAACATTTAATGATTCTATGATTTGCAAATATTTTCTCCCATTCTGTAGGGATTTTTTTTTTTTCACTTTCGTGATAATGCCCTCTGTTGCTAATGCTTTGGGGGCCATATCTAAGAATTCACTGCCAAATTCAAAATCAGGAAATTGACCCATATTTGCTTCTATGAGTTTCATGATTTTAGTTCTTACACTCAGGCCACTGATTTATTGTGAGTTATTTTGTGTAAATGATGTGACACAGGAATCCAACTTCGCCCTTTTGCATAAGGAAATCCAGTTGTCCCAGCACCATCTGTTGAAGAGAGAATTCTTTTCCAACTGCATGGATTTAACACTCATATCAAAAATCCACTGGTTATAGATGTATGGGTTCATTTTTGGACTCTCAAAACTATTCCATTGGTCCGTATATCTATTCTGATGCCAATATCATACTGTTTTGATTACTGTAGCTTTGCTCTGAGTTTTAAAACTAGTAAGTGTGAGTTTCCTGACTTTGTTCTTCTTTTCCAAGATTGTTTTGACTACCAGTGGTCTCATGCCATTCCACAGAAATCCGAGTATCTGTTTTTTATTTTTGCAAAAAAGGATGTTCGAATTTTCAGAGGAATTGCCCTAAACCTGTACATTGCTTTGGGTAGATCTCAATACTAATAAGTCTTTGTATCCGTGAACACAAAATATCTCTTGCCAATTTCTTTTGATCTAATGGAAAGTAAACTCAGGGCAACCAGTCAAAAGATCTCAATGACTGTACAATACTGTACTCTTGTCCCCTGATTTAACGTGGCTTTCATTTCTCCACTCTGTAATGAAATTATGATCAACTAATCCTGGAATAATTTCCAGGGTCAGTGAGATCTCCTACTAAAAACAAAAGTTCAGAGGAGCTACTTAAGTATTAAGTATTTTTAACAACTTAGGTAAGAAATACTGTTTTATTATTATAATTTATAGTTCCCTCACGGAGCTAATGAAACACATAAACACACAAAAAAATATTCTTATACACAGACATACCCACACAGCAGAAGACTTGAGTTATACCCTTTATTTGTATAATTGATATTAAACCTTATGAGAAGAGGAGGAGGCAATTATCTATAACTAAGATATTAAGAGTACTACAGAAATAACTATACTTTGTTTACTCCACTGAATTCTTTCAGAATTCAATGTTCCATACATCAAGTCTCATTCTAAATCTCTCAGACTTTGCTGAGAGGTGTGTCTTGGGACTGTCCACCTTGGATGATGGAGAAATGGATGGGAGATGATTACAGGGAAGGACTCGATGTGCTACAGTGGACTCCGACCTTTTAGGCTTACGAACACCCCTCAGTTAAAAAACGTTTTGGGCACACTCCTGAAATACAGGTGTTTATAAGTTATATACTTGAACTACTCCCAGCTCATTAAATTAAGTATTAGCAAAGTTTCATTTCTTTTGTTTTTAGACAAAAAATAGTAAGTTCTAGTATTTTTTTCCTGCAACACACCAAATCATCTTGTATCCCAGGATGAAGACAACTGCTTTAGAGTATTAAAAAAAAAGAGGGAGACAAGGGGCAAAGGCTTTTGGTCCTTATTCTATGGCCCTAACTGTTTATTCTTCTTAAAACTCAGAGCCTCTGAATTGCCATCTCTTTCTTGGGAGTACGTATCACTTAATCTGTTAATGTTCCTTCACTGGTATCACTAATAAAAATTTCTCCCTACTTCATCATTTTAGAAGAAGGCTTCCCAGTGTTGCTTTCAGGGTCAAGAATCCTGCTCTGTGACATGTTAGGTTAGAAGAAAAGGGAGCCCAGAGGATCAGGTGGTTCCCAGGAGTGGCGATGGAGAATCTGCCCTGTCGGCAGACAGGAGGCTGGAGAGTAGTCAGAGGCAGGTCTGGGGGCTGACAGACCCCTCAAGCGGGATGGTACGTTATCACAAGGGTTTGTCAGGAAATAAAACTCCTTCTTTTGCCAAGTAAGTGGCTTGTTCCCCATCCCTTCCTACAGAAATAAAATGGCAGGTGGGGATTGTTACCAATCTCACAGGCAGAGAAATTTCAAAAAGCCCAAAATCAAATGACGTCATCTTCCAGGGATAACACTGTTTTCATTTGCCACACGGATACTGAAAGTATTACCACGTCTCTTTGTAATCTTTTGTTTCTAAGGTGACAAGTAGTCCCCCCCGCCTGATTCTGTGTTAAACCACATTTTGGGTCACACTGGAAGACGGGCTGAAACCATCAGGCCAGGCTCAAACACGTATGCCGAGAGAGAGCGAGCTGTAATGCCTGCATAGACCAAGTGATGGGAAGGGACAGGAGCGCTGGGGAAGCGAGATTTGACCCAAGGAATGTGTGCTCTGATTTTGTCTGATTTTTTTTTTAAACTTACGTCGCTGAGCCTTTCCCGAGAGCTGCTCCTGCGGAAGCCCTTGGATTCTCCGCTGGCGCTGTCACTGTCACTGTCCCTGCAGCTGTTCTGACCTGGCTTGAGCTGAAGGCAAACGGAAAGAGGAAAGAGACAGAAGTCAGTGGCCTCCTCACACAACTGCTCCTTTGCCCATGTTCTTGAAGTCTTGTCAAAAGTGAACAACTTAAGGTCCTGCGTTTTAACATTCTTCTCAGCTTCTGAGTTGTGCCAGGCAAGCTGCCACAGGAAGACACACAGAGAAGGATAAGCAAAACATTTACCATAAAATGTCAGTGTAAATAAGAGTGAGCAAGCCTAAAAAAAAAAACACTTGACAAAAACCTAACAAAGCTCCATGAATCTTGAAAAGTAATCTTCCCTCAGATTTTTTCCTCTGTTCCACTGGGAGCTTTTTTTTTTTTTTGTCAATAAAAAAACCAAAAACACTGAATTAGCTAAAGTCAGATTACACCAACTGTGGTTGCCCACCTTCTTTCCCCTGTCGTCTGAAGAAAGAATACAAAAAACAGAACAAAAAATAATGCTCTCTTCTCCTAGGAGAAAATTATGAGATGATGTGTGTTATCTTTTCACCACTGGGAAGACACTGATCCTGATTTCTGAGACAACATTCTGGAGGCCTCGTGGCAGATATTTAAGAGTACGCAGATTAAGACCTACAGCTTAAATAATTAAGCCACGACTCCTTCAACAAATACGTATTAAGTGCCACATCTGGACCTGGTTGTAAGAGCTGGAAATATGATGCTAAATCAAAAAAAAAAAAAGTCTCTGATCTTATGAAGCTTACATTTTAGCAGTTTCTACACATTTACCCAGCTCTGATTTTCATGTTCAGAAAATTTTACACATTCACCCATCTCTGATTTTTATGTTCAGAAAATTCTACACATCTACCCAGCTCTGATTTTCCATTAAAATGAATAAACACACAGAATTTCAAAGCAGTAGTGTGGAGAAGACTATGAGACACACACATATGGACCATTAGCCGACAATGTCATCATCAGCAAACACCTTTGCAGGGACCCCAAGCAATCTGATGCAGGTTATAACTCACAGCCCTTTTATAATTAATCTAGCAACAGAAAGACTGCAAGACAGGCAAATACAACAACACAAGGAAATACACGTAAATGGAACACCAAAAAGTAGCCAGTGACATTAGGAAGAAAAGTAATCTCTGAAGCCTTGGATTTTAAAAGCAGATTGAGCTCATACGGCTAAGAGGAGAGGGGAAGATACTCTTGATGGGAGAGAGAGGCAGACAGCAAAGGCAGGAAAGCAACATGCTAGGAAATGATCAGAAGGAGTCTTATCTGAAACAGAGATTTCCTTCTGGGAGGAAATAGGAAGAAACATTACAGAGGGGTATATGGATCAGACATGGAAAGTCTCAAACAAAACACAAGCCCCATGCTCCTGGGCAGGAGGCAATTTCAGAGAGAAGAACAGGTAATAGGTAGCAAAATTTTTGCCTGCAGGTTTTCATGTGGCTCTGGGGCCAAAGGGGAATGTGAACCAAGACAAATGGAGAATGAATCTGAATCCACATTCCCTGTCTAATGTGCCTCTTTTAAAAACTGCAGTTCAGATCCCACTTTGGGTCACACCATCTAATAAGCTGTCCCCAAGTCCCCACTATACAGATCATTCTTTTTTGCTTTCAGTCTTTCTACAAATCTCCTTTTATCACTTTCTTCTAAAAATCCCTTTCTCCAGAAGTCTTCTCTAATGGAACCCAGAAAAATGATACTCATTTCAGTTTGTATCCTCCTGGGCCCTTAAGTGCTTAGTTTCCTTCTAAATTACTGCTAAATCTGCTAATTCTAAATTAATTCAGATGCAAACTATATGAGCCTTTTCTTATTACTATGGAATAAAAGTTCAGAATATTGTCGTTCTCTTCAAGTTTTCATTTTTATACTTATAATAAAGGGGAATTTAATCTAAAATGAACATCACTTTCTCTCAATTTCCTGAACATGTTATGTCCATTTCTCTCCTGCATCTGTCTATTCACGCTAGATTTCCTCAACCCGTTAAGCTCACCCTCAACTTCTCTGTGGTTTTCAGGTCAAAATTGTTTTTGAAAGCTCAGATATGATCCACCATGTTCTTTGAAGAGCTCTTTCTCTTTCTTTCTTTTTTGATATGCCTTCCAAGTTTAGGTAACACATTATTCTTCATTAAAGGCCTTCGATAATTACGATACATTTTCAAGTCTGAAAGGCTTACTGTTAAATAAATTTGACCAATGATAACATCTATCCATGGGGTGGATACTCTAATTTATAGGCCATCTCATAATTTTTATCTTCCTGGATCTCTGAGTTAAGTAAAGGCATATAAAGCTACCTCTGATGTACGAATGACGAAACAAAGAGAGCAAATGATGTGCTCAGAATTAGGCAAGAGGTCTAGGACTCAATCCATATCTGTACTGCTTACTGCTCTTTTAAGATTTTATTTATTTATTTGACAGAGAGAGAGAGAGAGAGAGATCACAAGTAGGCAGAGAGGCAGGGAAGCAGGCTCCCCACTGAACAGAGAACCCAATGCGGGGCTCGATCCCAGGACCCTGAGATCATGACCTGAGCCAAAGGCAGAGCCTTTAACCCACTGAGTCACCCAGGTGCCCCTGCTTACTGCTCTTTTCATTTTACTTCTTAGAACTCATTTAGATGTCAGCATTTCACATGGAAATAACGAGTCTGCGGTATATCAGTATTCTCAATAGGATATATTTTAAATATATTTGTGGTACGTGACTTCATTCACAAAGAAAGAAATCTTACAAGGTGATATTTGATTGGGAGATGTTTATAAAAACTCAGTCCCTCAATCTAGATGAGAAATAAACATGCAGCAGGGAATTAACAGTTTAAGAGCATAAAGATTTCTCCTGAAATCTTTTCATCCACCTAGCTTTCCAAAATCTGGACGTTGCATTTGGGTCTCTTCCATGTTTCTTCGTGGAAGGAAAGTGATGACTTCAACAGGCTTGACAAGAAACTTCAGTGGCTCTGATGTCTATCATCTGACTAAATGCTGATCTAGGCTGAGGGCAAAACCCAAGAAGGACTGAAACGAAGCGGCTTCCTGGCCTTCCCTGTGCTCTGCCAGCAAAAGCACTTCAGTGAATTCTCTTCGGAGAACCTTACATAAAAATCCACCCCCTCACTATCCTTTTCTCCTCCAAAGCCAGGCTCAAGTTTAAAGGAAACTTAGGATTTTAAGCTGTCAGACAGCTCAATATTTCAAAGAAATGGATTGACTACAGTAAGTACTAAAGCTAAACCACAAGATTTCAGGCAAAGAAGTATTCATTCCTAATCCCATGAATACATTTAAAACTGGCATTTTTAGCCATATCCAATGGATCATTTGGGGTAGCACAGCTAACTTAGAAGTTGTAATCCTTCACCTGAAATTCCCAGCTATTACCTACAACCAAGAGACATTACAAAGGCCAGGTGCTGGCTTAAACATTTAAAGACCTAAGGAAAATCGATCCGCCTGCATTGATTTATCCTAGCATCCATGGCGGCTGTTGTAAGAAAGCTTTTGCTACAACAGATGCAATGAGATTTCTTACCATCACCTTCTAGATACTTTAAAATACCTTGTTTAATTTAAAAATTACTGTAATTCACTCTTATTTCCAGAAGTTTCTTCCCATCAGAATATTATATAATTTAGGCTCCCAAATTAGAAGAAAACAGATGAAATAAAAGGAAGCTAATATCTGGCATGAGTGGCAGTAATCTTATCAGTAAGATTAAAAATTTTTATAAAATATAAGCTGGCTTGTTTTCCATTAGATTTCACTGTCAACAGTATATACAAAAACTCTGAAGCTGTGATCTTATTAGAGTTAACTGTTATTAATGGCTAATTAGGAAAATAATGATCCATGGTTTTATCGCTGGTAATCAACATGTAACGAAATCCCATCACCCCAGCCTCAGTGAAGGTACAGCCATTCGGTACAACTCTGCCAAGATTTGTGAGCTGAGCTATGCTACTCTTTTCAGCTTCAGTATGGAGGGTTCAAGATGCTAGATGCTCAGTAGGTTGTCATTAATTCTTCAAACAAAATTCACAGAAGGATAAAGTATGTGGAGAAGACACCAATGCCTGAATCTCAAGAGGAATGTTGTGAATTATGCACCGCAACGCAGAAAACCATCCAAAAGTAATCTCCTACCACCGTTCTGGTTCCTCAAAGCGGCATAAATCCTATCTCAGACTGCGGAGCTTTCCTGCAGGGATCTGAATGAACCCCACACAATGTTTTAAAAATGTGTCAATAAGCACAGACTTTTCTTTTTTTCCACGAAAATTTTGTAACGTTCCTAATGTCAAAACAGCAAGTATTTAATCTTGTAAAAATGTGGGTTTTCTTTTTCAAAAGCAAACTTTCCCTATTTCTTGGAATCTTCCCCATACGTTGGGTGGCATTTGTACTATTTTTAATTTTGTTTTATTTGAATAGAGTTGACACACAATGTTTTATTAGTTTCAGGTGTACAACATACGGATTCAACATCTCTAAATGTTCTTCTAGGCTCTCCACAAGTGTAGCTACCATCTGTCACCATGTGACACTATTATAATACCACTGACTATATTCCCTTTGCTGGACCTTTTGTTTCTGTGTTACTCACTCTACAACCGGAAGTCTATATCTTCCACTCCCCTTCCCTCATTTTGCCCATCCCCTCATCCCACTTTCCTCTGTCAAACATCGGTTTGTTCTCTGTATTTAAAGGTCTGATTCTACTTTTTGTCTATTAATTTTTTAATTTAGATTCCACATATGAATGAAATCATACAGTATTTATCTTTTTCAGTCTGACTTATTTCCCTTAGCATAACACCTTGTAGGTCCATCTATGTTTCACAAATGACAAGATCTCATCCTTTTACATGGCTATATAATAATCCTGTGTGTGTGTGTGTGTGTGTGTGTGTGTATCACATCTTCTTTACCCGTTCATCTATCATCAGACATATGGGCTGCTTCCATATCTTGGCTATTATTGATAATGTGCTATAAACATAAAGATGCATATATCTTTTCTAAGTACTGTTTTTGTTTCCTTTGGATAAATACCCAGTAGGGGAATTACTGGATCATATGAATTTCTATTTTTAACTTTTCGAAGACCCTTCATACTGTTTTCCACAAGAGCTCCAATGCATCTGTACTCTCTTATTCCTTGGGTTAAAAGGTATTTAAGATGAGAGAACAGAACCAAACTAAAGAACTTAATGAAAAAGCGGACACACCAAAATAAGCTAACAGGTAATAACTTCTACAAACAAAATTATAAAGTTGAACAGAAAAAACATTTTCTTAAGAAATTATTAATATATTGTACTTTTAAATGTACAATAACGAGTTCTGCCTAAAAGCTAAACATTATATTCTGGAAACTAGGGCAAGGCAAGGAATTTGTGTAAAATTTCTCCGGAATCACAGAATCAGAAGTTATTTTTTTATGGTCTTCAATAGCTACCGAAAGTGTTTTAAGTGAGGATTTGATAAGCATACAGTTAACCATTAGTAAAATTCAGACATTAAAAATAGTGTCTTCAGGGCGTCTGGGTGGCTCAGTTGTTAAGTGTCTACCTTCAGCTCAGGTCATGATCCCAGGGTCCTGGGATCGAGCCCCGCCTCAGGCTCCCTGCTCATCGGGGAAGCCTGCTTCTCCCTCTCCCACTCCCCCTGCTTGCGCTCCCTCTCTCGCTGTGTCTCTTTCTCTCTCTGTCAAATAAATAAATAAAATCTTAAAAAAAAAAAGAATAATTTGATGTCAATGAACAGAGTATTAAAAAAAATAATGTCTTCTAAATCACTGTCAAATATAAAAGGATTAAAATCATTACCAATATTCTCTATTGAGACTATTCAGAAAATAAAGGAAATAGCAGGAAAGTAAAAGCATATGACTTTTTTTTTTACTATGTTATGTTAGTCACCATACAATACATCATTAGTTGTTGATGCAGTGTTCCATGATTCATTGTTTGCGTATAACACCCAGTGCTCCATGCAATCCGTGCCCTCCTTAATACCCATCACCGGGCCAACCCATCCCACCACCCCTCTCCCCTCTAAAACTCTGTTTGTTTCCTGGAGTCCATAGTCTCTCATGGTTCATCTCCCCCTCTGATTCCCTCCCCCTTCATTTTTCCCTTCCTTCTCCTAATGTCCTCCATGCTATTCCTTAAGCATATGACTTTTGGTAAAAAACCAAGGACATCTAGTATCTGTTAGGTAAAATAAATAAATAAATATCCAATTATTTGTTAGTGAGAAGTCCTAAGTTTAAAGAAAGAGGGAAGAAAAAGACAAAGGACTAGAAATAAATGGTTAGCTGAAGTCACAGGTCAAAGACAGTCATTTTATAGTTGTAAGAGGTACCACCTTTACCTTTTACACTTCTGTACTTTATACTAAAGGAGAACGTTATCAACTTTCATGTGCCAATGTATAAAGCAAAGAAGTATCTTAAGTAATCAAGAAAAGGGAGATGGGAGTCTTTCACATTCTACTAATCAGGGAGCAAGAACACAGAGCCATATGAAAGGACGCGGATGCTACGACACTCAGTTTGACTTAGGTAGTAGGTCGTGAATTTGGTAATTCTCAGAGACCAAGTTTTTCTGTGCACCCACAAGACATCAGCACCAGTTGCAGACGGACCAGCCCACAAAGAACATCAAAATAAATTCCAAAATGTAAAAAATCACATGAGCAGCCTCCTCTATGATAAAAATTAATAACAACCTCACTTAGGGATTTTTTTTAAATCTTTTTTTAAAGTAGATTTTTAAAAATCTCTCCACATGGGGCGCCCGGGTGGCTCAGTCAGTTAAGCGTCTGTCTTGAGCTCAGGTCATGATCCCAAGGTCCTGGGATCGAGTCCCGCATCAGGCTCCCTGCTCAGTGGGGATCCTGCTTCTCCCTCCTCTGCTCCCCCTACTTGTGCGCTCTCTTTCTCTGTCAAATAAATAAATTAAATCTTAAAAAAAAAAACAACCTCTCTCCACAATTACAGTTGAGTCAAAGACAAAATCACAAACACACCATTTTAAAAGAAAATAAAAACTATAAATGTGTAAGATAAAAAATTTATAGGATGCTGTAAATTCTGTGATAGAGGTTAACTTTCTAAACTTTCTAAAAAGTGGAAAATAATAGAAATAAACAGCCTAGTTGCAGAGGTCAAAAAGACAAAAAAGCAATGGCAGGGAAAATGAGAGAAAGGAAATTCTAAAAATGAAAAGTACAGGGGCTCCTAGGTGGCTCAGTCGGTTAAGCGGCCAACTCTTGATTCTGGCTCAGGTGACGACCTCAGGGTCTTGGGACTGAACTCCACATTGGGCTCTGTGCTCAGTGTGGAATCTGCTTGAGGATCTTCTCTCCTTGTGCGACCCCCTCGCCCCCTTTTATGCACTTGCTCTCTCTCTTGCTCTCTCTCAAAATAAATAAATAAATCTTTTAAAAAATGAAAAGTACACAATGAATTAGAATTAAAATACCGGGCACAATCAATAATCTAGAGTATAAATGAGAGTGAAACCCACAGAATTAAGAGAGATATACTTCTTACAAATCTAAGAATAAAAAGAGATAAAAAGCAAACCAAATGTAGAAACATAATGTGATAATTTAATAATACATAATGTGATAATAATATAAGAATATGATTATTACTACAAAAATGTGAGAATAAATACATTTTTAAATTATAGTACTAAACATTCTATGGTGGTACTGCCAAAATCATAATCAAATAGTGCAAACTTTTAAAATTTTTTAACAAAATTTGATTCAGAGCATTAAGAAAAATATGCAAAGCTAATTTGTGCCAAAATCCAATAATATAAATTAAAAACAAAGGGAGCTAAGGAATAATTTTTTAATTAAAAGAGTTGCAAAAATTTGAATAAATACAACAAATTAAATTTTATAATAAAATGAAGGGTAGTTCCACCAGTTCTAACCGAATTTTTTAGAAGAATGTAAGAGACCACCAATTTGCAAATGGACACGAGGGAAATTTCTGAGTTGATGGCAAAGTTCTAAAACTGAAGTATTGTGATGATCATACAACTCTATAAATTTACCAAAACTCATTAAATTGTACACTTACAATAAGTGAAACTCAGGACATGTAACTTACATTTCAATACGGAGGTTTATTTTTAAAAAGTAAAAGATGTCATCATTCTTATCTCTTACTCCAGAAACAGTTCCTTATTAAGGACTTACCTGTTAGGTCAGCCTCAGGGAAGAGAACGTCCTTTCTTAAAGTCAATTATGCTACCCAAAAATCTAATCATGGGAGTCAACAAGAGGCAAGTTATCCTGAGGGACATCTTGGAATTCTGCCTACCACGGGCAGTTTACAAAGACAAGAAAAGGAGAAAGTGCTTCTAATTCCATTTATTATAAAATCATTCCAGTAGAGTTAGTAAAGTTTCACTAATGCAAAACAAAACAGGGTTCTTGGACTTTCCTGGACTTTGGAGTGTCATTTACCTAAATGTGTCAGTGATGTTCCCAAATAAATATTTAAGGTATGGCACAGATAATAACTTGAAGGCTGTGTTATGAGCTTGGAAAGGGAAACGATCGAATCACTTCTACTTGCCAATCACATACATGATTCGACACTTAAAGGGGTTCGGCGGACTTTTTAGCAGTAAAAATAAACCCTGAAAGTTAATAAAGAGAGGAAAATAAGCCAAGATCAATCTAACTACATAGTTTCAAACATAAACAAGAAGCAATTAAGACAATCAAGAGCAATCTGACCAACTTTGATATCCTTCCAATAGACACACTCAGTCCAGACAGCAAAACTTAATAATGTTCTACAGCTTATCAAGAGAATCATAACTCTCTCTGATTTAGCCAAGAGGCTATTATGATACTGTTTCTTTATAACTTAATAATATGAAGGAAAGAGAATGGAAGTGTAAATAGCAGGGTTTGATCTATAACTCACATCTCTATCTACAACTTGGGTACTACTTCTAGGTTGAATTATGTTGACAAAAAGCATGGTAACATACCTGACTTCATTTTCTACTGAAAAGGAAGTCTAAACTATAATAGGGGGTCGGGGGGAAGGATGTACAAGAATGGAATTAAAGAGAAAAGCCTGAATGAACAAAAGATGTTTGGCATTCCCTGAGTATGACTGTGGATAAACTAAAACGACTAAATCTGTTTTCAAATTAGCTCAGAAATTTACATGCAGTACACGTATGCAATGCAACAATCATTTGAAGAAGGAATGTTTGACTGCTTTGGCAAAGTTTCTAGCCTTCTGATAATGAGATTTTGATTAATAAAAAGAAAATCTGAGACAATATTATTTGGTTGGTGAGAATGAATACACAAAAGTAACAAATACGCAGAACTTAATTCTTATATTTTTCTATAAGAAAACATGTTTTCAAACAACGTTTTAAATGGCCTGGCATTGTTTAAAATAACCATCACCCCCGGACACAGAATGCTTTGTGTCTTTATGTCTTTTTTCCCATTCTACCATGAAAAAATAGCTAACTGAGGTTGAAGGAAAGAAGTATGCAAGATGAGTCTGACACGTCTTGTCATCCCGGAAAGACCATGTCAAAGGGCCTTGGGAGCCAAATTTGAGGCGTTTCCACTAATGAAAGATGGAACAATTTTATTATCAATAGCATAATAACACGATGAATTAAAATATATCAAGCATGGTTATACAAGTAGACAATTAAAAGACAACCAACCAACAAATACCTTACTGGTTATCTTTGGAGAACCTTCTGAAAATGAAAAAAATAATAATAAAGCAAGGAATCAAGCATCAATGGCTGCTATAACATCATAAAAAGAAAGAAAACCCGATAATGAATGCCTCCTGATGCGAGAACACATCACTCGACACCCCTCGCCAAAAAAAATCAAACCTGAATCTGATTCACCACAGATTCTAATACAAACTTACAAGAAATGTAAGCGATAGGGGCACATATTAAACTACATGTCAGGGTATATGAAATCAGCAAAATCCAGAAATCTCCCGATTCCCTCAATGAATCAATGGCAAAGTCAGCACAGAACAGTACGAATGAGATAACACATAGGGAATCCCAACCAACGGCAAGGTACTGATCTTGTTTGTTTGTTTTTTAAAGATTTTATTTATCTATTTGACAGAGAGAGATCACAAGTAGGAAGAGAAGCAGGCAGAGAGAGAGGGGGAAGCAGGCTCCCCGCTGAGCAGAGAGCCCGATGCGGGGCTCGATCCCAGGACCCTGAGATCATGACCCGAGCCGAAGGCAGAGGCTTTAACTCACTGAGCCACCCAGGCACCCCTGATCTTGTTTTAAACCTAATTTCCACAAAGCGTAAAAAATTATAAAGAAAAACTCAGAAATATGTCCACTGATGAGTACTGATGACATTAAGAAATTATTTCTATTTTGATCTAGTTACAATAAAAAGGAAAGGCCTTTTGTAGATACAGACCGAAATATTTATAACAGAAATGATTTGACATTTGGGACTTACATTTCAAAATAATGCAGGTGATAGGGAGAACAGTACCTATGGGGAGGTGGTTAGGGGGGATTAGGGATACAGATGAAACAAGATGTCTTAATTGTTGAAGTTGGATGATGAGTATATACATGTGGGTTTATTACACTATTATCTCTACTATAGGAGGCATTTTAAATTTGCCATTAAAATAAGTTTTAAAAACCTTATCTCCAGAAGAAGCATTATTCTCCCCTAACCCACATACTTAGTGGCTATTCATTTTCATTCCTAGATTATAAACATCTAGAATTCATTAGGATATAAAATAGCAAGCACTGAACTCGACTTTTTTAAAAAGCTACAGACATTTATAAGTGGGATGGGTTCCACAAATGCATGTTCTAGAATATCTGAGATTCCTCTCACAGCCTGAATTGTGTCTATCCAAAATTCGTATGTTGGAACCCTCATTTCATTACTTCAGAAGGTGACTGCATTTGCAGAGAGAGATTTTAAAAAGGTAACTAAGTAAAAATGAGGCCAGGAGTGTGGGCCCTCATCAGATCTGACCTGGGTCCGTATACAAAGAGGAGATGGAGACAGACAGAGGGACAAGAGGGAGGCACATGAAAAGAGAAAAGACCACGTGAAGCCACAGGGAGAAAGCAACCATCAGCAAGGCAAGGAGAGAGGCCTCAGGAAAACCTGCCAACCCACTGACCCTGTACCTCGAGCCTCCAGAACTGTGAGGAAATAAATTTCTGTTTCTGAAATTACCTACTCTGTGGTATTTTGTTATGGCAGCCTAGCAAACTAATACAATCCTTTTCTTTAGGATACAAGCATCCTGGCTGCTATTTTTCCCACCTTAGAAGAGAACAAAATGAAACAAGACAAACAGTAGAACCCAGCTAGCTTTCCACTTCTTTCACGCCCTTTATGAATAATTCCTGAAAACATTTTATTCAGTATTGCCAACTCTTTTCCTCCAATTCTCTGTTTAACCCAGGCCAAAGAGGTTTTGTCCTCACCTGCCATGAAATGACTCCTGTCAAACTCAACCACAGGCTCTCAGACGCATTTGCAGAGCTCAGAGCAAGAGACTCAAGAACTATACAGCTAAATAGTGAGAAGTTGTAAATCATGCTAATGCAGTGTTAAATAAAATAGCTATCGTCTGAAGGCCAGGTTTTTAATTTGGAATTCTGTATTCCTTGAGTTTTCTTGATGGAACGTGGCAGGGTAGAAGAACCGGGCCCAGGCCTGGTGTCCTTCCCTTCCCGTCCGTGGTTCCGTCCCTTGTCTCAAGAAGCCTCACCTGCATGTGTGGTCCATCCCAGTCCATCCTCCAGGCTCCAAGCACACTGCTGACTGGCCCCAACGGCACTAGCTGTGCCCCTCAGGCTCAGGCATATGCACAGCTGTCGTGCAAGGTGCTCTCAGGAGGATGGACCCAGAAAGCCGATCCTCAAAGCTGGATTGAGGACATTTGGGCTGGGAATTCTGGAGTCCCACATAACCAGTAACATGTATAGAAGGAGTGCGGTGGGCTCCAAGTGGGCACATGTCCTTGGCCCTGTGACCTCTTCCACTCTGGGAAAGGACACGACTTCAGGAGGGCCGGAGCAGGGCTCAAGGAAAAGTCTCTGCTGCCTGGCTTTGAAGGAGTCCAGTACTAGTCGTCAATGACCTACGAATGCTAGACCTAGGGGTCACTCTCAGTGCCCATCTTAGCGACCTATCTATCTAAGGGTACCATCTGACACAACAGATCATTCCTGCATCCCTGAAGCACTTCGCTTCACTCCTGCCTTTCCTCCTACCTCTCTGGCCACTCCTTATCAGTCTGGGTTCTTCACTTAGTCCCAACTCTTAATGTTAGATTCTCCGGGGCTCGGTCTTTGGACCTCTTCTTTTTTAGGCCTATACTCACTACCTTTAATGAACTCATCCAGGCTCAATGTTTTATATATGATCCATGTGCTGGTGATGCCTAATTTATATCCTTAGCCTCAATCTCTTCCGAAAATCCTAGTCTTCTAAATCCAGGTACATCCTTCCATTCTACTCAAACGTCGAAAAGGGATCTCAAACTCAAAATGACTAAAGTCATATTCTCAGTGTTCCCAATTGCTACTGTAAAGTTGCTACTTTCCAACTGCTTAGAACAAAATCTTTACTCTCTCTATAGCTACTACTCTACTCAAAGCTACCTTTGTCTCTTGCCTGGGTTATGACAACGCCTTCCTATCTGATCCCCCCACTGTGCCTTTCCTGCCACTTCTGTCCATCTCTCCCAAGAGCCTGAGTGCTCCTGCTAAAAAGTAAGTCAATTCATATCCTAGTCTTCTCAAAATCTTCCACAGTCTCTCCAACATAGCAAAACAAACACCAAGGTCATCGCAATGGCCTACAAGGTAGTCCCCACTGTATCTGGTTTCCCCATTACTTCTCTGGCCTCATTCTCTACTACTCTCGGCCTTGCTCGCTCTCTCACAGTTTTACTGGCCACTTCACTATTCCTCAAACAAGTCGGGTGTGCCCCCACCGCAGGGTCTTTCCTCTTGCTACAACATTTTTCTGGAATGTTCAGCCTCCCAGAAGACACAAAGCTCACTGAGGTCTTTATTTCAATGTCCCTTTCTCAGCGAGGACTTCCCTGATCATTTACAAACATAACCCCGCTTCTATTTAACACCTTCTCATGTAGTGTATATTTTGCTTATTTCCTCCAAACTCCTGCTACATCAACCACATTGCAACCAGATAATACGTTATCACAGGGTTTTTATCTGTTTTGTTCACTGTTACAGGTACAGAGCCTAAAACAGTACCTATAATTTAACAGACGCTCAACAAATATCTGTTTAATTAATTACTACTATGCATAATCTTTTAAGATCTGCAGCATGGAAGTCAGCCTTCACAATCTCCCAGAGAATGGCTCTTGGAGCTATTAGCAAAGAGTGTGCCTGGGTCACAGAAAGCTAGTCTTCTAGGCTTAGCCAATAAGGAGACCTCGGAAACAGAGACTACATGTGCGTTAGCAAACCTGTGGGCTTTGGTGATAGACAAAATCGGCCTTTAAAACCCTTATGCTCCAAAAAATGATACTGCTGATTTCGTTCTTGAAAAAGTGATCACATGTAATTTAAGATATTTCAGATAGTCAGGTATAGGACTAGAAAATGAAAAGCAGCACATAATTACAGTTGGTTTAATAAATCTTCATCCTGGCATTTGAGACTTTTAAAAGTACTTGTTCAGCAAAAGGTCAAAAACCACTACCAAGAGAAGTTAATAGCTCTCTTAGTATTACACATCCTTATTGATGAGATTGCCACTTTAAGTAATTTAGATAATATGAACCATTTAAAAATCTTATTTATTTTACCTTCTAAAGGTGCTTTTAAATAAAAAAATTATTTTATTTTTTTAAAATCAATCCAGCAAAGGCTTCTTCCAAAACATCCCACAGAAAGGCAGACATGTTTAAACGTGTGTACTACTGAACACTGATTAAGAATAGCAATAGTTATAAAAGAAACCCAACTATAATAGAACCAAATACACTCTCCTGAGTGAATTTTTACATGAAAAATACTTTCTAGGGAGATGGTATGTTTGTTCTTGTTGCACAGAAGAGAAATGGCTTGTATGACCTCCAGTGCCAGCACACTCCACTTAGCAAAGAGATGCATTCCTGGAAACAAGAACAGCAGCTGACTTAATTCTACAGATACAGAAGGTCATTGTCGTACTGTGCCAATGAGGGTCCCACATCCTACACGGACCTCCATCACTTATTCCCATGATTTGCCTGGCCTGAGAGACCTGAGTTAGGGACATGGGTTTACAACAAACTTCATTTCCATATACCAAGTGATTTTCACTTGATTCCAAAAGATCTAAAGTTATGGAGTCTCTCCCATTTTTAATCTGAGCAAAACAGATATAGGGAATGGAATCATCCAATTTCAAAGGAGGGGGCAGGTGAAGTAAGGAGAACAGAGAGAGAGAACATACACAGAGAACCATGAATTTCCCAACTATCAGAAATTCTTGGTCTAAACTCAAGACATTTCTCCAAAATGTAAAAAAGATTCAAATGCATAAAAATTTCTGATTCTTGGCATGATTTTAGCTGATTGGCATAAATTAAAGAAGAAAGAACTTGACAATTTTTCTAAGCCGAACTGAGAGATGAGAAGACAAAGACTAGACCACTTGGGGACATAAATTAGAATCCCATGCAAAGATGTACTACTTCCCTCCACTGTCTGTCTACACATCTGACAGTTAACTAGAGATAAGATGACACTAGCTGAGACTTTCACTTTGAGGATAAGAACTTAAAGCCACCAATGTTCAGCTATCAACACAAGAGCAAAGGCTAGTAAATAAAGGGTTTGCTTCTGGCTCTTACAGTTTTAGTGCTCTCATATTTCTCGGTAGGACCCAAAATATCTCATTAGCTCCATGTAATCAAGAAAGGAAGCAACTAACATGTCTACTATGTAGAATATGCAACCTTTAGAGTATTTCTAAGATTCATAAAAACTCTGTAAATTAAATTGTACGTCCCAATTTACATATGGAGAAACTGTAGAAAGCTAAGGAAGACTAAGGTACTCTGAGCAAAGTCACAAAAGACAGAAAACTGTAAAATCAAGGCCACCTGACTCCATAAGAGCTAAGGCCCTTAGTAGTCATGACGAGCTAGTCGAATACGGCAGGAAGAGCATGTCCTTAGAATCTAAAAATTGAGCCTTCCTTCATCCCTCCCAAATTCATAAATTCTGTTTTGATCTTGAAAGTAAAATAATCGGCATGTTAAGGGTCATCATATAGTTTAAATCATCTACTGAATCAGCTCTACAATCATCCCAACCTCATCATGAAAATACAAGTCAACTCATCTTACCAAAAAAAAAAAAAAGGAAGAAAGAAAGAATGTGAAAAAGAATACACATAAAATATGCACAGCAGGTAGGAAAGAAAAAAGCAAACTACAGCTATTTGGGACACTGGTGTGTTTTAAAATTATTTTTCACTTCCACATTCCAAATTCCCTAAACTCCGAACAGATCAAAGTTTTACAGATTATCCCTGAAAAAAAAATAAGACAAGAAACACAAATTAATAACTATTTAAGCATTCTGTTTCATCATGATAACAAACAGATGGTTTTAATATTCTGGAGGCTAATTCCTGAACAATTAAAAACACAGCAAGACATTAACATCTAATGAAACATTTTAACTACCAGTATATGCATCTGCCATTAATTCCCACACAGTAAGGTCTTGGATCTCCTCAATCTGTTCTTTATTAAGGAAAGTTTTTCCACTCTGAATTTAGTGAAGTAGAGAATTAACAACTGTTTTCAATCAGCAATCAGCAGGATATTTCGCCAATGTGTACTGAAACCATGTACACTATCAGACTTAAATTTATTCTTATGATCGCTTTGATGTGCACACATTGGCAATTTAAGAATAGATCCAATTTTCTAATTAGGTGTCCCCCCCCCCAAAACCCATACCACATTAGCCCCCTTTATATACAACAGAAACTCTCATTGAGCTGTGACTAAAAAAGGTGTTGTTAGTGTTTAATAATGCAGCTAACTTTTGGCTCGAATTGCCAAAAATGTCCCAGCCTGCTGTCTCCTACCATTGCAGCAACATGTAAAGGCAACAATCACGGGAACAGTGAAGGACCACGGATGTATCACATTCTCAGATCTGGCAAGCTGAGACAGGATAACCAGTTACCATTAAGCTGTTTCCATTTTTACGGTAATAATGATGCTATACAAATTTGCTGTTACACAATTTTCCAATAACTGTACATAATTGATCTAATTTAATCTTCAGATAAATTTTCTGAGGTCATATAAATAGTGAGTTGAAATGTATCCCCCTTACAGACAAAGAAGCTAAAATTCAGAGATCAGTGACCCAACCGAAGACACCCAGAGAGTGGTGGCGAGCTGCGGTGCCCGCTGTTCCTGGTCCCTGGCTGAATGCTGCTGACGGCCCTGAAGGCTAAGTCTACAATCTACAGCACGAAGCTATAGGCTCATTTCCCAACAATGAGTATTACCATTTTAAGGGCAAGTAAGTGGAGGTCTAGGTTAACCCAAGGTTAAACAGGTAAGAAGAGGTGGACCTCGCATGCACAGCTAGGCCTTCATCCCAGAGTCTGTGTTACTCCACAGCATTACGTTACCCTCCTCAGTATCATTACCGTCCACAGTCAAGGCAAGCTCCTTAGAACAACTGCACTGTGTCTGCTCCTCTAGGCAATAACAATCCTAACATTTTGTGATTTAATGACCAAATATTTTAGGGCAGGCAATTAGTAAATTAGCTATAATTATTCTGATATCTTTGTAACAGAAAAGATTAAGTAAATGCCATCACATAGCTTGGTAAGTTTTACAACCATGTCTCTCGATCCTGATTAATACATAATCTAATGTGACTGAATCTGTACATATTAAATGTATTAACCTAGGAACTAAATCCTATAAAACTATCTCAAATTTCTTCATATAATTACTAATAATTAAAGCACTTTTTAACATAGGGTTTTTACTATTGTTTGCTCATATTAGACCTAGACAAGCAAGTAAGTATACAATTCCATTATTTTTAGCTGCCTGAAGTAAGAAATCTGGATTAATCTAATGATGAGGTTAAAAAAGCCCTCTAATCTACTAAAGTTATTTTTATTTCTTATTCAAAATCTATAGGTGCCAAGCAATTGTTGTCTGATTTATAACTTCACTGTTAGTCTTAGCTCTAGGTATTTAGTAGAAGATTATGAAAGGGAAAAAAATAGAAAAGCATGTAGACTAGCTTGCTTATCGAAAAAGCTTTGCTAAATTTTAGTGCTTATGTCTATAACACATATACATGTATATGTATGGTACAGACTGAATTCTTGCTTCCCTCTCAAATTCATGTACTGAAACCTAACCCCAAATGTGATGGTATTAGGAGGTGGGGTCTCTGGAAGTGATTAGGTCATGAGGGTGGAGCTTTCGTGAAACCCCAGAGGGCTCCCTCACCCCTTCCACCTTGCGAGAAACAGGGAAAAGAAAGCCGTCTATCAACCAGGAAGTAGGCCCTGAACAAAGAACCTGCTGGAACCTTGATCTTTGACTTCTCAGGAGTATGACAAATAAATGTGTGTTGTTTACAAGCCCCCCTAAATCTATGGTATTTTGCTATAGCAGCCTAAACAGACTAAGACAATCAGCAATCTGATTTAATATAATCTACATTAATTTATATAATTTAATATAATCTACAATGTATATATACACACATACATATCCACACACACCTATGCATTTTATCTAAGCAAACAATTAATATCAAAACTATCTTCATAGAGATGCCAGAGGGCTGGTAGCTAGTTTTATAAAGAAATCACCAAAATTCTAAACACTGCAAAGTAAAAAGATTATATGGGCGCCTCCTTCATACTTCTTTGCTATTGTATAGTAAGTCAAAGCTTAATGATGTCTTTAACCCCAAGTGTTAAGGGTAAATAAATATATAGAGCTATTTTTTAAAAATACAAAATAAATGTGGGATTTTTCCTAGCCATCAGGATAAACGTATTTTAAATGTAGTATTTGCCCAATACTTACCCAGAGCAATAACATGGAGAAGTTTTTTAAAAAGAATAAGAACGTATATTGCCACAGCAATGATTAGTGGTGATATAAAAAGGAAATTCAAGTTGGTAGAGAGAAAATATTTTTAGTGTAATGATGTTTTATTCCTACAGAAAAAAAAAAGAAAGAAAGAAAGAAAGAAATCCCTAAAGGCACATTAAAAAGTCATTATGGATACATATTCAGCACCTTTTTAGGAGAAAGATGGGGGGGAGGGGTCTGCACCTTTTTTTTTTTTTTTGGCAGTTCTTATGAAAATTCATAAGCCAGATGGCATTCAATAAATGTAAAGAGCTAAAGAATTTAGTTTTATAGAAAAACATCAATTAGCATAGGAAAATTAGCAATTAAGCAATCATTATACAACATATATCAATATTACTAACGAGTAAGCATATACACTAAATTTCTAACATGAACTCTGTTAGAAACAAATATTTTTGAAGCAATGCTATTTCCCTGTGAAACGTTTGTCAGTACTTCATTATGGCCGTCTGGAAACCATACCACAGGATTGACCTATTGTAACAAAATTCTTTCTGGATCTCCTCGTAAACTATAGTAGTTCCTCAGCAAGTAACCTCTGGACCAATGCCATTTTCTATTCAAAAATTTTAAAATTTATCAACTTTTTCTGTACATGCAATTCAGCTTGGTCCTCTTGAACAAAAGAATTTTTGTTCAGCCATCAGAGCTCTCTACTTCCAGAGACTTTGTGGTCAGGTCCACGGAGTAATACAATGAGAAGACATCTATTTAAGCTCCACTCTTAAAGTTCCATCCATAAGGAAGTAAAACCAAATCCAAAACTACCCCGAAGCGCAGAGATAATCTGTGCAAAGATGGTTGTAACTGAGCATTTTTGCTGAAACTCTAAATGAAGACGAGAGGCTCCAAATGCAAAAGTCATTAACATTCAAAACAATAAGAGGCTCGTGAAGTTCAGTAAGAGGAATAATAAGCATACGGTGGTGCTGTACAATAATATTCCTAAGACAATCAAGACAGTGACCAGGAGAAGAGTCACTTCTGAAGCAAACGTTAACCTTAAGCAACCTCCTTGCTCGAAAGCCGATGCCTTCTAAAACCCTGGAATACTGCTTAAAGTATATATTTATTTGCCATTTTTGTTGCTTTTCATCTAACCCCCAATCTTCTGTGACACTTTACTTGCCAACAATATGCTTCTCAAACACAGTTTCAGATGGAATCCAAATCAGAGATACGAATAAATCCAAGTCAGAGATATGTAAGTAACCGAAGGGTGAATTCTGCAGAACACACACTTGTACCAATTATGCCTTTTTATCACTTCTGTTCTCAAAGCTAATAAAATGTACCTTTTCACTGCAGAGATTGGAAAATATTACCAGAAGAAAATGTTTGCAGAACCTGACTTTTCTAAAGGGATCTTCGACATTTAAATATGCTTGTGAAATATCTATCCTTTTTTTATTTAATATTAAATATGGTCTGTAACTGAGATGTAAAGTCTTTTTCTGCCCTGCAAATGCAAAAGGTCTTCCTGAAGCAAAACTTCTGCTCTGTGTGGAAGAGTTCCCCAGAATCCTTGCTCTCAGCAGAGAAGTGTGTGCAGCAGAAGAAGAGTGTTCAGTAGAAGCCACGTCCCAGAGAGACAAGGACAAGGACAAGGAGTCCCTGAGTTACAGGGCCTCGAGCTCAAAAAGTCACTCTTGAGAAACCTGGTACTCCATAGGTACCTCTGGAAGAAATTCGACAAGTGGCAAACAGAAAAAAGTGAAGGGGGATGTTTAGCATATGTGCTGCCAAAGCAAGCACGATGGGGGATGTTTAGATCCAAGAGTTTTAACCTCCGTTGATTTTTCCTCCAAAGCGGAGTGCAAGAAAATCTGCCCTTGACTTTACACTATGGATTCCACAAAAAATATTGATTCTACAGTTCTGGAGTCCAATCCACAAGAACATGCGCCCTATTTCCTTTCTTACCTTATGTTCCTTCTAACTTCCAGGCTTTGTGATAAAGTAAGAGAGGTTTTTGTTTTTGTTTTTGTTTTTGTTTTTAAAGAAATGCTGATGAAGTTAGAGAAACACTCTAGGGCCTGGGCCTTTTGTCCATGGATTAAATGGCTAAGGGGCATGATGATGACTACGCATGTGTGAGAACCAGCAACCTATGGAATAAAAGAGAAACACTTCTGGGAATAGGAAACAGTGGTTTAAAACCTCTGGGTTCATGAGGTCAAGGAAAAATAAAAGACACGGTCCATAACTCCCAACTACTGGAGAACCGCAAAGGTAAAAATCGTCTGCTTGTTGTTTTCCCTTTGAGTGAAACAGAAACCCTAGTGAAACTCCAGGCTGTCAACCACTGGTACCCCACAGCTAGCCATAGCGACAGCTGCACGGCTCTGTTGTAATAAACTGGAACAATTTAATAGCTTTTATTGTTCTGCAGTGGTGTCTGAGCTTAGCCACTCTCCCCTCCTAGGACTCCGGGGCCCCGCAAGGGCAGCAATGAGAGAAGATCTCATTTACCTAAAAGCACTTATAAATTTTTAATTTGCTTTAACAAGTAAATTAACAAGTCCCTCATTCAGGCAAGTTTTATGGCTGCTTGCCACTTGGGGAAGGCCGTAAAAGTTTTATAGATAATCCAGAGCTACTGAGACTGCTCATAATAAATTGTCTGTTTCCTGTTATTTTATCAAACCACTGGGCTTCTAATGACTTAAAGTCACAGTTCCCTTATATTCAGGCTTTTTATGAGGCCATATTTATAAACTCCAAAGAATACCTTAAATTATACTGGGCCCCTGCTAATCATTACTTTTTCTTTTTCTTTTCTTTTCTTTTTTTTTAATGGGAGCTTACCTTAGCTTACGCTCTGCCAATAAATGCTGCAACTTGTTCTGGAGACAGCATGCTGATTCTACATACTATTTAAGATGCTGCCTTAGCCAGAGTTTCCATTAGCAGATACTTTAAGGTAGCTGCAACCTGATCTGTTCTGTACAGACTGCCCAATAGTTCTGCCTACTTGGGTGTGGTACTTTCTAGAATACTGCATTTTATCCTAGAAGAGAGCAGCCTGATGAGTACACGCAATATGCACAGTAAAAGAAGCTGAGCCTCAAACGTGTAGACGAGAGCTTGACCCTGGATTAACACTAAATTTAGCTCCTGGCTTCCTGCAAGCCATTCAGACCTGAACTGAAGACAGGGTGGTAGGAAGGAAAAGGAACAAGGGCCAATCTCATTCAAATTTTCCACTCATTACCGAGTGCCTGTTATCGGCCAGGAAGGCGGCTGGCAATGTGTAGAATACAGAAAGGAGTAAATATCTAAATTGATTGTAAGATCTCACACATTAATTGCACGGATATACTCAGCACTAGATGCCCCAGGAAGGAGAATGAAGTACTCTCTCAAATTCCGTCTGACGATGTGGAGTTAGTGAAGGTGCCAAGTGCCCGGTCTGCTTCGTGATGACCTTTACATCTCACACACAGGCATGCACACACACAAACACGCCAGGCAAAGATCAAAAGGCATGTGCTTTTCCAATTTAGTCTATCTAGGGATAGAATCTCAGGGGAAAGCCACCCACCGCCAAGGACAGAATGATCTATGTTAAGGCCTTTGAATGGAATGATTCAAAAGGCCAAGAGATCACATCGCAGTTCAAGGACATACAACAGACCCTGCGGGATGGACACGGAGTTCTCGTTTCATCCACATTGATTTTTCCCCCAGAAAGTACAACTTCACAGATTAGTATCAGCCAGTGTAATCTCACGTGAAGGTTCTACGTCTAAATAATGACTGCTCTTGTGTGGCTGCATATTTCTGATTCTTCGTTTAATTACAGCACTTGATTCAATGCTTCAGAGCATACACCTTTTTGGCCAAGATGTCAGAGCCCAGTCACTGAGAAGGTATTCATAATGATTCTTTCCAATTCCAATTCCCTCCCTCTCTGGGGGGAACAAAACACAAGACAGAAGAAACCGAAAGAGGCTATAAGACAGCAAAGCTTAGCGTTGACACTGCCACGGATCACATTCCAAGGATGGTGCGTACGTGTTGATACTAATTATTCTGCCTTTAAAAAAAACTTAATTTCTACCCTAATTTCAAGGTTATATTCTAATCCTTCTGGAACACTTGCTAGAAGAAAGGATGATTCCCAGCTTCTACTTGAACTCAGAACTATTCTTCCTTCTGATTTTCTTGGGTTTAAGAGAATGGAAGAGAGCCAACTTCAATAAAATTATCCCTCTAGAAAATCTGAAGTAACAAACAGTAAAAAAGGTAATGCAAAGTCACACAGGTACAGTCCTTTACATAGTATTTTCACCTACATGATTTCATTTAATCTTCACAGTCCCAGGAAATAGTACAACCATTCCCATTTTACAGATGTGAAACTTTGCTCAGAAAGGTTGCCCAGTTGTCTCGGTTCACATTAGATAGTGAGAAGCGGGGCAGTTCTCGAACCCAGTGTTGTGGAGACACAGCGAAGGGAATGATAATAATAATACCTTTGGTAAATATATTAGGGTTTACACATGTGTATAAGAGAATGTTCTGCTAGAATGCTCTCTAACTCTTAGAACTATGTGCTAAATTAATACCTAGAGCTATGTGGATCAGGTGGCTTTGCTCAATTCCACAACCAAACAGAGCCACTTTATTCCTTGTAAATTGCAAACCACTGACTTCAACAGGAATTAGGCAAGGTGCTTTTTCTTTTAAGAGCCTACCATAGAATTTAGAGCAGATGGAGGTACTTAATAAAATTTTATCGAATACGAAGCCAATATAAAAATTGTGGGTATATAGTTACATGATTATTTATTTTAATCTGTCTCTCCAGCAGCTTATAAAGTACAGTAGAACAGAGACTGTACGCCTTTTTTTTCCCCACCACTGTATCCCTAGTGCCTCACATAGCATCTGGCACACAGTAGGTACTCAATAAATAAATGTTCAATGAATTACACATATTCACGTGGTAAGTGAATGCACATATTCGTGAATGACAGAAATAAATTAATGCTCATTCATTACCGCTCCTAAAAAATATCTTCAAAATAAAAAGTATTACATACTTTCGTAATGAGCATTATCTCTGAATATGAAGAAAAGCATTAGCGGCACCTGGGTGGCTCAGTGGGTTAAGGCCTCTGCCTTCGGCTCAGGTCATGGTCTCAGGGTCCTGGGATCGAGCCCCAAGTCGGGCTCTCTGCTCAGCAGGGAGCCTGCTTCCCGCCCCACCCCCCACCCCCGCCTGCCTCTCTGCCTACTTGCGATCTCTCTCTCTCTCTCTGTCAAATAAATAAATAAATAATCTTAAAAAAAAAAAAGAAAGAAAAGCATTATTAGGGAGGCTCTAAGATCATGTGGTTTACGAGACTTGTGTGTATGTGTGTGCTGAGTATGCACATGTCTACAGAGAAAACCTTAACCACATAAATACCCCCCCACACACCCTTAATCTGTGATCTAATCCTGTCACGTTTACTGGTGATCACCTTTCATTAATCAAAATCATTAAAAAATATTTGCCCAGCCCTCTGCTTGTCTGCAGCAGGCGGCCTGCCAAGGGTTTCTGCAGAAGTAAATGAGATCATTCCTTGGTAGCATCCAAGTCCTTTAGAATTCAGGAGTTTTTCAGTTCACGTTTCAGGTTAATCTTTTCCTTTCTTTAAGAACAGAACATCCTCTTTGCAGATCTCCCTGAGGGCTCAGTATTTGCAACATCAAACAGGACACACAAACCATTGCACCCACTTCCAAAAGCCTATTATACTGTCAACTGGCTTCTTAACTGCAACCAAGGGAGAAAGCTCACAGACTCCTAAGCTTTTTTTTTTTTGGGGGGGGTTGCAGGGGGAGGAGAGCTTCTGGAAAGTATGCATAATTTCTCCAAGCTACCACCACGTTTTGTTTCACTAAAGAACTCCTAATAAGACGGGCACCATTCCAAGTAGGAAAAAAGCAACTGGAACTCACTAACTATAAATCTCACCCCCTTTTATTTCTTTCTCTCAAATTTTCAATTGTTGGCAGGCTCTGAGGATGGGGACTGTCGTGCATGGCTACGAATGAGCCTTTTCCATACTACTTAATGAATCCTAATAAAATGCAGACCCACAAGAAACCATGTCCAGGGCAGGGCAAGAATTGCAGCACTGCTTTCCGGTACCGTACGACTTACGTTTCGCCCTTCACGTTAGGGAGCCTAGGAAGGGTTAGAGGAGAAAGGTGGAAGAAAACAGGCAGAGACAGGCTTTTAACTTTCAAATCAAACAAGTATGTTCTGCATGTTTCTCCTGCTTCTTTAGAATCAATCCCAAGTCGCACAAGCTCAAGGGGAAACCGCGGCTGTCGGCCTGTACCAGCAGGGATTCGCCTCCTTAACGGCTAACAGAGGTCACGAGTATCTGCGCCCGGAGTTCATCACGAACGGGTCTCAAATAGGACAAGGCCTCCAAAGCACACAACAATATACACAACAAGCAGTCGTGGGGCGCACACCCAAATACGTATAGAAACACACAAATCCCCCTAGGTGGAACGTTAAACCATTTATCTTCTCCACATGTCCAAATTTTCATCTGTCCTCCCCGTACGTTCCTCACAGTTGGTTACTACGGGGGGGGGGGGGGGGAAATCAGGCAGGTCCTCAGAGGGCTGCAGGTCAGAAACACGGAATTGGGACGACTACAAAAGACGAGGGCACAGAAGGGCGGCAACAGGTGCTTTCCCCAAAGCGGCGCATCTGCGTGTCTAGAGCAGGTCAAATCACAAAAGGCCATCGTTCCCTTCACGCGGCCCCGAATCACGTCTTCCAGGAAGGCTGGGCTGGCCTGACACAGCTGTGAAGGCTTCGACACATATATAGAGTAGGTACGTCTTAAGGACACTAAATAGATGCTGGCTCAAGTCTTCAAAGGCTGCTGAGTTTAGATACCTGACAGAAGTTCTCTGCTCACCCTCTGACGTGCTCTATTAACACCTTACATGTTCTCCGCCACCTGGGTGTTAGCGAGGGTCACTTATTTTTGATACAGAATCTCCTGGCCTTCAGCCCGGGCAGCCTGGCAGCTGAAAAGGGGGGACTCACTGTGTGTGAGCTGCATTAGACACAGCTCACCTGTGCGTGCCCTTCGTGTCTCCTCATAATCTTCTTCCTCTCCACTCTGAGTTAATCTTTCAACTTATAAGTTGATAAGAAATGCATCCACTGTGGATAATTTCTTCCCTCTAGAGAAGGCTTTTCTCTCATGCAAAGCCTGCCCATGAAAGTGAAGGAAGGAAGACAACGGAATCACTTGTCTTGTTTAAAAAAAAAAAAAAAAAATCCAACTGAAAATGTTGCCTAGATCCATGAGTGCTACTGAGCCAAGCGGAGATTACCACCCACAATTTTTGACTTTTGATTTTTATTTAACAACTCATTTGTATAACCTCGATGAATGGAGGCAGCAGACCTGAAGAGATTTGCAGCTGAAGTTCTATCAAGTTGGAAGGATATGTCAGCTGCCAAGTCTGGAAATGGAGCCCTGCACAGCAAGAAAATGGTGAGAGATTGGTTACAGCCATAAGTAATTGATCTGTCTGAAAATACAGGCTACGAGTCATGGGATTAATACCGTTGCTCCAGCTGGGCTGCACTGCTCATTTCCCTCTAGCTCTCTGACAACAAAGACATGCCTCTTTCTCCAGGGACAAGAAATTTTTATTAAAATCTTTATACAACTTAGCAGCAAAGACTCTGTAAAAGCATCCTAGAGATTTGGGGGAGGAGGGGGGGTGCAGCCATCATAAGGAAACCATCCCACCATTTTCGTTTGATCTAGTTTTCATTTCAAAGCCGTCACCAGCATGCTTCCCGTGGCCAAACGTGCTTGCCCCTCAGCTCAGCAGACACGGAGAGGGAGCCCCGCTGGTGGGGAGCTTAGCTGGAGAGATGTGGATGAGTAAAGTGGTGGAGAGCTGCAGGGGAAAATAAAGTGGGAAGGCATCCAAAACTGCAGCTGTGCTGGCCCATTAAAAAGCTGAAACTCATTCTGCTGTTCGACCTCATGCTTATCACCACATAACTATTCATCAAAGAAATTTCAGTGCAATTAATTAAATTATTCCCATGTCTGTGCCACAGAGTCGTTATTCCAATATCAGCTTTCACTCACACTCTCTTAAACTCAGGTCTGCGTGCCAAGTCACTACTCTGGGGTTGTCCAGTCTCAATAAAGCTGTGCTCCTCACCACTCACACGGCCTATCATTTCTCTCTTTTATTGCCATTTATTTTCCACTAGGATTTTGCTGCCAGTATATTGGCAGGACTTCCAGTATATGGATGTAATGAAATCTACCACAGACACTTAACACGGGGTCAGGATGGAGCTCAGCTCATGTGAAGCTGTAATATAATAAACAAATGCTTTCAGAAGGAGGATTTTATCAGCTCAAAAATAGAACTTGGTATCCTGTGGTACCAAGTGCAGAAAAAAGTTGGAGTCATTTGAAAATTCTTGTGATAATTAAGTTTATGGCTGAAATATGCCTAACATAGGAAATCTGAGCTACAGCAGATTCCTTTTCATCTGTCAGAACTGGTTTATTAAAAAGGAAGAGGATAAAAATGTACTGCTGAAATTATGTTTTTTTATACCACCATCTCCTTAGTCACAGACCTGTAAGGGGCACACTCATAATTTGGGGCATCTGACTCTTGCCTGTGGAACTTCTTACTGCTATACCTATAGCAAAATGTAAATGACATTAAGAGAATAAGACCCTCTATGTGATAACCAGTAGGTAAATATTTAAGGCTTTTCTCTTTCCCACACACATCACCATAGCGAATTACAGCAATGGGACAAAGCACACGCCTATAGAAACTGGCACTAAAGGTAGTCTAACAAGATGGCAGCCTTCATATAAAATCAGAAATCAGTGAAGGAGAAAAATGAAAGACGATAAAGAATATCAATAAAATCAAAATCTGGTTTTTTGAAAAGATCAATTAAAGTGATACCACTAAACCAGACTAATCAGGAAGAAAATAAAAAGGATGAAGACATGAATTACTAATACTTAGTAATGAAAACCGATTCTAAATACTTAGAATGAAAAAAGTCACATCAGAGCAGATTCTAGAAATAGTAAATATATAAAAGAAAGATATAAGTAGCACATAAAGGAAATATTATGAACAATTTTACAGCAATAAGTTTGACAACTTAGATAAAATGCACAAAGAGTTATAAAATACAAGCTATCACAGCTCACTCAAAAATAATTAGAAAAAATAAATTAGAAAACCTGAATAGTCCTGTATTAAATAAATAGAGTCTGTAGTTAAAAAACTTTCCAAAGAAAATTATAGGTCCCGGTGGCTTCCTTGACAGGTCCTACCAAATATTTAAGAAAGAAATAATATCTAATATTACACAAACTCTTTCTAAAAATTGGCATTCTATCATGCTAGAATTGCCTTGATATCAAAGACAAAGATACTGGAAGAAAACTCCAAAATAACCAAATTCAACAATACATCATGATGGAGTGGTGCCTCTCCCTGGAATAAAAAGGTTGGCTTAGTGTTTGAAAATCAATTCATGAAATTTATCATATTAACAAACTAAAAAAAGAAAAAACTATATTATCATTTCTATAGATTCATAAATAGCACTTGACAAAAACCTAGTATCCATTCCTTACAAAAATTTCTCAGCAAAAAAAAAAAAAAAAAAAAAAAAGGAGCTTTTTCAAACTGAGAAAGAGCAACTAGGAACAACTTATAGCTAACATCCTAAATAATGGTGGATAAGTGAATGCTTTTCAAACTATAATCAGTAAAACGATCAAGACGTTCACTCTCACTATATCTAATAGTACTAGAGATTGTACCTAGTGCAGTAAGACAAGAAAAAGAGAGGACAGGCATCCAGACTGAAAAAGAAGTAAAACTATCTTTATTCACAGATGACATCATTGACTATACACATAATACATATAAATCCACAAAACAGCCACTAGAACCAACAAGTGAGTTTATCAATGTTACAGTATACATGATAAATATATAAAAATCAACTATATATATATATATATATATATATATATATATATATACGCTAGCAAAAAACCATTGGAAACTAAAATTAATAAAACAATACCATTAACAATAGCATCAAAAATACATAGGGATATATCTGACCCCCAAAATGTGAAAGATATGTATGCCGAAAACTACAAAATCTTTCTACAATCTTTCCACAATGAAAAAATGTTATGCAACTATTAGAATGGCTAAAATGAGAATGAAGAAAACCTAAAGAAATATACTTTGTTCATGAGTCACCAGACTCACTTTTGCTAAGATGGTAATTTTTTCCCAAATTGATCTATACATACAGTACACTCTGAATCAAAATCCTGGTGTGCTTTTTTAAAGAAATTGACTAAATGATTCTAAAATTCATAGGGAAATGCAAGGGACATGAATAGCTAAAACAACATTGAAAGACAACAAAGAGAACGAAGTTGGAAGATTATACCTTATTTCAAGACATTATAAAACTACAGTAATCAAGATAATTACGGGGTGCCTAGGTGGCTCAGTTGGTTGAGTGCCTAACTCTTGGTTTTGGCTCAGGTCATGATCTTAGAGTCCTGGGATCAAGCCCCATGTCTGGCTTCATACTAAGCATGGAGTCTGTTTGTCCCTCTCCCTCACACTCACACTCACTCACTCTTTCTCACTCTCTCTCAAATAAGTAAGTAAAATCTTAAAAAAAAAAAAAAAGATAATAATTAAGATACATGGTATTGACAAGGTAGATTAGACTTAGGGAATTCTTTTTTTTCCTGAAAAGTACCAGATACTAAATATCTTACGCATTGCAGATTACATATGGTTTCTGTCACATTTTTTTTTCTTCTTCTTAATTTCTGCTTACCTCATAGGCTGCAGAAAAACAAGTCTGTGAGTTGTATTTGTCACATGATCCTTAGTTTAGCAACCCCAAGATAGACAACTTGATCAATGAAACTAAAACTATAACTCTTCCAGAATAAAACATAAGGAAACCTTGCAGCTCTGGATTACAAATGACATTTTAGAAATGACGCTTAAAGAATAATCCATTAAAAAACTGATAAATTAAAATTCAAAAAAGTTTAAAACTTTGCTTTTATAAGACGCTATTAAAAGAATAAAAGGACAAGCCACAAACTGGGAGAAAATATTTGCAAATCATGTATCTGATAAAGGTCTTGTATCCAGAATAAAGAATTCTCAACACTCAGTAATGCAAAAAACAAACAACCCAATTTTTTTTTTTAATGGGCAAGGAATTTGTATAGATAGTTCACCAAAGAAGATACAGAGATGACAAATGAACACATGAAAAGATGTTTAACATCATTAGTCTTTGGGGAAATGCAATTCAAAACCACAATGAAAAAATGTTATGCAACTATTAGAATGGCTAAAATGAGAAAGACTGACCATACCAAATATTAGAGAGGATATGGAAACAATGGAACTCTCACATAACTCTGGCAGCCATGTATGACATTGCAACCACTTTGATTACTGTTGGGCATTTTCCTGAAACACTTAACAAACACCTAACACATTATCCAGTCATACTCCAAGGTATTTACCTAAGAGAAAAGAATGCATATTATACTTGTACACAAATATTCATAACAACAACAACAACAACAAAATAGAAACAACCCAAATGGCAATCAACAGGTGATTGTGTAAACTATTTGTGGTATAGCCACAGAATAGAATAATACAAGCAATAAAAAGAAATGAACTACAGGGGCACCTGGGTAATTCAGTCAGTCATGTGTCTAACTCTTGATCTCAGGTTCATGAGTTCAAGCCCCATGCTGCGCTCCATGCTGGGTATGGAGCCTACTTGAAAAAAAAGAAGAAAAAAAAAAAAATAAACTATAAATATACACTATTAAGTGAATAAATCCCAAAACAATTTTGCTGAATGAAAGAAACTCAACTGAGAAAAAGGAGTACATAATGTATAGTTCCATGGATACAAAATTCCAAAGAATGCATACTACTCTACAGTGTTGGAAAACATCTCAGCGATTACTTGGCAATAAGGAAGGGTAGCGGAGTAGGAAGGTGATAGAGACAGAAATTACAAAAGGACAGGAAGAAACTTTTGGGGCTGACGGAGATGTTCATTATTTTGATGGTGGTAATGGTCTCATGGATTTATACATATATCAAAACTTACCAAGTTATATAGTTTGAATAGAAGCAGTTCATTATATATGGCAATTATACGTCCATAAAGCTGTTTAAGACTAAAGCAAAATACAATGGACTATAATTTTACAATATCATTGTACATGAATACATTAATTTGATCATATGTATCTAGTATATGTATACGCAGATGATAACCAAAAAGCCTTGACCATATAAAATCACCTAGAAAGGATCAAGAAAATAAATTATCAAGCAAAGAGAGGGCCAGGAACAGAATGATGGGCGTAGGGGTGGGGTGGGGATGCGAATCAGCATTAAAAGAAGAACCATTAGGGGTGGCTCAGTGGGTTGGGCGTCTGCCTTCATCTCCTGTCATGTTCCCAGGGTCCTGGGACCAAGTCCCACATCTGGCTCTCTGCTTAGCGGGGAATCCACTTCTCCCTCTCCCTGTACCTCAGCCCCCTACTCATGCTCTCTCTCTCTCCAATAAATAGATCTCATTAGTGAATGATTTCACAGACCAGAAGTCTGATTTCATGAAGTTTGAGGGAGGAAGGCCAACAGTGTTGAGAGACTGAAAAGCTCCACAATGTAAGGGAACACGTCTGCTTCATTTACTAACGTACCCTTGGCATCAGGTTACACGCATAACAGGCACTGAGCAAAATGACTGGTGACTGGATGGGTGGGAAATAAACAAAATCACTAGATTTTACAACTTAGGAATTTACTGAGGACCTTATTAGAAAATGTTTTAGCAGAGAAAAAGTAAAGGCAGTCTGCAGTTGGTTAAGGACTCAATAGGAGCAAGGAGATGTTTTGCTAACAGGAAATTCGAGAAACACAGGACAAAAAGGGCAGCTTTCCCACTCAAAGTTTCCAAGGAGGATTAAAGTTTTTAGAACCACTATATACTGTTCTTGAACTTCAGACACAGTTCAGACTGTGTGGAACAATTTTAGTCCTTTGGGAATTCCATCATTAAAACCAGAAATAAAGTACTAAAAGTCCAGCTGTATCTATAAATATTTTTAAAACATATGCAACAAGTAAAACCTCCCCTCTTTTCTCTACGGAGACATGTGATCTTAGCCTGGCTTCTGCTTTGAATTAGAAATGCTCCCCACTCCCCAACATAGGATGATTTTTAAAAGTTTTTAAGACGAATTTCCTTGTAGGAGAGATTACAATAAATCATCCATATACCATAAAATTTAATTTGGAAGTTCCAGGTATTAGCAAATCAACATTGTAGGCACGTAGTCAACACAGGATTGAAAAGCCATTTTATTTCCACAGTTACATTCTTAGGATTAACGAAATTATTTTTGGAATGGATCTTAGAGGTAGGGAACCATAATGTTAATAATACCTCCCCTCCCTTCACATGCATACACAAAGCAAAGGAACAACACAACAACATGCAAATCACTATTTTAAAACACACACACACCAAAGAAAACCCCACCAAATTTTTCCTTTCCTTAAAGTGAACATTAACTGGCATCAACTGGGTTTGCATTTCTTCACATTTACCAATCCATTAACCAAAGTCTGATTTCCACTTACTAAAAGTGACTTTCAAAGCTATTAGGTCACCTTGCAGCTCCGTCTATAAACTTTAGCAAGCATATTTCATTTCTAGTTAAAGTAGATTAAACAAAACATTCCTCAACATTGAGTCTAATGTATGAGTGGAAATAATTCTTTCCTTTAACCAAAAATGACTCACAAAAATATATTTTTACTTGAGCTGTCCTAGCTGGTTAAGTAGAGACAAAAGACCATTTTCTTTTGACTTTCTAATCCTGTTTTTTAAACTTTATTTTTCAAGACTTTTCACTTTTTGTTTCCAGAACACTAAATTTCTTCTATTACTGTATTACTTCTCAGAGTAATGCAAAGTAAGGGCTAGCCTCCACCCTACCCCGACTCCCTATTCTTCATGGATTAGGTCTTGGAGAGAAAACTGCAAGCAGATAAATCCTCAAGCATTTGCTATGAAGTAAATGCTCCAGATAACTAAACTGCCTGCTTTGTGTCCAAAGTTCCTCCTCACTTGATTATCTTTCAATGTGTTGGGATTCCAAAATCTTTCTGTGGTCCTAATGATATGTAACACCTCTCTTCAACACCCTCTAATGTTATTTTGAATATGGTAGATATGCTTCAAGTCCTTCAAGTATTCTTAGTAGCGGGCATCCAAAATCCCAACTTCATATCCTGTAATCAGGAAGATTTCCTATACTGCACTTGAGCCTCTTGCTATATTGTAAACAAAAACCTCACCAGTCGCACAAGATCATCAATGACCTTGTTTCCCATTTGGCTTTTAAGAGTCTGATGCTCTACCAACTGAGCTAGTCAGGCACTCCTGATTTGGCTTTTAAACAATGGCATGTTGGTAATGCTGAACAGCCAGCTTCTTGGAAAAAGATGTATGCATGCATACACATGCATACATTTATTACAAATCTTACCGATACAAAGGATATGAAGCAAATGATTTACAAATAATAACAAAGTATATAGTCTTCTTCACCATAAATTCCAACCAAACAGCCAATTGATTTTTACAAAATGCCTCTGTTGAAATACGTGTGACTCTTCTATCTGCAGCCAATCCAAGTTTGCATTTGAAGAATGAGTATAATTCTGATATGAAACTTGTTTGATATATTCAAACCCATAAAACAGAAGCGGAACAACTAAGACTTAAGTCAGAACTTCATCTGTCAATGGCATGAATAACTTCTTTGTTGAATTGGATAATAGTTTTAAAATATACCAATATTTCCTCAAATTTTTGTGCTATCCATGATGTAAAATGTAATTTATTTCATACAAATATAACAAACTTTTAAATTTAATCTGTATTAATAACGTTTTTACCTTCATTTTTTTAAAAGTCTAGACAATCAACAAAATATGTGATCAAGTTGGATTTGTACTGTTTACCAACTTGTGGTGTTAAAAAAAACAAAAACAAAACTCCCATCATGGTTGATTTCAAACTAAAGAAATGATGTCACTAAATGCACAGTTGGGAAGAGATAATAGCACATTGCTATGTAGTATTTTTACCATGCAAATAACATCAAGGTCATGGATAACGGTTAAATGTAGCAAAATAATTAGAAAGCCATGAGTTTGGAATATTTATTGTAATAAATTATATTAAAAGCAAAAATAAGCTTATATAACTTAATTTTTTAGTGTTTGACAACTACCTCACAAAATTCCCAAAAATTTAACAATTGGTTCTTGTGAGCTGATAACAATCACACCAAAGTATAATCCTTTTGTTATATATGCGAGCTTCCTGCCTCCTTATCATTGGGAAATGGTATTTGGGTTCTTCCCATTAGTGGTTAAGGAGTGCGCAAACTATGAACTCCACAAGTTTATTTACGATGTCTTCCATGATGGTTGGTTATGAATCTATAGAAGCACAAGCCACCCCTGGTATTACTGTTCCATGTTTTCTACCAAATGAGCCAACCAGCTGAGGAGAATAAAAACAAAGAGATAGTCCTGATGTGAACAGTTATGTTGAGTTATTTTCACTCATTTAATAAAGTTATCAAGGTTCTGTTAGCTCCTACCCACAAAATGCAATGAAAACATGGGAGCATACCAGAGTTATACAAAGGGGGAACATAAGTTGTACAGCAATAACAAACTCGAAATCTCTCAATATCAAAGTCTTCTCAGGATGAAGTAGGATAAGTCTCTCTTTCTCTACTCCCCTCCACAGTTTCCTTTCTCCGTCCTCTGCTCTCCTTTCCCACCTGCCTCCCGCCCCCCTCCCTTCCTGGACAAGTTGGCTTAAGCTGATAGTGAGAGAGACTCAACCACCATATCTTTGCCCTCCATCCACACAAAAGGAAGAAAACACTGCCTTAGGAACAAAATTTACTTCATTAGGCTGAAGTAACAGTAAAACTAACCAGAATTCTACTAAAGCAAACAACTGAACATTCGCTGACTAGCTAGCTACCATATGCTTGGACCAGAGTACTGGCCATGGGGAATGCAGTGATAAATGGGCCATGATCCCTGACCACTTGCCCAAGTACAAAACATCAAAGAATGAGACCGTGGCAGATCCACTATCAATCTCAGCATTAAATCTTCCAGAATTATAATGACAGCAAATGACCACTTTAGGAATATAGTATTCAAAAGACTGGAAAATATATTCCAGACATCCACGGATCTGGAGTATAATTTAGCAGGGAGGCCTGCCCAGGAAGCAGTAAAGCAGGAAGGGAGCAAAGCATAGCCATGCACAGGAGGTAAAACAATCCTGATCAGATAGTGCAGCCTGATTGCTTCCATTCCTAGTAGAGAGAGAGAGAGAGAGAGAGAGAGAGAGAGAGAGAGAGAGAGAGACTGTGTGCGTGTCTGTGTGTGTGTGTGTGTGTGTAAGAGAAACAAAGGCACAGAGCTGTTCAGTCTGTATCACCAATCTATTACTAGTCCACAGGTATAATTTCTGATAATCTTTCAGGGGCTTTCATTATGAAACAAGGGACATTGAAAAAAAAAAGACATTTGCATACGCCTCAGTTGCTACTCAAATTCACTGCAGTGCAACAAGTACTTATTTTGCTCCTACTATTTACAGAGTCTGTGCTATTGTGCTTCGTAAGTATGTACTTTGTGAGATGACAGAGGTGCATTTGACAGGGTCTCTGATCAGTCACATGAAGAAGACAGGTATACATATGCACATGAGATATGTTCATTCAGCATTTCAATCACACACACAAAAAGGCAGGGGACTCAGAACATCTAGCTGGGCTCTAACAACTACGGCGGCACAGAGCACAGCATATTCTCCCTGGGTCTGTTTTATGAACTCTCAGCATTGGAAGTGTCCATAAAAAACACCTCATCTAATCACACATCAAAGTTAATATTCCCTCACAACCTCCAAGGCAGTCACCAACAGGTAACTATAATACTCCCAATGACCCAAGCCCTCTCATAAAGCCCATCCCTCTTTCTGATGGCTCAAATCGTTAGGAAGTTCTTCCTTCTATAATGGATCTACCTGTATTCCTCTACTCACTGCTCTTCTTTTGTCCACTGGGACCCTCTAGAGTAAGTCCAATCCCTCTTCTACATGACAGCCCTTTAAATAATTGAAGACAGTTGTTATATATCCCTCCGGGCTAAACAGCTCTGGTTCTTTCAACCATTTCTAATAATACATGGTTCTGAGTCCCTTTAAACACCTGGGTAACATTTTGTACATGCTCCCTAATCTGAACACTCTCCTAGTTTTGTTCAAACAGGCTGCTATTAGACTATGTTTTCATAATCTCTATTTGTACTGTTGAGATGTATTTTTAGCTCTAGACACTGGATTTCAAATCCATCTCTTTTCAGTATTTCGTCTGGTAGATTTGAACTATTGTTCCAACCTAAGACCTTTTGGGATCCTGCTCCTATCACCCAGTGGAAGTGATCTCTCTCTGCAACAGACTGTCCACCTATTGGATTGTCAAGACAACCCTGACCTCAATCACATCACGAATAAAATTGTTGACAAAATGGAATCAAATGCACAGCCTTGTGGCATGCAACCATGGACCATTTTTCATGTTTGTGTAATTATTCAACCTGCTATAATTTTGCCTAAATGCACTATTATTAACTTCAGACTTCAGATTCTCTACAAAGACACTGTGAAAGATTCTGTAAAATTATTTGCAGACATCCAGGTACATGTTATCTAAGACATTCTCCTAAAGCAGGGGTCAGCAAACTATGGCCCACAGGCCAAATCAGTCCACTGTTTTCTGTTTTATTGGAATACAGCCATGTCCATCCACTTATATCTTTTCTGTAGCTGCTTTCATGCTACGGTGGCAGAACTGAATAAATGCAATAGAGAAAGGTCTAAAATATTTACTTTCTGGCTCTTCACAGAAAAAAATTTGCCAACTCCTGCTCTGAAGGAAAAAATACAGTCTGGCATAACATTTTAAGTGAACACACATCACCAGGGATGACTACTCCTTTTACTAAGCCCTCAGAAAGCATTCATTAGTAATACCTTCTAGAATCTTCTCTGGGTTGACTGCAAGCTTACTGGTCTAGGGGTTCTAAAATCTACTTTCTTCTCCCTTATGAAAATCAGAACTATTCAGGTCTACTCTTTATTTGTACAATGAGAAGACTAAATACATACTGTCTTTCAGTAATGGAATTCTATGTCAAGTACTATCATATTTATATCTGTTCTTCATGTTCTCATAGAATATAGAGTATACTCAATATTGAGAGCCTTCTGCTACAAGGCATCCTGGGGCATCATTAGCAGGACAGCAGAAAAACTGGAAAAAGCTCAAAGGAAACATAATGAGGGCTAGAAAGGCCAACTCTGCAGTGGGACAGCCTCCCAAGGAAGTTAAAATGCAAAATCTAAATCTCTAATGAGCCGAACTCCAGAAGACACTGATTTAGTCTCTTATGGATCCAATATTATTGCAGGGGGCACAAGCACAGGCAACAGTAATCTCTGATCTATGTTCATATTTGTTGCTAATAGGAAAGCAATCCTTTGATGTCCAAGGAAAGGGGAATTGTTCTAGCTGAAGAGAGCTCTTATGCAGAAGCTGAAGTTAAATACAGGTCTATTCCCTTGGGAGAGAGACTGGCAAAGGTAAGGTGCCAGCATCCCAAGGCATTCAAGGAAGAAATCTGAACTTTCTGATGACCAGATACAAATAGGAATGATGTGGAGGTAAGCTCAAAGATGCCTTTAAGTAGACAGGATGCAGAACTCAAAACATGAGATTAATCCTAGATCCCACCAAATGAGTGATATTTTTTTCAAATGAGTGAATTTCTAATACTTGCCAGGACTAGTTCTAACTTGGGGATTGGTTAGGCCTAAATTTCCAGGAGAGAGTGCAGGCCGAGTATCATTTTCTACTTCTGCCATGACAAAACAAGAGTTGGAAAACACTGGATTAAGCTAAACCTTCAACTGACAGGACTTCAGTGTTAGCAGCTGGAAGGATGGCGGGCAGGGGGGGGGGTTGGTGTGCGGAGCGGCGGGGGAAGGGGGATGATGGAGTGAAGAACGAATTTTGGAGTAAATGGAATACCTAGAGTAAGCTAGAAATAAACCACAAAGACACTAATTTGGGCAAGGTTTTCAAAGATGACCGAGAGGCTCTCCAAGTAAAAGGAATGGTCCAAAATACACAGAGGTAAGGTGAGACTGAGGAGTAATGCATATACGGCCTATGTCAACTAAAGGCCCAATGGCATTAACGAGGAATATTACAAACACCAAGGTAATTACATGGGATCCAGTCTCACCCGGATAAAAAGGTAACTCCCAAAGGGAAAGACGCTATATGTATAATGAACAAAGAAGGGAAAAATTCCAGATTATCAAAGCGTTTTTAACACGATGGGCAGAAATGTCATAAGCTTTTGTAACCACCGCCAGTGACCTCTTTCCAGGAATGCAGGAAACTGCAAAAGTCAGCTAGACCATAATCATTCTCCATATTTTGTAGGGACCCATAATATATTCAATTGACAAACAATTCTGCCAAGTAGCTCTTCTACATGTTGATCATGTCAACAAAATTAATTTGACATTTACAGCTATTTTGAGAATAAAATGCAGTTGCTTAAATTATTCTGTGGAAGCAACATGAGACAGAATTATTCAGTTGACAAAATCTAATTAGGTGTAAATTATTTCAGGTCATATGAATTATAAAACCTTTCACAGATAAGTATTTTAATTCAAAGTGGCTCAAAGTGCTATAGAATATTAATAGGCCTACCGCATCTTGCAATACTTTCACACTTCTGTCTCCAGTAATGCTCCCTATTCCCCAAATGCTGGCCTCCATCCTAGCTTGCATTCGCCTTCTTAGGCCTATAGTTGCAGAAGGGAGAAGGAAGAAAAGGAGGACATTTCTATGCTAGGAAATTTACATAAGTTCATTCCTTTTCAGATGAAGATATAATTCACATATCATATTGCTTCATTTATTTTTGACAAGCAATATTATCTTCCATTCGACAGATGAAGAAACTAAGGCTCAGAGAGTAACCTCCCAGTAACGCACAACTCATCTGTGGCCAGATGCTGGAATCTAAATACAAAGCCAATGGAGTCATCGACATTCAAGGCTTGCTTGTCTTTCTTAAAAGACAAAGAAAGAGTCAACAACAAGAGTCAAAACAAGAGTCATGTAGTTAATTCTAGATATCAAACACCAATATTTAGAAGACAGGAACCTAAAAGCAAAGAGCAGAAACCTCTTTGCCACCAATGATTATGCACGAAACCAAAAGAGGAAGAATCCTGGCCATCCCAAAGTACTACGAAGGAAAAGAAAGTGAAGGGATGACCTGGAAGAGGTTGTGAAACAGAAATATGGGAAGAACAAAACAACCCACAAAACCCAGAGGCTCACATAGAACAGATACACGATCTCTGACTGGTTACATGAGATTCACTAGAGGACAGGAAATTTAAATGACAATATTGAATTAAAACTATAGCAGAGAAATCACTTATGATTAGGGGAACAGTTATGTATCAACTTACTCTTCTTTGAAATGGGGATAATGACGTTTGCCTTTCCCTCCTTCGGGGAGATAAAAGAGATGGCAAACCAGACCTTTTCAGAGAAAGGTACACAAAAAACCCAGACCACGCTTCCTAAAGCAAACGGCGGCAACACGGAACACTCATTACAGAACAGCGTCCCACTGGAGGTCCTCCTGTGATGGGAAGAAAAATGTCGTATGATTTGAATCCTTGCATAAAAATGGGCGGTGCGTATGAAAGACAGAATTCTTTCTACTGTTCTTTAAAAATCATGGGGGGGGAATATTAAAATAAATAATAAAATGAAATTATTCCCAATTTGGAATTACTGCCATTGCTTCCCGATGTCAGAACATTACTTGCAGCTGGACCTCTGGACGATCTAATGTTGAAGGTTTGAACCCAGCCCGGGTACCAGTGAACAGGGAGGGGGAAAATCACCTCTGTCGTGTAGTGGCAGTTCTTAACACAACAGTTAACACGACAGTTGTGCACGGCCTACACATCAAGTTCGCGCAGATATACAGGTACCTTCTACCACCTGAAACAACGTGGTCAGGGCATGAACCATACTGAAAGAAGACAACCCAGGCCTCACGCTAGGCCTGCTAAGCATTCTCTAGTGTGATTTTTGTTCTAGAAAAACAATTCTGCCGCGATCATCCATAATAAGAAAGGAGGGGCTGGCAGTGATCAGGGAGAAAAAAGTAAGATAGAAGGAAGAGAAGAAAAGTGAAATTAAAAAGGGGGAGAAGAAAGCAAGCAGGAAAACCCATTTGTAACCGTAAAATCATGTCCTCGCTTTTGTCAGTGCTCTCCCCCAATTCTATAAGAGTTAAAGGCCGCCAAGTAATAGGGCCTGCAGAGTTTTCCCTTGGGTCGCAGCCAAGGCCAGTAACCCTGCTATTAGAGACCTGCCAAGCTTTGTCAATGCAATCTGCTGAATGCCTTGAGTGACAAGCGATCAATATTCTCCACTCTCATGGGTCATCACAGGTGACACAGGCCTAAGTAATAAAACAGCCCTGGCTGCCTCCTCTAACTTAAATGCTTCCCCAGCCACAATATTTCTTTTTTGTCTAAACGCCTCTAGCTAAATTTCTCGTAGATCGAACCATCTGATGGGGATAGAGATTCTGAGGAATTGCAATGTGTCTGAATTGATGCTAGCCAGTGAAAGCTCAGTAGACTGGAGAAACAGGTTCAAAAAAATCGAAAATGACTAGCTACAGAGTTGTAATCTGCCAGCATCAGACCCTGTAGCAACGAGCCGATATGAAAAAAAGCCTGCTGACAGCCGACCACCACCGAGTCCCCTGCTGAAATGAGAACCCATTTTTCCCCCACTTCGGTGCTGATGATGGGTACTTTCTCTGGGACATCCCTGGTAGTGAGACATGGCAGGGAGAAAACGCGGGAGCCCTCATACCGTAGGGAGCAGTCAGCATTGTATGCAATCAATGACTATCCTTGTTCCCCAGAAATGAGGAAGGGCCCACAAAGGTATGTTTGAGGGAAGACGTGGTGTCTTCTGAGACCAGAGACCAGGAGGTCTGTGGAGGTCTAAAGTACACAGGAGGTTGGCTCCCTTTCCCCCACTCCACAGAGAAGCAGCCACAAACTGGAAAGCCAGAAGTGATGCACTCATTCGTTTTCATTTGGTTTTTTTTTTTAAGATTTTATTTATTTATTTGACAGAGAGAGACACAGCGAGAGGGAGCACAAGCAGGGGGAGAGGGAGAAGCAGGCTCCCCGCTGAGCAAGGAGCCCGATGTGGGGCTCGATCCCAGGTCCCCGGGATCACGACCTGAGCCGAAGGCAGCCGGTTATCCAACTGAGCCACCCAGGCACCTCGATGCACTCATTTGTATGAAGGCCCTGGTAGAGCTTCTAGTCAGGATTCCCGAATGGATTTAGATCCCTCAGGCTATGGTTTCTGAGCAGATGATAGAAAGCTCAAGTCGACTGACCATTTAACCAAAACAGTGAATTTATCATTGACTATTATGCCCAGAAGAGACCAAGAAAGGTCTTAAGAGTCCTTCTGTATTTTAAACAATCTGTGCTTTAAAAAAAAAAAAAAAATTTAAATTCAATTTCTCAAGTGTGAAGGCTTTTTGCTGTACCCAGTGAATTCCTGTCCCATTTAACTATTTCCTGTTCAAACTTAAACACATACATCCTCAGCACTCAACCAGTATCCAAGAGTGCTAGCGGGCTGACTGTGGAGAGCCTACATGTCTTCCTGTTCATCCTCTCTCCTTTAGGCATAATGGCTACAGAGACACAAACATCAGAGGACACAAAATCTTACTAAAATGATTGCCAAAAGACCAACACTTTCAGGATTAAAAGTAACAGGCTGGGTACTTACCTTAACATGGAGTAGAGGAACGGAAAATGGAGAGGATTAGGACATATTCGGTCTGACCTGACCTACTCTCATTTAATTTTTTTGTTAAAGATTTTATTTATTTATTTTAGTTAGAGCGAGAGTGAGAGAGAGAGAGAGAGAGAGAGAGAGCAGAAGCAGGGGGAGCAGCAGGCAGAAGGAGAAGCAGGCTCTCCACCGAGCAGGGAGCCCAGTGTGGGGCTCAATCCCAGGACTCCGGGATCATAATCCGAGCCAAAGGCAGCCGCTTAACTGACTGAGCCACCCAGGTGCCCCGCTCTCATTTAATTTCTAAGTGTATTTAACTTATTCTTTATTCTGCAATTTTTAGTCCCTATAATTACAAAAATTATCTATATTCCAAAAGCCATACCAAATGCTTTCCCATTATAACAGGATAGTCCCCAATGGTGCTTGAAAATCTAGCATTGAACCAACATATTTAATATTTTATACCCTGACATTCATATATTATAATTTGGAAAAAAAGGGGGGGGCAAATAAGTCAGTAATAAGGCTTCTTAGGTAAAATAAAAATTAAAAATAAAAAAATTAACCATGGCCTTTGATAGCAGTAGACAGAAGACTCTCTCAAAGAAGAAAAAAAGTGATTTTGATTCAAGGTTATCATCTCCCACTGACAGGAATAATGGATTTATTACATAGGAAGTAGGTAATATATAATAGGCAATGTCACTTGATGGATCTCACAAAATCGCCTGGAATGAAGAAGCTTAATATAGGACAGGATTACTAGAATAGACATTTATTGGAAACATTAAAGCATGGACAATTACGATTAATTACAAACGAAGAGTCTGGCCTACTTGATCCTATGTTACATACCTAGAAATTAATGATGAAGTCATGGTCCTATAAGACCAAGTGATCAATAAATGAGTATGTGAACGCATTGTGAGAGGGTCTAGAACCTTGCACAGCACACCATGGGACTCAGTAACTTTCGTGCACCGTGATTCTAAAGTAAGGGTTCCCTGGTTGACACACACAAAGGGCAGAGGCCTACCTCCGTCCAAATAGAGTCAAAGAGAGGTTTGCTGTGTGTGGGACTCCCTGAAGCCCCTTACTGAGGCTCCCTTCTACCCTCTCAAACCTCCATAGAAGTCAGGATCCTTGCCAATCTGTGCCTAATCACTCGGAGGCTAGGACAGGCTTTGGGATCAGTCGGCCACATACTTAAAGGGCAAAGTGACTTTTCCTAGTTCCCCGATGCTTTAGAAAAATACATGCAAGCATTAAGATGCAAGTGACAGTGAAATGTCTTAGTGGTGAAAAGAAATTTCTAGTCCAGGATGACTACATCAACCCTTCTGGATTACCACTACTTCTCGAAAGGCCTCAGACGGAGAAAGCGTGCTCCTGCTAAAAGTGCAGATGCCCAAGGCAAAACAAGCGATCACTTGGATTTCACTCTGACATGTCTGAGCATTTCTCTGTGGTTAGTTAAGAACTTTTGCTTTGGTAAGACAGCAAATCAGCCAAAGAAATGATAGGATGCTGATGTGGTGGTATTAATCATCTAGTTGATATGACTGCCTTTCTTTTGTTAAGCCACATTCATTATTAAGCAAATATCGTCAATTCATTCTGAGGATACCGAACAGTGTCCCACTCCAGCTGTAGTATATCAGAAGAAACACAGAGTAGTTATGCAACATCGTCGAAAACAAAATCACTTATGATTATAAAAAGTAATGTACTGTTTGTAGAAAATAAACCTTATGTTTTGCCTTTCCTTCTAGTTTTTTATTTTTTCTTGTTCTTATGCTCTTTTTTAATGCATAATTCAAATAATAGTGTGTATATTTTAATAAAATTAACATATTATAATTATGCCCCTTGTAATAAATAGTCTTTGAAAGTATCATTTAACCTCCATGTAACACTGCAAAATATAAAAATAATATAAATGAACAATGCTTTGGCATGATGTAGGGTACTTAGAATGTAAAAGTTTTTCTTCACAGCCAATTACTATCTCAAGATAACGTCCTAGACAAAGAATTTATGGACCAAAAGGCGGTTACATTTTGAAGACTCCTGAGACATTATAAAAAGGCCTGTATAAAAGAAATTGTTGGGGTGCCTGGGTGGCTCGGTCCATTGTCTGCCTTCAGCTCCAGTCCCACACTAGGCTCCCTGCTCAGCACGGAGTCTGCTTCTCCCTCTTCTTCTCCCTCTCTGTCTGCCCCTCCCCTGCTCCTGCTCTCTCTCTCTGGAATAAACAAAATCTTAAAAGGTAATTGTTTTACTATATTTTTCCCAGCAGTGACTAGTCTCTTTTCTATAAATCTTGTTATGAAAAAATGGTGCCTGTTACTGTTAATTGCATTTCTTTAGCTATTATGTACATTGCATTCTTTAAAAAAAAAAAAAATTATTTATTTATTTGAGAAAGACTGAATGAGAGAGCATGAGCAGGGGCAGAGGCAGAGGGAGCAGCAGACTCACCGCTGAACAGAGGGCCTGACGCAGGGCTTGATCCCAGGACTCTGGAATCATGACCTGAGCTGAAGGCAGATGCTTAACTGACTGAGCCACCCATTCTTAGAAGCTTAAGTCCCTTCCTTATCTCAGACCACACTTTACTGACTGGGAGTATAGTGAGCTCTCCAATGAATAGAATTTAAATGCCACAAGCCTTTTGAGGAATTGTTTTGATGATGACTGTCTTTTGGTTAAAAGGAAGCAATCAGAAATGTCTCAAAAGTTAATCAAACTTTTCATCTCTTTTTCCCTAGTAAAAAGTTTTCTTTAAGAAATGAGAAATGAGGGCACCTGGGTGGCTCAGTTGGTTAAGCGTCTGCCTTTGGCTCAGGTCATGATCCAGGGTCCTGGGATCAAGCCCTGCACCAGGCTCCCTGCTCAGCAGGAAGCCTGTTTTTCTCTCTCCCACTCCCCCTGCTTGTGTTCCCTCTCTGTCTCCTTCTCTCTTTCAAATAAATAAAATCTTAAAAAAAAAAAAAAAAAGACAGAAAGAAAGAAGAAATGATTATCATTAAATGCCTAAATGACAAAGATGGGTTTCAAATCTGAAAGATGGGTATCAAACCTGACACCATCACATAAGCTAATTAACAAGCCTCCTGATTCACTTTGCATTGACTTGAATACTGGCATACTCCATCCAGCACGCAACACAAATTTGTAAATAGCTTTCAGGGGGAAGAAAAAAAGCAAGGTTCAAAGGCTTTAGTCTCATAAACTTTAAGAAAAAATAAGAAACCTTAAGATTCTTAAAATTATTCCTTGCATTAAGATCTGAAGGTAAGAGTTTTAAATGAAACTTCATAAAGATGATTGTTACACACAGACAAGAGACATCGAGTTTTCATTATTTCCTCCATCAAAGATAACCACAAATATGTGCCTTCCCTTGAGAAAAATGAAAATCAAAACCCTTTTTTTTAATGAGGAAAGGACCATTCATCTCCAAAATAAAACAGAAAATGCTTTTAAATTATCTTTTTAAACAGACCCTAACAAGTGAAACTTTTATAATTTATGATCAATCACTACTGAGAAACCAGTCAAAAGTAATTTCAATTGCCTTATAGGTATGTGCTTTTTGAAGTAAAAATTTGCAAGACAATGCACATGTGTTTCTGAACCATGATTTTACAAAAATGCTTTAAAATTATGGTAAAATTATCTATACTGATTTATTTCTTATTATTTATATTATTATAGCATCAACTATTCCTGCAGAATGCAAAGATCTGTCAGCAACATCACTGGCACTCAACTGAGCTTAAAAGATTTAATTCCTTCTTAGTCAAAATACAATTCAGAAAAGGATCTGGCTGACAAAGTTTTCAGCCTAGGCAATGTTTTTTTCCTTGGGTTTTGGCAGACAAAAGATAAAACAGACCTTCCTTTCATGCTAATTTAGGGTACTAGTTTGGCCATGTAATCCCTTTTTCATGGTAGAGGGGGATAGAGAAATAAAAAAACAAAATGTAAAACATCACCAAAATGTGCCTGGAAGAGGGCTTGGTAGAAGGTGCGGGAACACAGTTCCCAAAAGCGAATTTGTTCAGATGCTGCTAGAGTGCTCTTTACACACAAACGTAAAAAATGCCCCCGCCCAACACACACACTCTCACATCTCTGTTGACTCACTCATTTGTTCATTTCGTCATTCATTCGACAATTAAGAAGTACCTGCTACTGGGTCTGGGGTCATAAATACGAAGAGAATGATCCCCAAGTTAAATCTTAGAGGACAAAGACATAACCCACTGACAAAGTGTTATCTACTATCTAGATAGACAAGAACAGAAGATGAAGCAACTCGTGATACCCCCAACTGAAGTTCATGTGGTTTGGGGGGTCTAATTAGAGCTATTAGCTATATATTGTAACTCCCAGCTCTGAGGCAAAATTTCACAAGGGACCTCCTCCATGGTACGAGCCCTGAAAAGATTTTCAACCATCCATTCTGGAGATATCTCTTCTATCCAGGGTCCATCAAATACCACCATATTTACCCCTAAATCTATATGACCCAATTACGCCAAATTACAATTTTGGGTGAAAATTATGACCAGTGCTCCACGCTGCCCCTGCTTAGACGGCATGTGAGTAAAGAAAACATGGGCCCTGGGCCCCAGGAATGATAAACTCTCTAGCAAATGACAGAGTAGTTTTGCTAGTAGTGCGTAGAAAAGATAAACCACTCTCTTTTGTTCCAAGGCCTAAAAGCAGCCATTGTATACTATCGGCTTGCTGGATTTGTGTTGCTTCTATTGCTGTGTTCCAAGAGCTATTTCTGGCGCTGACCCCCATATAAAAGCTGGTGTGAGCTGAGCTTTTCTGCCTATTAGAGTGAGCAGGAGAGCAAAGGGTAAGCCTCTCTGAGTCGCCAGGTCAGAGTACACAGAGACTGATTCAGATTTGGCTGACAGCGCCAGGCAAGGCATTTCTAATCTCCCCAGTTAGCACTAAATCAGCATGGTGTACACGAGCCCTTGCCAGCGGACAGACAAATGGGACTCACTAAAAGGATAAATAAAGAGTGGCCTGGTGAAGCACAGACTCTGAATACGATCCAAAGCCTTCATTCCTCAAGCTCAAGATGCTCTGCTGAACCCACATCCATTCAGGGCAAGTCTTGGCTCTTCTGTAGTAAAATGACGCCTTCTAGTCTGATCCGGAGAAAACAGACGATACCCAGTCCAAGAATTTAGAACTCAGTAATTAAAAGGATACTCTTACCTCCCCCTCTATTTACTGTTGCCTGGAGAAGAGAAAAGCCAAAGCAAAAATTAGGAAGATGCCATCCAAACCATTGTCGTTACCCAGTGCAGGGTAATTCATGGTTTGATTTTTTTTTTTTTTTCAGGCCCTCCTGACAATTGATCCTGCCAAGCCACAGAGCAGAAGAAATGTGACCGAGCAGGAACGTGAGCTCTTTTCTGGGGTGCTTTTTTTTTTTGTTTAAGATTTTCTTTATCCATTTGATAGAGAAAAAGAGATAACCAGCAGGCAGAGAGGCAGGCAGAGGGAGAGGGGGAAGCAGACTCCCCACTGAGCAGAGAGCCCGATGCGGGGCTCGATCCCAGGACCCTGAGATCATGACCTGAGACGAAGACAGAGGCTTAACCCACTGAGCCACCCAGGCGCTCCTTCTGGGGTGTTCTTTACAAGTTTACAAACACATCCAAAGAAGGGAAGGGAGGAGACACAGGCAAAAACTGAGACAAAATGACCCTTAAAAGGAACACTGCTGCTGGTGTGCTGTTATGTAACTAAGATTCTCCTAACACAATGCATATGTTGTGTTTTCAGAGCACTTTTTGTGGGTGGCATCCTAAACTCTCTACCAAGTATTATCTAAGAGACTCTATGATCCCTGGGTTTACCAATGAGGAAACAAGCTGAGAGACACTAATTAACTTGTCCATGATCACACAGCCTGTAAGTGAGAAAGCTGGGATCCCAACTTTGCTTGGGATGAAGACTCTAAAATCTTGCTTTTAATCATTCTGCTATACCAATATAACATCCTGTTAAGTGTGTAAATGGAATTTTTATATATTAAATCCCATTTAAATCCAGCAGGGTAACTTGCTATTTAAAGGACCCCTAGGGTGAACCATTTTGAAGGCAAAAAAAAAAATCAGCAGCAGCATGGAGAATAAATCACCACTTGCTTTGTTTAACTTGTAAATTCAAATTTTTGGTGATCATATCTGATGAAAACAAGGCCAATCTGCAAAATGCCAAATGTGGGGTGCCTGCCAACGTTTGCCGACTTCCAGGAGTGATGATGGAAAAGGGGGCAGCAGAGGCTGTGGCCCCCGCTGAAGAGAAGTCTTTAACTATGTGCACTCCCCTCCACGAATAAGGCTTAGAATGCTCACTTCGTTTACAACTCCTGCAAAGCTAACTCATGACTTGCCTTCACACTAGAAGCAAGGAATCACAGATCTCCTTTGCGTGGGGAAACTAAAAGTCTTTTACCCTCAGGAAAAGAAGATGTTAACCTACGTGACAAATGACCTAATAAGGAAGACTGAAAAGGTTGGTCTGGAAAAGTACTGACAGGAAGGGCTGGACCCAGGTCTTTGGTCTCCTTGTACATAATCCAGTACTCCTCCAAAGTCTACCCAGGTGTACTTCAACAACTTAACCTCGTATCCCAAAAGAACAGAGCGACTTGTCACGAACACAATACCTAGGGGCAAGTCTCAACTTTATTGAACGTTACAACAGTCGGCTGTTTTATAGACTCCAAGATCTTGGAACTGCTTCATATAAGCGAGATGGGCTATAATTTAGAAATGTCATAATGTCACTATGGAATGATCAAACCAGCTTAGGAAATGAAATTGGAGCTTGTAAAAAAAACTCTGTACTGGGATAAACAGGTCTTTGTTTCTATAGAAGATACACAGAGTAACTGAGTTTGCTTAAAGGTTTCAGAAAAAAGAACAGTAAGGACATTTCAAATGAAGAGTAAAGGTATTTGCTCTATGTAAAAGGAAAGGGTGTGAGGGAAATTAAGCAAGAAATAACTCTTGAATTCTACCTACAAGCTGGCTCCAAGTTCATAAAATAAATAGCTAATCCATTAGGAAGTTTCTTTTGCCAAACCATGACATTAAAGGTACTAAATATTTCATGTCTATATAGTCCTCAGCAGAATATTACCTTAAGTATCCTTTATTATTTATGTCATAGTAATATATTTTCCAATGACTATCATTACAAATACTACCAATAGGGGATAATACTTTTTTTGCAAATATAATGATTATTATCATTATATTATATGATTAAATTATATTATTATCATTATCATTATATTATATAATATATAATATATAGTATATATTATATATTATCATTATTATATATTATCAATATTATATATCAATATTGATATATAATTATCAATATTATATATTATATATATATTATATATAATATATATAAATTATATAATATATATTATATATATTATATATTATCATTATATTATATGATTAAATATATTAATTTTGGGGTCACAGAGCCCCATTCCTTATCTCTGCCTTAAAATCTTAAAACCTCAAGCAACATGACACTTTAATATAAATCTAACAACTCTTACTCACCTCTCAAGAAAATTAAAATACTAACCTGTTTAAATTTGTGGGAGGAAAAAAATGCCAGAATCAGGAATAAGGTTGTTTTGCTCTTGGGTTGAGGAGCTATCATTTTCTTAAGTCTCTTTCATGTAAGTCAGCCACTTACTTTGACCACCTACCCCTAATTAAATGTTAGATCCAGATAAAATCCAAAAATAACCTAGAGATCCACCTAACTCCTCATTTTACAGATGACAAAAGTGAGGCACCAAGATGCTAAAAGTACAGTCCCAGAGTCCTAAGACTAGTTCACAGAAGTCAGAGAAATGGAAACACCAGGTTCCCATCACTGCTGCTCTACTCTCGTCACTACACCGCTAAACCCCCGTGGACGCAGGCAAGAGTGAACACCTACCTTAATCAGGGAGTCTGGGCAAAGCAACAGAGGGAGCACAGAAAGGAGAGGGGTAAGGAGAAGGCTGCTGCTTGGGCCCCCCTGCTAATGAGAGAGGTCTGCAGCTTTATTATGAAGCTTTACTATGCCGTTTCTTAAATTATTCTTTTTTTTTCTTATCTATAAAATACGGTATTATAATAGTATACTTCCTGGGGTTGAGATTATATGAGTTGTGTTTGCAAAATTCACATTACAAAGTGATGTGAGTCACTTTGGTCACGGGGCACTCGGGTGGCTCTGTTGGTTAAGAGTCTGCCTTCGGCTCAGGTCATGATGTCAGGGTCCTGGGATCGAGCCCAGTGTCAGGCTCCCTACTCAGTGGGGTGTCTGCTTCTCCCTCTGCCCTCCCTCCCACTCATGCTCTGTCTCTCAAATAAATAAAATCTTTAAAATAAAAACAAGGTAAGTGGTCAATAAACAGTAACTATTAGTACAAGACGTACCCTCTCTTCTGCAGCAAAAGCCTTAACTTCCTCCTCCCTCAAACCCCAATGCCTGTTCATCAGTGGTTCCCACACTGACAACAGACTGCTGGGTCCCACTCAGAGTTTCTGGGGTGGAGTCTGAGAATGTGCATTTCTAACAAGTTCCCAAGTGAAGCTGATGCTGCCATACTTTCACTTTGATCATTTTCTCCTCTATTTTCAAAAATCTCTCCACTTTGAGAAGCACATCTTCCTGTTTAGTTAACTGACCTTACACAGTGTTCCTGGGTCTAGCATTTTCTTGATTAGGTGAAATTTAAGGCTGCCTGCTCTAACAGAAGAGAGGAAGCACAGCAAAAGGAGATTGTACAAAAGCTTTTTTTTTTCCTCTTTGTATTTAATCCTCGATCTACGGGCCCCATACGTCAAAAAGCATGGTTTTATGTCCTATGGAACTGTACTTCTATGGAGAAATAATCATAAATATCAGAACAAAAGATACTCTACTAGAATGCATCTCTTTGCCATTTTAGCAAAATCTCATTAACTTGGACCAACTATAGGGAAGGTTCGTCTACACTGGTGAACAATTACAAGGACAAAGAATTGTTTAATAAATGTCATGGTATTACTCTTAATTCAATTATCTTGGCCTAAGCAAGGTCAAGTGAAAGCTTAGGTGGCTGCTTAAATGAGTGACACTACTCATCACTTCTCACTTCAAAACTCTGCCATGGCTTCCACGGCCTCGCTAGAGATGTCCGTCTTCTTTAGCCCAACATTAAGGCTGCCGAAAGCCTATCGTCCCCAATGAAACCACATTCACCGCGCACTCCGGGCAAACAGAGAATCACATCCCGCTCCCATTCCAGCAAAATCTGCCTGCTCCAACCTGTGTCCGAACCAATCCATCCTTTAATAAAAGCCATACTCAGATGCCACCTCTTTCATACAGCATTTCTAGGTCCTCAAATTCTGTATCATTTTTTTTTTTAATTTCAGTATAGTTAACATACAGTGTTATATTAGTTTCAGGCGTACAATACAGTGATTCAACAATTCTGTACACTACTCAGTGTGCGTCATGGTAAGTGTACTCTTTAATCCCCTTATTTCATGCACTTCCCCCACCCACCTCCTCTGTGGTAACCATCTGTCTGTTCTCTACAGCTAAGAGTCTGTTTCTTGGTTTGTTTCTTTTTTCTTCATTCATATGTTTTGTTTCTTAAATTCCACATGTGAGTGAAATTAGATGGCATTTGTCTTTCTCTGACTTATTCCACTTAGCATTATGCTCTCTAGTTCCATCCATGTGGTGGCAAATGGCAAGATTTCGTTCTTTTTTATGGGTGAGTAATATTCCACTATATATATCACACCCTCTTCACCCACTCATCTATCAATGGGCGCTTGAGCTACCTCTGTAATTTGGCTATTGTAAATCATGCTGCAATAACATAAGAGGGTATAAATCTTTTTGAACTAGTGTTTTCATTTTCTTTGGGTAAATACCCAGGAGTGCAATTGCTGGATCATAGGGTAGTTCTATTTTTCACTTTTTGAGGAACCTCCATCCTGTTTTCCACTGTGGCTGCACCAGTTTGCCTTCCCACCAGCAGTGCATGAGGGTTCTTTTTTCTCCACATCCTCCACCACACATGTTGTTTCTTGTGTTTTTGATTTTAGCCGTTCTGACGGGTGTGAAGTGACCTACACGACTCTTGTAATAACTCTATTACACTGAGAAATCCAAAATTAAAAAAAAAAAGTAACACATGTGAATATTAAAAGCCACAAACAGAGGTCTACAGGACCTTAATTAGTAATTGGAATAACTAGAGAAGCAACCAGTATATCCTTCAGGTGACGGGCTAAGTAAAACTGTGGTATATCCAGAGAGTGGAATATTGTTCAGTACTAAAAGAAATGAGTTATCAAGCAATGAAAATACATGGAAACCCACAGCATGCACAACACAAAAAGTGAACCGCAGGGTAAACTATGGACTTTGGGTGATGAGAAAGTGCCCACACAGGTTCAATGATTGTAACAAACCTGCCACTCTGGTGGCCGATGCTGACAGTCCCAGAAGCTGGGGCCGGGGGGTGGGGGGGTGGGGGGTGGGTAGAGGCACAAGGGGAACTCCGTAGTATTAGTTCGATTTTGTTGTGACCCTGAAAATGCTCTCCAAAATAAAAGTCACCATGTTTTATATAAAGCAAATTATCTGTATCTAGCATCCATCTATCTAGATCACTTTTCTGATTTCAGAAAACCTAGACCAGTTTCTGACACCATCACTCTCATAAGGATAACTAGTTTATGGAGGATTCAGTTAAGAAGGAAAGATATGAAGATAAGTAAAACATAAACACTGGATCCCAGTTAGTTTAAAAAAAGAGACAACCAGCATGCAGCGTGTTTCCTTCTCAAGGAGAAATTGTATAAATATTTCTTTCTCTTCTGTTTCAAACGTCTTTATAGGATTGTAAGAATTTTTAAAACTTATTTCCAATCATCACAGGAATTGACTGCAAATGCCTCCTGGAGTTTGACTAATGCTATTTCGGGGCGGGGGGGTGGGGGGGCATGGAAACCTACGTTCCTTTTAATACTTTCCAGAGACATTTACCTCAGAATCGAGTTACTATTTTCTTATGAGATCTCAATGCCACTCTACGGATGTAATGAGGTCAGGGATGGTTTTTTTCAAACTCCAGATATGGCAGAGTTCACAGGACAAAGTCCGACCGGCCCCTCCACACAGCTGGTTCCATCAGACACGTAAGTGAACATCCAGCTTGGCTGCATTACTGGGTTTTAAGAATATGCCTCTCAAATCACGAGGTTAAAAAAAAAAAAAAAATCACACTATACTGAATGGCTTACATTAGTTTCATTAATGTCTGAATTTCAGCAAAACCTTTCATCTGGGAATTGTTCCAAAATACAGGAGGTTCTGTCACTAATAGAAGCCATTCCAGTGGAGCATGTGTTTCCTTAGCTTTATTCCCATGACTAAATGTCTTTTCAATGTCCTTTTATTTATTATGACAGACACAGTCCTATCATTCCCTTAACATCAGAACCCTGAAAGTTGCGTTAACTCTTCAGGTGGTGGAGAGACTCTGAAGGAAAAGGCCAACAGTAACAATAATACCCTGGCGATTTTCTGAGCGCTTAGCATGCACCCAGCAGTGCGCGGGCTCTGTCTCCCAAGGACACACTTCCTGTCTGACGCGGGCAGATGCATTTCACAGCAGGGAGAACAAAAAGTTTGCAGAGAGCTTTAAGAGAAGCAGAAAACAGTTTCTACCATTTGGAGGGTGGACTTTGTGCTTTAGCTTCCTCTCTGTAAAGTGGGGATGAAAATACTTGGCCCTCACGAAATATTTCTTGAGGAAATGCTTGAGATAATGGAGGTAGAGTTCCTGGAATCATGACGCCCCATACTGGACCTGTCCTCTGGTATTTCTAGGACTTTTTTTTTTAAGATTTTTATTTTTACTTGAGAGAGAGAAAGAGCACAAGTGGTGGGCAGGGGGTGCTCAAAGAGAGAAGCAGGCTCCCCACTTAGCAGGGAGCCCAATGCAGGGCTCGATCCCAGGACCCCAGGATCATGACCTGAGCTGAAGGCAGACGCTTAACAGACTGAGGCACCCAGGTGCCCCCTTTTAAGACACTTTTAAGGACAGAATCTAAAACTTCTAGATAGTATCACAGAGTCACCAAACTGCCTTTAAAATGCTTCCTTTTCTCACTCCCCTTGTCATGCTCAGGGTCTTAATGCAGACTTGCCCGAATCCTCTCCTGAGCTCTAATAATAAATAGTTAACTAATCCAGTGTCCTGCCTTCCAAATCCATAGCCCACGTCAACAGTTTCCCAAACTCATACATTCAACAGCACTATTCAGAGCACCAACTACCCTCCGGCTATGGCCTTGGGCAGCGAGGGTGCAGCACAGACCAAGAGAAACAGAGAAGGAAAGAAACAAGTATTGGAGGGTAAGTGCTATGAAGGGATGTAGGTGATGGAGGGGACAGACAGGAACACCCCCTATGAATGGTATTGCAACTAAAGTATAAAGTGTGAGATGCATCTAGCATGCAAAGAACTATTTCAGGCTGTGAGAGTAACAACTGCAAAGACTCTAAGACGGGAAGAGACCTGGCACATCTAACAGATCCTGTCAAGACACACCTTAAAAACTTCCCCGACCAGTGATGTAAAAACCCATTTGAGGCTTTAGAGGCAAAAACTGCTTTTATATCTACTGCAGTCAGATGATTGACCCCAGCTTTTTTTGGGAGCTGGAAAAAGTCAAAGGTCTCTAGCGTATTGGTGACCTAGGACTTAGAACACTCTCAGGGTAACAGAGGGTAACCAGAAAGAGAACAAGCACTCTTGTAATGGCATTCTCACTATCACTGAGGTCAGCTGAGGCTTAAAATAAAATTAAGAATTAAAAAAAAAAATCATGATTCTGAATAGGGAAAACATTTAACTTAAAGGAGGGTGTGTCTACATAATCTTGGCAGTACTTTCATGTGAATTAAAGTACAAGTAAAGGGGCGGAAAAAAGTGCCTAAAGCTAGAAAGAGACAGCAGCAATACCAGTTTTAGAAGGAGGAGGAGGAAAAGAAGTGGGGGTGGGGGGGAGAAGGAGGAGAGGGAGGAGTTGAGGAAGGAGGAAAAGAGGAGGAGGGGAGGAGGAAGGAGGATGAGATGGATGGGGCTTGAGGACCAAACCAGGGGGACTGCATCTAGAGGGTCAAGCTAGCAGAAATCCTGCAGAGGCTATTTAATCCCCCTAAACAGAGGTAAGAACAGAGGAATCTGCAGACTTTCAGTGATTTGATTACAATAGTCAAGCCCAGACTTGTGATTTTTTAATACCACTGATCTTGTAAGATTCTAGAATGGACTACCAAAGAAGTCTCTTTTATGTATTTAGAAAAAGAAGCAGTGAAGTCAGGAGTCTGCATGAGTTCACCAAAAATGCCAAAAAATCTTACTCATTTTTTCTTTGTTTGTAAAAAGTCACCAGTGCATCAGAAGCTTGTATGAAACACTGCATATCTGGTAAATGACCCAACTTGGGTCACATCTTTGCAGAAGGAAGGAGAAAACAGACAGGTAAATCTAACTAGGTGAAAGATAACAATAAATTATAATACGATGGGGTTACTGGCAGCCTAACAACAGCACAGAGTGGTGAGAAAAGACCAGGAGAGAGGAGAAGAGAAGGTGAAGGAAAAACAGGGGAAAACAGAAGATTCTGAGTGGGAAAGAGGACAAGGAAGGCATGAAGTAAAAGAAGAGGGGAATTTTTAAATAAAAATTTAACCTGCCAACTTAAAAACAAAAAAAAAAAACCAACATGTGAGGTATCTGTTCTACCTAATATGGTAGAAAAGTAGCCACATGTGGCTAAATAAATTTAAATTAGTGAAAAGAAGATAAACTCTCAAAATTCAATTCCTCAGTCACACTAGCCACATGTCAAGCACTGCCCTCATCACGGAAGGTTCTACTGGACAGCACTGAATCGAGAAAGAGCACTTTTCTTCTGGTTTTCATGAATGCCGTACTTTCTTGAAAACCAAAATAGAGGTAAGCTGTGGCTACGTTAACACACACACACACATACACACAGAAATTGCAAATGTCAAAGGAGAGACACTGTTTGGTTTTAGATTTTACAGCTCGTTATTATGCACTTCGGTACCCGGCCTAGGGGTGGGAGATGATCACTACAGAGGATAGCTTTTAAGTTAGACAGAAAATTCTTTTAATTACTGCTAACAAAAGGGTCTGATATGAGCCTCAGGCCAGGAGAGTTACATCCTTTGGAGTCAAGGCCCTTTTAGAAAGGAGGGTGCAATGTGACCTCCAAAAGCATTAAAACAAGGTAGAGAAATGTGGACAGGCCTAGTTAAGAAAGGTGTCTTTATTATTATTTGTTGTTATCTGTAATTTCTTATTTTATATTATGAAATATGTATTGATTTTGTTTCCCTAATTGAATTGTAGTCTTCTAGAAAGCAGAGATTTCTACATCCCTTCAAGGAAAGAGTGTTATTGCTGAGCACAGAGCAAGTGAACAATTAATATACATTAAGCTAGAAAAATCTCAGTCTAGCAGTTCTCAGCTGTTTATCTCAAATTCATTTTTCCTCACTATATTTTTGAGTATCATTTCATACAGAAAGCATATAGCACTTGAAACAAGCACCATAGACTCAAATGCTGGTTGTGGGGGCGCCTGGGTGGCTCAGTGGGTTAAAGCCTCTGCCTTCGGCTCAGGTCATGATCCCAGGGTCCTGGGATTGAGCCCCGCATCGGGCTCTCTGCTCTGCGGGAAGCCTGCTTCTCCCTCTTCCATTCCCTCTGCTTGTGTTTCCTCTCTCGCTGTGTTTCTCTCCGTTGAATAAATAAAAAATCTTAAAAAAAATTTAAAAAAAGACCAGGACTTCAGTACGAGCCTCTGAGAACCTATCCACACACCTCTGTACTTTTTGAGTCAAGGCTTTCCTGTCTACTCCTGTGTGACTCCACTGGCTGAGCCTCAGACCCAGGTAACTAAGATGCTCCAAGACATCACTAGAAGGAAAGAAAACCAGGCACACTTTAAAAAAAAATTTTTTTTTTTTTTTTTTACTTTATGGATCTGTAATTACTTTATTTGAGTTACCTTGAATAAGTTAGCTCATATATTTGGGCAGGTAATGACCATCAGATCGATCAAAATTTGAAGTCCTATAAGAAATAACAAGTGCGGGGCGCCTGGGTGGCTCAGTGGGTTAAAGCCTCTGTCTTTGGCTCAGGTCATGATCTCAGGGTCCTGGGATCGAGCCCCGCATCAGGCTCTCTGCTCAGCAGGGAGCCTGCTTCCCCCGCTCTCTCTGCCTGCCTCTGCCTACGTGTGATCTGTCTCTCTGTCGAATAAATAAATAAAATCTTAAAAAAAGAAAGAAAGAACGAACTAGCGCTGGTGAGGATGTGGAGAAAAAGGAACCCTTATGCATTGTTAGTGGGAACATAAATTGCTGTAGCCACTATGGAAAACAGTAGGGAGGTTCCTCAAAAAATTAAATATAGAAACACCGTATGATCCAGTAATTCCACTACTGGATATTTCCCCAAAGAAAATAAAACATTAATTCAAAGATACATGCATTCCTATGTTTACTGCAGCATTATTTACAATAGCTGAAAGCACCCATATGTCCAATGATAGATAAATGGGTAAAGAAGATATGGTGTGTATGAAATCTTGCCATTTGTGACAACATGGATGGACCCAAAGGGTATTATACTACCTGAAATAAGTCAGACGGAGAAAGGTCAAATATATATACGCTCTCATCTGTATGTGTAATCTAAAAAAACAAAACAAATGGACAAAAAAACAAAACAAAAAAAATAGCAACAGACTCACAAATACAGAGAACTTCTGGCAGTTGCCAGAAGACACGGGAGTGGGAAATGGACGAATCAGTGAAGGGGATTAAGAGATACAAACTTTTTGCTGTGAGATGTGTAAGCCTGATGATTCACAGACATGTACCCCTGGGGCGAATAATACATCATATGTTAATAAAAAAAAGGCGGGGGGGGAGGGAGAGAGGGAGAGAGAGAGAGAGAGAGAGAGAGAGAGAGACAAAAAAAAAGAGAGAGAGAGAGAGAGAGATAAAAACTTTTAAAGATTTTCTTTTTAATTTGAGAGAGAGAGAGAGCACACATGCATGCACAAGCAGGGGGAGCAACAGAGGGAGAGGGAGAGAAGCAGACTCCCCGCTGAGCAGGGAGCCCCACACAGGGCTGGATCCAGGACCCCAAGATCATAACCTGAGCCAAAGGAAGACACTTAACTGACTGAGTCACCCAGGCGCCCGAAGAGATACAAACTTTTAGTTATAAAGTAAGTTAAGACCTGAGGATGACACGTACAGAGTAGAGAATATACTCAATAATATGTAATAAATTGTATGCTGACAGGTGCCAACTACTCTTATCATGGTGAGCACTGCATAATGTACAGTAATTGTTGAATCACTACATTGTATCCGTGAAACTAATATAGCATTGCATGTCGGCTACACTTCAATAAAAGAGAATATGAAGTCCTGCAGTATGTTTTCTAATAATCTGATGCCTTTAACAGATCCTGTTTCAATTTTTAAAAGTTTCCTACCTGCTCTGCAGATATTCCTGGTCTTTCTAGTCTAGACAATTCTTCATTCCATTCCTCCAGCAAAATTAATCTCTGTAGGACATTTACACTGAACATAATACCCATATTTATTCATGCATATGTAGGAAAAATGGAAAATATAAGAGGCTAAAGGACTTAGTACGCCCTCTCCCCAGCCTCTAGTTAAGGAATTCGTCTTATTCCAAGGAAGTAACCTCAACATTTGTTTTCAAACAATTTTAGTTCAATGTCACTAATGCATTTCACAGAGTAAATTCACTTTTTATAAAAGAGGAATAAAAAGGGACTTAAGAGAAATAATGTATTAAATTATATCTAAGAGGCAGCATCATATAATAATGATGGCATGAATTTTAGAGCTACACAGGATTCGGTTCAAATCCCAACTCTGCCACCGAACAACTTTATAACCAGGGCTATAGCTGGCCTTTACAGGACTTAGCATAAATTGGAAAAAGTGCCTCCTCTGGGCGATCATAACCCTTACCTGCTCCCTCAGCGGACGACCCTCAAGCAGTGAACAATGTGTACAACTAAATGCAGTTACCCTGTAGATAGAAATACGACTTTAGAAAAATCTCTCTGAACTCCAATCACCTCATCTCTAAAATGAATACAATACCATCTGCACCTCATCGGGCTGGAGGGAGGATTAAATAGGGCGAAAGAGATAAAGCACTCGGCATGGGGCCTGGAGAATCAGGGCTGACTACCCAGGAAATATTAGTTGTCGCCTGGATGCTTCCCCCTGGCCAGTCCTCTAGATGGTCAGTATCCCTGGAAGTTCCTATTAAGAATGGATTAGACTCTGCCCCCGAAAGTAGTTCATGCATTCCAGGATTAGGCATTGCCTAGGAGCTTTAGACAGATGCTGGAAGTTGACACAGCACTTGAGGGTTAAAGCTTGCTCTCTGCATGTCCCACTGAACTCACAGTACTCATCATTTAACCTGCATCTTCTCCATTCCGTTTCTCTCTAAATTGATTGCCTGTTGTAACCATGTATTGTAGTGCAAAGGACACTAGTTCTAAATTTCACTCCGTAAATTCCATCTGGGAAAGCTTTTGGATCTACTCAATGACCACAGTGGGTAAACAGCGATCTTACCCACATAAACCCCAAACCCTACCCACTCCCATGATAGGCAGTCATTTCTACTCCGGGAACAAATCTGAATTCTTTTTTCCTAAATTAAAAACTCATTTGAAAGAAAAGTAGTATTAAACTACTCCACAAACATAATAAACCACACTTAAATCTTGGTTGCAATAAATATCTCTTGCCTACAGCTATTAGATTCCACAAGTTTGCCAGCAAAAGAGTGTATTTATTCTGACCATGATTTGCTTTCTGTGGTTTGATGTGCTCTTGTGTGTGTTTCTGATGTTTAGAAAGAGGGGGAGTCCGTCCAGAAACCTGTAATAGATTTATTCGGGAGACATGAATGCTATAAAAGATCACCATTTCATCACTGTGAGGTCAGGTTAGACCTCAGGACAATAATATCGAATGGTGGCGCCTTTGGCCCTCTCTTGTTTCCTTAAGTGATTGGTTAGGACTGTGAAAATCAGTTTGAAAAATGAGCAAATTACCCAGCAAGAGTGAAATATGTTGGGCAGGTATTTCACTGGCAGTCCTGACCAGCTCTTCACAATGACGTATATATGCTCGACTACAGAAACTGCCAGGGGCTGGGGGAGGAGCCTGCTCTAGTGATTATGAATAATCATTTACATGAGTTAATCAGTGTAGATGGCACCGGTATAAAGGATCTAGAGTCGCACAGAGGACTTAAAAGGATACAGAAGTTATCCCAAATCCCAAATTCAGCCACTGACATTTAACATCCACTGGCCTAGATCCAAGACCTTGTCCTAACAAAATCTCTGGGATGCAGCTAGTGGCAGCCACACAAGGGACTCGAGAAGACCAGCTGATGAAGAGCTGAAACAGGAGGGCTGACTAGTACCACCACCCACCCCACACCCGAGAAGGTCCTTACCCCATTCCTATAATCTAAAATCTCTTAGACTATGAAATTTACTTCTCATACTTAAAAACCCTGACAATTGTTCATAAAGGCCTACTTTAAAATTCTATAAAAATACATTACAAAAAAATCTTCAGTTGGTCATTTCTTTAATCCCACGTACGTCATTTCTAAGGCAGCAAGTTGGATTATCTACACATATTTTTTTAAGCTTCAGGCAATTTGAAACCTAAAAACATGATGAAAATAATGCAGCCAGTAGTAATGTAATCGGTATGACTTTTCCAAGAGGTGATTTGATAATATGAGTTTATAAAAATAAAGATATATATTCTTGCTCACCACAAATGTTCTTGAAAAAATTAAAGATAACAATGACAAGACTACTAGATTTTTCATCAAAGTGTGACTATTTCCATGAGAAATCTGGAACAACCTAAAAACCCAACACCAGGGAATTGGCTAAACAAACTTTATGATAGAATGTTACTATATTATCTACCCATTTAATAAATGACTACTTACTGATATTTAAAAGATGCACAAGACTGGAAGTTATAAAACCCTCAAGAATATGTACAAATTGATCCTATTTTTGTTACTTTGTGTGCACACACTAATAAAATAACTTGAAAGATTTAAACCAAGATATCACTGGGTGGCAGGATTTCTGGTATTTTAAGTTTTCTTCTTTTAGTTTATCTGTATTAGTCAACTTTTCTACAAGGAATAGATATTGATTTTGCAATTCAAAAATGGTTTTGATAAAGACCTTGGGTTTCGTCTTATTCCTGCTTACATTTAACAGATTGAAACTTCGCGGATCATTACGTTTTTAAGGTGTAATAACTTGTGAACACCTCTGAAATCCGTAATGCAACACCTGTGGCTCACATACAAGTGAATTAATTTAATCAAAAAAAATTCGCTGGGCACCTATGTGCTAAGTGTTCTCCTATAGCTGGGTATATAACGATAAATAAAGTTATTTCCCTGTCTCTGAGGAGTTTGCAGTCTATAGAGAATGAGCGAAAGGCAAGCAATAATTCCTATACAGTGAGAGAAAAAAAATATGTAAAAAATCTTATGGGTTTAGGACAGAGCTACTCGCTGGGCTACAGGGGTTCGGGGACTGGGTAGTAATGAAAGATAATCTGTTAAGACGACAAAAAGGCACAAAGCCTTGCAGACACAAGAAACAGCATGTGTGATGTAATGAAGATACAGAACAACATGGGAAGAGAGGGGGCCAGCAAGCTGCGGGGCATATCTAGAATGCTTGTAGCAAGGAAGAGAACACCAGGAACTCTTGCAAAAGGGACAACAAAACTAAAGAGAGAAATCTTAAAGGGCCTTGAAGGGCATACATAAATGTTTGAAAATCTTCCAGAACACAGTGGAGAAGCATGTGATTTTATAGCACCAGGGAGATAAGAATGATCTTATCCACCTCCCATGGCTTTAGCTATGACCTTTAGAGCATGACCTCCTAAAGTACGCCTCTGGTGCAGACCTTCCCTCCTGTACACCAGACCCACATTCCCAACTGCATATTTAATAGCATATTTATCATATCCTTTATGAAGTCTAATAGCTCCCTCAAATTTAAGATGGTCCCCATGAAGCTTTTCATCACATCTTTAAACCTACTCTGGAAAATCCAGCAGGAATCATCCTCCTCCTCCCTTCTTTCCTCCCACGCCGCCACACTTCAAAAGTTGGGAGAATTTGCCCTGTAATTTTTCAAATCCTCCCTCTCTTACTCCTTCACTTGAGCACCTAACTCACCTTCCATGTCTCCCCAGATCTTCATCAGATTCTGGAAACCCTCTGGCAGACGGTCTCTCCGGCATCCCACCATTCATGGGGCACTACTGCTGCAAGGCATGGTCTCTCCGCAGGATGAACCAACACCCACTGCCTGGTTTGGAAGCCTCTGAGGGCGCTCTATTGGCCACCGCATAAGATGTAAAGTCAAACTGCCTCGTCATGAGATTTTCCCCGGTTTCTCAATATACTATCACTTTATATAAAGGAGTTTCTTAGTATCCTAACCCTTGGTTCAGATGTCTGTTAAAGCCAGCACACATTATCAGCACAAAGCGACAGGGTACAAAATAAGTAAAAAGACAAAAGTAAGCAATAGAGCCATGCTGTACTAAATGTCATATCATGATGTGCGTCCCCTGTGACCTCTCCGAGGATCAGCATTCTGCCTGGAATATTGCAGGAGTTCAATAAATTTGTTTGACTAAATGACGGACTTTTAAAAAGACAAGTAAGAAGAAGTCCCTCATCACGTGACATGTATAATTAAAAATATAAACTGTTTCATATGTGACAAGGGGCAACACTAGCCTGTGCTAGATTGTTTTAAAAAGATTTATTTATTTATTTGAGAGAGAGAGAGAGAGAGAGAGCGCGCGTGCACAAGCAGGGGGAGGGGCAGAGGGAGAGAGAGAACTTCAAGCAGACTCTGAGCTGAACATAGAGCCCAAGGAGGGGCTCCATCCCAGGACCCTGAGAACATGACCTGAGCAGAAATCAAAGTTGGCCACTCAAGTGACTGGCCACCCAGGTGCCCTGGGCCTCTGCAAGATTTTTGATGATACATCTCTTAAGGACCATCTTATACCCTAAAAAGATTCTCCCATGGGCAAATCTCATCTATACATTCCATCACAGATATCAATATCACCATGATAAATGCTCCAGCACCACAGATCGCCCACAAGCCACCCACTAGTGTAAGAGACTTGTTCTAGAGTGCCGTCGAGGGTCTTAACGAGACCACGAGTTTTAATCAGCAAAATAAAAACCAACTGATTCCTGGGTTCTTTAGTCCTGGTAAAGAATACATAGGAATGCCTTATTAAACTTGTCTTTATTTACACATATACATTGCCTTAAAATCCAGAGAGTTCTAGGACAATACAGATGGTTTTCCCTAAAACAAGATCATGAGGTTATCATCTCTTTATCAGAATATAATAAATATAGGGGCACCTGCGTGGCTCAGTCGGTTGAGCGTCTGCCTTTGGCTCAGATCATGATCTCGCGGTCCTGGGCCTGAGCCCCGCATTGGGCTCCTTGTTTAGCAGGGAGTCTGCTTTTCCCTCTCCCTTTGCCCTTCCCTCTTGCTCCTGCACTCTCGCTCAAATAAATAAATAAATAAATAAAATCTTAAAAAAAAAAAAAGAAATATAAGAAATACAAAGATAACATCGAAAGCCTCAAAATTGCTGACCAATATGTACTTTGTGACAAGGAACTATGATAAAAACACACACATTACTACTCAAAGTATATTAAGAAAGGAACTGGCCTAATCTGTAATTACCACAAGCTTCATTTTGTAGAGTGTTCTAATTATATGTCCCAATAAATGAGCTCCGCCTTTTGTTCATTTACTTTCCAATTTTAATTATTGCTGCTTCTGGGCTTAAAAAACATAAATCGGACTGATTTCTGAAAGCCAACAGCTTCCATTTGCTTAAGAGAGTTTACTCTTGAATATGAAAGTTGTACATTCTTTAATGACAGCATGATGACGATATGTATCACTGTAAGAGTTAACTTATGTAGCACTTACAAGTATATGCACGTTCCAGTGTATACTTGATATCTTGTCTTTTTTAATATATAGAACCCTTTAAGGTAGGTCCTATATTATTTTACAGATGGAGAAACTGAGACACAGGAGAGCTAAACACCTAGCTTCAGATCACACAGACTATAAGTGACTAAGCTGGGGTCACACCCTAGAGTCCACACTCTTAATCTCCACACCCCATGGGATGAGATCTCTCCCTTAAGACACCGAGAGGGGGTATAACAAATAAAGAGGACTATTGCATTCAAGGGCGTTCTAGTCAGTATTTCCTCATCAATCTTCAAGCTACATAAAATCAACCTGTCCAATTTCATTCATATTTTAACACCAATTTTGAATATTAATGCTATTAGAAAACAGCATATACTTTTACTTTTTTTTAAGATTTTATTTATTTATTTGACAGAGAGGAGAGATCACAAGTAGGCAGAGAGGCAGGCAGAGAGAGAGGGGGAAGCAGGCTCCCCGCTGAGCAGAGAGCCCGATGTGGGGCTCGATCCCAGGACCCCGAGATCACGACCTGAGCCGAAGGCAGAGGCTTTAACCCACTGAGCCACCCAGGCGCCCCTCGCATATACTTTTAAAGATAATATAATTTTGAAAGCTTCACCAATTCTATTGGTCTGTTATTTCCCCCACTGGATAACACAACTTTGAAAGAGCACGGACCAGTAATAATGTGAGTCATGAATGCAAGCCATATTTGTAACTTTGAAGTCTTTTAGTTACTATACTTAAAAGTGTAAAAAAGAATAGGTAAAATTCATTTCAGTGATGTTTTTTATTTAACCCAATGTATTAAAAATATCTTTTCAACATGTACTCTGTAGAGATTACTGAAGAGATCATTTACATTCTTGTTTTCACACTAAAGGTCCAAAATCCTGTGTGCGTTTTGTACTCACAGCACATCTCATTAAATCAGTCATATTTCACATGTTCCGTAACCACAAGTGCCTACGATACTGAACAGCATAGTTCTAGAGCTTATATCCAATTCTGTAAAGTAAACATAAAAAACATGTACTTCCTTTATAAACATTTCCCCGTGATGACCACCTTTGAACTAGAAAGAACACACATGTACAGTAAAACCACCAAGCGGCAGTGATGATCAAACACAAATGCTGACTGAAATGTGCTCCTAGACAATACGTAAATTGAACATGTCCACAGTGGGTTCAAGAATGCTTTCCTTAGCGCCGGTCCCATCACCTTACTGCTCTGAGGGGCCAAACAGGAGGTTTGAATAAAGAACTGAGAAGTAAAAATATGTAGCTAATTCTTGGAAACCATGCTGTGGGTAAGTCCAGTTGTCTTTATTTCCGCAGGACGTTTCTCCATGTAGTTATCTACATGGGATATAGTCGAATCTGGTCTGCTTACTCTGACATTTTCTTCAGTTAAAAGTGGATCTCGGGGTCCTGGGATCGAACCCCGCGTCGGGCTCTCTGCTCAGCGGGGAGTCTGCTTCCCCCTCTCTCTCTGCCTGCCTCTCTGCCTACTTGTGATCTCTCTCTCTTTGTCAAATAAATAAATAAAATCCTTAAAAAAAAAAAAAGTGGATTTTACTCTAAATTCCCTGTCTGGATTTTCTCTCTTAGCAGTCACTGACTCCATCGGCATTAGATCAGTGGGGGAAGGGGGATGCGTAGAGGGGCGGAGGGGGACTCTGGGGCTCCCATGGACAGCAAAGGCTATTTTTTACCACTTACGTTTCATTTCCTCAACAATTAAGTACATGTTAACCCTACCACCCTATAATCTTGAAAATGTGAAAAATTAATCTGAGCAAAGGTTGCCCCCCCCACTTAAGAGTAGGGATAATATCTAGTAAAAATAGAATCCAACCTTTACTGGATTATTCAATTTACCCAGTAAAAAGCAATCAACTGACAGGGACACCCTCCTACCCCTCCACCCCCCCACTCCCCAGAAAGGCTGAGGGTGGAGGAAGGGTGAATGTCAAAACAAAAGCCTGTGCTAGGAAATTTATAAGGAAAAAGAACAAACATCCTCTTTGGGAATTACTCGAGGCTACACAGCAAAGAATTATAGCACATAAACTGAGGTTACATAAACACTCTAATAAAATCCAGGGCTTGATTTATAGAAGCGGCCTGTCTTGTGCGTGCTGCCACAGAGGACCTGTGCCTGGAAACCAGCAAACCCGCCCACCGCCTCTCCAGCAGCAGCAGAGGAGGCTTTGCTGGGAGCCGCTGGGCTTTCCTGTCAGTGGTGTGGGGGCGGCTAAAGACACCACAGATTAATCCTTCTCTTTTTAAAGACAGGAAATAATGGTATTTCCTGCATGCGCTCACTGCCCCTGTCTATAGAGGGCTCTCCATCTCCATCCCCAAGTTCCAATCCATCTCACCACCAGGAGCAGTAAAATGCTAGGGTGGGGGGGGCAGGTGGCACCCAACTAGAAGTATTGGGGGGGAAGGCAGGTTTAAGGGAGCTTCGCAATTTGCAAATGAAACAGTGAGACAGAACTTACCCAAATTCCAGCAAGACG
>CM052890.1:10271437-10289776 GCA_028534135.1 Potos flavus | reverse complement strand
AGTGAATGTGCAACTGGAAAGGAACCACAAGACCCCAAATAAACAGCTTCATTTCTGAGTCAATGGCCTTTTACAAGTATTCCTAAAGCCTTCATGCATAATACAGAGGTGTCACTGGTGAGCCTGGGCTCAAACAGATTCTCCCGAAGAAACTTCCAGAACAAGACTGTGAAATAGAACTAAACAGTGCCATCTGGTGCGAGAAAAACAGGGAAAAATATTAGCTAGACCTGTAAGGCGATATATCGTTTTAAATCTCTGTTGGTACTGGAATTACTGCTTTACTTTTTGCAGAGAAAGGCCCTAGCATTTCATGCACAATTATTTTTTTACACATTGAAAATAACAATTTTTTTGTTTTTTTTTAAATGGAAACATTACTAAGTTTTCCATGAACCTAAATCACCAGTAATTGAGACATATAAACTTCCAAACTGTTCTCACTCCTGGCACAGGTTTTGATGGGATCTGCCTCATCTGTTTCAAACCTTAGGAATCTTACTGATATCTTTATCCTCAGCTTAGCATATATCTATTCAATATGCATCTCCTCTACTCCTCTTTTCCTACAAGAAATACCATTGTTCAAGCAATAGTCTTCTCGTCTTTATAATTTATGCTCCATCTTTTGGTTTCTTTCTATTTTTTTTTTCTCAGAGGGGGTGGCTTCTTGGGAGTTTTTAATGCTTAATTGAATGCCTCTTCTCTGTGCATTCCAGAAATGCCTAACCACTTGCCAATAACAAACACAGTATAATGAAACAGTGATTCCACCAACAATTTACAAGGAGCCAATTATTAATTTTAATAGGCTATTTCTAACAGAAAATTGCAACTCTGCTAATACCATAAATACTTTATAATACAGTCATTCAAAGAATCCAATAAAATTTCCTCGGTTGCCAAAAATGATGATAACCGGTTTACCCGCAGGAAAACAAAACAAGTAACAACAAAAAACTAACGCAAAGAAATGGGTATTTGAGAAAGAAAATACCACCTCTACCATGAACGTGTTAAAAGACCAGCTTCCCAGGGATACCTGGGTGGCTAAGTTGGTTAAGCAGCTGACTCTTGGCTTCGGGCTTAGGTCACGTTCTCCGGGTTGTGGGATGGAGCCTGACGTCGGGATTTGCACTCAGTGCGGAGTGTACTTACCCCTCTCCCTTCCCTGCCTGCGCTCTCACTCTCTCTCTCTAAAGTAAAATAAGTAAAAATATTTAAAAAAAAAAAAAAAAAAAGACCAGGCCAGGGGTACCTGGTGGCTCAGTTGGTTAAGCTTCCGACTCTTGCTTTCAACTGAGGTCATGTCCTTAGGGTGGTGAGATTGAGCTCCGTGTGGGGCTCTGTGCTCAGCAAGGAGTCTGCTTCTCTCCTTCTCCCTCTGCCCCTCTCCCCTCTCTCTCTAAAATAAATAAATCTTAAAGAAAAAAAAGACTAGTTTCCCAGATTCCAGTATAATAAAGTAATAATGCATGTCCCCCAAATGATTTCTGATCACAGAATCATAGAATCTTGGGGACAAAATGCTCAGGTCATTTTGAACCAAAGAGGTACTACGTCAACTTCCTCTTAAAAAAAAGAAAAAGAAAGAAAGGAAAATACTGACACGTACACGAAAATACAAACAACCCCCAAAATGCCTGCATTTATTTTTCCTGTCTGATGGAAGTAATTGATGCAATAAATCCCTTGAGTATATAGAAGAGCCAAAATAAAATGTCTTCGGTCGGCAGGCTTTATGCTTCAGGTCTTACGATGTGAACTATTATGAATTATGAACTATTATGAACCTGCTGGAACCCCTATGAAATTCATAGTCAGGGCATTCCTTATCATTACTGGGGAGAGAGAGAGAGAGACCGAAAAGAAGAGACAGACAGAGAGAGACAGAGAGTGAGAGAGAGACAGAGAGAGACAGAGAGCAAGAGAGAGAGAGAAATGTTTGCAAGCATGGGGACAAAACAGGGATCCTAATGAGAACACATAGCTAATTGTGCCAATATTCTCCTGCTTCAGTCTACATGGGGCCATACTGAGAAATGATTGCAGGAGTGGGGAAGAAGGACAAAAATACTTAAATTAGTAAATTGTAAAAAAACACATTTTTTTGAGGCTTTTTAAATTCCCTTTCCCACAAATCCTTTGCATTTAAGAGCCACACAGAAGCTTTCCTCTCCAGTAGCCTGTAGATGGTGCTACTAACCTGTTTTTCTTTTGCTTGAAAATTGTTGCAGTTTTATCATTAGAGGAAACTAATTCATATTATTTCATTACTTCTAAAGCTGGTGGGGAGGGGGAGGGTGGTAAGAAATTATCCTACCTTCTCAACGATCACACAATACACAGACATGGGTTACTTACTTTAGAAAACAAAAGAGCTAATAAAGAATGCCACATCAACAATGTTTACATCAAATTATAGACACCTACTGAAACAAACAATTGGGAGGGGTGGAAAAAGCCAGGGTGATCATCTCATCTCATGTCCCTCTACCTCCAGGCACACACACTCAGCAACTGTGAAAGCAATAGGCCCAGTGCGCAGAAATAGTACCGGGGTGACCAGAAGCTGTGAGTCCTTCCACCTCCAGCAAAGAATGCCCACCCTGAAAACCCCAGGCAGCCCATCAAGGCTGACTATGTAAAAGAGCATGCCATATGGTTGTCCTAACCCTTCCTCTACAGAATCTAGCCACAGAGGTTCTAAGAAGGTCCCAAGTTCACAAAACTCCATGGTGGCAAAAGGAATTAGAACCCAGCTCTACTGCCAAGCCAGGGTGCGCTGAGTCCAGGAAAATCTCCTTGTAAAACACGTACTTCCTTTGTAAGAGGGCTGGTCCCTAAATGTACATGTTTAAACACCATATACCATACTTGAGAAAAGCAAACTACACCGACAGTACAAGTGTATTAATTAACTAATTACCTTCTTTACATGATTTACTTTAGCTCCAAAGCAGTAAGAACATTTTTTTAATTAATAAAACTTTATTTTTTAGGGTAGTTTTACCTTCCACAGCAGACTGAGCTGAAACTACCCATCTCCCCATTCCGCCCACACACAATTTCCCCCACTACAGACATCCTGCATCACGGGGGTACATTTGTTAGAACAGATGAACCTACACTGACACATCATTATCACCCTAAATCCATACTTTACGTTAGGGTTCATCCTTAGGTTCTATATTCTTAGTTTCTTACCTCTTAGGTTCTACATTCATTAGGTTTTGACGAGTGTACAACAACATGTATCTACCATTGTAATATTGTAAAAAATCATTTCACTGCTCTAAAAATCCTCTATTCATCCCTCTTACGCTCCAACCTCTGGTAGCCACTACTCATTCCCAGAATGTCATATAGTTGGAATCCTATAGTATGTGTGGTTTCTTTCAGAAACTTAGCAATATGCATTTCAGATTCCTCCATGTGTTTTCATGGCTTGATAGTTTTGTTCTTCCTTTTTTAAGTACCGAATAATATTCCATTGTTTGGATGTATCACAGTTTATCCATTCACCTGCTGAAGGACATCTTGGTTGCTTCCGAGTTTGGGTAATTAAGAATAAAGATGCTATAAACAGCTGTGTGCAGGTTTTTGTGTGGATATGAGTTTTCAATTCATTTGACTCATTTCCATTCATTTGAATTCACTCAATTCATTTCAATTCACTTTTAATACACAAAGTTCCCAGCTGCTCCAAAAGATACAACATTCAAAGCTGCTTTGACCATATATTAATTCCTCCTAAAGCCTCTTGTTTCAATGAGGAATTTCTTAAAAGGTCATGCTTGGAGCACCAATATTTCACATGTATAAGAAATCTTAAATGCTGAAAACCTAGAAAGAAAATCCTTCCCCAACTCCTGCTTTAAATATGTTTTTCCCCTTTTTATATTTTTAAAGGTAAGGTTAGGAGGCCTTCATAAAGGCGTTTAGGAAAGAAATGGGGAAAACAAGGCAACTACCCTCCCACCACCCAAAAAAAAATTTCAAATAAATTCTATTATGAGTTCTTTGGGAGGACAGACGCTGTTTGGATGTCCATGCCTCTAAAATTTCTATCCCATGCCTATCCCCCAAAATTCAAATAAGTTCGATTGTGAGTTCCATGAGAGAAGGAATGATGTTTGTATGTTTGTTTCTCAAGAAGGCTGGATTTGGCATTTAGCGCGCACTGAATGAAAATCAGTGAATTATTATATCGAAACAGTCAAATCAATACCTCAAATAATCAACTCTTTCTCACATCACGCACATGTACAATGCACAATAAATTAATCTAGAGATGGTTAAACTGGAGGAAATATGTAAAGACTGGAAAAAGTCTCTTTAAATAATCTTACCATTAAAAATTAATCAAAACTAAGCCATAATCAGAAGCTCTTAATCTCAAGCATTTTCACTGCAGTGAATTTTGAAAAATCATTTCAGTACTTACTTCTGGAATATGGACTCTCTTTGTAATTAAGTTCCATTAAAACTCAGTTAAATAAAGGTGATCTAAATAATGGTGGTACTAGGAGGTAGTGGTGATGTGCCTACGAGGTGCCAGGCACTTCCCGGGGGACTTCCCCTATATTATTGCCAATTTTTATAACAATCTTACACGGCACGTGAGAAGTAAGAAGTAAGAAACCCAGAGCTCAGAGAAGTAATACAAGCTTCCCAGGGTCACATAGCTAGTACGAGACAAAGCTTGAATTGGGTCTATTTGACAGTCAAGCCTGTGGTTTTTGCTCTATATACCATGGGGACTCCTAAAGCAAAGCCACTTACTGACACGTGATGGCAAAATTTTTATTGTAAACATGCACCCATGCGACTCTCCCACCATATCAAGACGTTGCGTTCTTCAACATTTAATCAATATAAAAAGAACCAACTAAAAATAAGAGCTTGACTAATTTGCACAATTAGGGAAAAGTGCCTGGTAAGAGAGGGCACAGGCATAAATCACGGGTTAGATTTTCTCCGCATATGGCCAGTTACGCCTGACTCAGAAGATCCATTTTTGGAAATATGTGGGCAGCAACTCTTACAGATGTGTTTATCAGAGTTTTTAAGCCCTCTCTTTGGAAACCAAAAAGTCATCAGGAAATAAAATATATTCTAGTTACTCCGCCACTTGAAGGATGAGTTTAAGAGAGCGGCTAAATGGGAACCCCTAGTTTCTTCATTGAAGGGAGGCTAGGCCACAGGTAACTCCCCTGATTACGAGAGCCTCCTAGTCCATCGACAATGTCTCTACTCTTTCTGCATCACAATCCATTCCACACCCACCTGCCAGAACCATCTCTGTGGAGTGGCATTGCATTGTTCAGGACACAACCCTTCTAAAGAAGATCTCTATCAACTGTTTCATCTCTCGTTACTCTCATTACTTGGCTCCAGTTCAAATGAAATCAAGGTGTAAAAGTGGGCACAGTATTAAAGGATGTTTATAGATTAAGTTCTTGAAAGCAAAAGTCTTACTCTATATATTTTTAATAGCTAACATTTATTAGGTGCTTAATATCTGCCAGGCTTTTGTACTCAAGGTTTTATAGGCAATATATTATTTAATCCTATAATAACACTGAGCCGTGAACACTGTTATCTTCATTTAACAGATGAGAAAAACGGAGACGTGGCCAGGATGTAGGAAAGCAGGGTTCGGACCCACACTGACTCGACATGTGCTTCCAGCCATTACATCAAAGTGCCTCTGTCTCCAGATGTTCCCAATTTGGGCTAAAAGAAGAGTCGTGACTTTCCAGGTGACAATTTGTAACAAACAGTTGCCAGAGAAGGAAGGTGACAATGGTGGCGTGCTGGTAGCTCAAGGGATGGGGCTGTGGCAAGCCTGATGTTCTTGCCAGCTTTGAAGGGGAAACCGATGATGTTCTGACTCTGCGGGTAGATCTGAGGCCATCACCTTCCCACCCTACCTTCACACTGGCTGCCCCTGCTTCATCTCCAATAGGCACTTTCTTTCATACCCCTTGGTCTGGCCACCATCGGAGATTAGGGGAGGGGAAGGGGCCATGAGTCCTCTCTGCCCACTATCTTACCAATGCTCAGCTTAATGTACTTAAGGGCTCACTTGGGGCAAGAACTGGAGCAGGGGAACCTACTGGGTAGACCACAAAATGTGCTACAAAATATTGCACGGTGTTTATGCTAGCTCTCAAAGTTTTTGTTGTTGTCATTTTTTTTAATTTTTAAGATTTTATTTATTTATCTGACAGAGAGAGAAAGAACATAAGCAGGGGGAGCAGAGGGAGAAGCAAACTCCCCGCTGAAGAGAAAGCCCTACGTGGGGCTCGATCTCAGGACCCTGGGCTCATGACCTGAGCTGAAGGCACATGCTTAACCAACTGAGCCACCCAGGCACCTCACAGCTCTCAAGTTTTTGTTTCTTTTTTTTGTTGTTGTTAAAAGGTTTTGGTTTTTTGCCTCCGTTTTACTGAGAAATAACTGACGTACATCACTGTGCAAGTTTGAGGCAGACAGCGTGAGGATTTGATTTACATATACTGTGAAGTGATTATCACAATGGGTTCGGCTAGCATCCATCATCTCACATAGCTACAGGATGAAGAATGAAGAAAAAAAAAAAATTCTCCTTGTGATGAGAACTCAGGATTTGCTCCCTTAACCACTTTGCTGTGTACCGGGCGGCAGCAGCATCTACAGGCATCACGCCACACGCCGCGTCCCTGGCACTTACTTATTTCTTAACCGCGCAGCTCCCGCGTTTTAACCGCGTGTGCCATTCTGCCAGAGCGGCCTCAAGTCCTCACATCGGGGCATGACCCAGGCTTCCTGTCCATCCTCCGTCTGCTACCTCTGGTCAAAGCGCCTAGATACAACCTCCCTTCTTGATCCCACACGGCTTCCGCCACCAAGTCCATCTTGCCAAATAAAAAACCAATGGCAAAACCCGGGACCGCTAACAAAAATTCATGAACCACACTCTGAAAACGAATGTTCTACGGCATATTCTAGATGTGCTCTTCACAATGATCCGTGTTTGAAAACATTTTGAGTATAAATTTTTTTAATAATCCTGTTAAATATATACCAGGACACCACCAAAATGACTTTCCAGAGGTCATTTTGCCCAATTAGGTTAAGGTCTTACAGGGAAATCACCTGTCTGCCTCTTACATCCTCTGTCCCTCTGCAATCCCACCAAATGTCGATGTGTCCCCTAGAATGCACACACTGGGGAAGTGGATTGAACTGATCTAAATGAGAATTATTAGGAATGTTCTGATCTGTGTCTGCTCACTCCGGGTCTCAGTGACTATACGGCTGGCACCGGTGACGTCCCTTCTGCTGACTGGAATTTTTGCTGCAAGAGGCATTCCTCCTGAACACTGTGGCAGGCCCCGTCTCCTAAAGCATCTGTAATTGCCAGCCCTCTGGATGCACACACCCACAGGCCAAGGTACAAATGTCCTCACAGCATTTCAAGGACCAAAGGACTGCTGAGCATCAGAGGTGACCCAAAGCAGACAAGAGGTGGCTGGAGTCGGAGTGGGGCAAAAAGAGAAGAAAAACACAGCAGAAAACTCTCGGAAACCAAGGCTCCTCTGTTGGAAGCACAGCATTCGTGTGTAAACCTTGGCCACAGGATCACCTCTGCCAGCCTCAAACCGTATTCACTTTAGGCATAGCAGACTGTTTTGTCGGAGTTAGGATTAATGTAAAATCAACATTTTTTTTTAAAGCTCTTAATTGTTGCAGCCAATGTAAAGTAAGATTCCCATCTTGCTATCATATAAAATTCACCACAGGTTCCCCATTGCGCTCAAAATGAAATGCACAATCTTTAACGTGTCCTCAAATTTGGCGTGCCTTTCTTCCAGTCTTGCTTTTCCCAGGATCTCCCCAACTCACCCCGCTCCTAGCCACACCGTCCTTCCAGTTCCTGAAAGTGGTTTATCTTGTTCCTGCCTCGAGCCTTTGTCGGTCACGGTCACGCTGCTGTTCCTTTCAAAATGCCCCTGACGGGGGCCTCTAGCTCTTGGAAATTCACTTTGAAAAAGTCACTTACACGGGGTCAGGTACTCCTGCCACCACACCCACAGCGGTCTCTCCCGTTCTGTGATAGCACTTGCCATCTTTTGTAATGTATATATGTTATCTCTGCTTCCCCACGACACTGTCAGTTGCATTTCAACGGGAACCCTGTCTGAATTCTTCAACAGTGTATACCAAGCTCCTAACAAACTGCTTGCCTCACATAAGGCACATTATGACAGCTTCGAGGACGCACGAAAAGATAGGCAGAAGAAGCATTACAGGAGATGGGCAGAAGGAAGGTCAAAGATTAAAGACATGGAATGTGTTGGAGCTCCTATGTGGAGCAATCGGTTGAGCATCCAACTCCTGGTTTCAGCTCAGGCCGTGATCTCGGGGTTGTGGGATCGAGCACTGCATCTGACTCCACGCTCAGTGGGGAGTCCGCTTGAGATTCTCTCTCCCTCTCCCCTCTGCTCCTTCCCCTGCTCACATGCTCTCTCTCTCTCTCTAAAATAGATACATAAATCATTAAAATACACACAAGGAATGCATTAAGAGGAAATGAGGAAGAACAAGAAACTGCAGGGAAGACTGCATGATCATATAACCTTGGACATGGAAGGGATCAAGGACAAAATCCCTCCATTCATGAGAAGAGGAGGCCTTAGTGAATTCAGGTCCCAGAGCTAATACCAAAATCCAAGTTTCTGAAGCCTAATTTTGTGCTGTTTATATAAGAGTCCATATAACTTTTGAGAATATGATTCACAACGATCTTAAAAAATCCCAAAGAAGCTATAATATGGCAAGTCTAGATAAAACCAAGATGAACACAAACAACAATTCTTCAGAGTGTCCATTTCTCCCTTTCAGGCCCCAATGACCCAAGAAACCCCATATAAAGAAGTGCATTCCGTGTGACCACTGTTATGCTTCCCCTAACCCCCCAATGCCAGAGGGCTGACACTATCACTTCCTCCACTCACAGACGAGGAAATGGAAGCCTAGGCAGCTAAGTCACTTGCCTACTTTGACACAACGCATCATGGATCTGGGTGACACAAGATCGGTGCATGCAACAGAATTCTTCACAGAAGGCCTCCAACTCCCATCCTTAAAAGCATTCTACAGGAGTTTCAGATTTTTTAGTGGGTGGCATAAAATAGGAATTGGGAATGCTAACATTCTGTTTTCCTGGTTTCCTGGTTTCCACTGAGGAAATTGCTCAGTGCCACAGACATCAGCAATCTGTTACACTGGGATGATACTTCCAACCTAATGCCAACGTATCAAAAACTTCTTCAGAAGTATTGCTCTGAGTATGGCTCTTAGACTCAAGACGTGCGTAACTACCAATGTTTGTGCATGCTGGCAATTTCAGCAGAGAGCTTGGTCCGAACACAGAGAGGAACCCATCCATCCAGGAGCTTGATAACTTCTGGCAATCCTGCCAGTTGTTAACAGTGCCAAAACTGTCACTAGGTACGAGGCTCCCGATAAGCCAATAATATCCGTGAGCATCAGTGGTATTGGTGCAATAATTCTTATTGCTCTCGTAACATTCACGACTTGGCCAGAAGAATGAGGCAGTCAAGTACATTCTCTTGCTTCTCATTCTGCAGTTTACTAATAAGCACTTTCTTGTCTTGCTTCCTTCCTCCATCCCACAGATTTTTGTTACATTTCTACTAAGTCCAATGCAATAGGTATATGTTATCTCATTTGATCCTCGTGCAATCCTCTCCAGGTAAGGAAGACAAGGTAAGAGAGAAGGAAATAGTCACAAAAATAGTTACGTTATAAACTACAATTGCTACCTAGTGTAATACAGGAAGAGACAGGGCTGGAATCCTAAACCAGCTTACCCAACCCCTCACCTAGTGCTCTCCGGGAATGTTACATCTCACACAGCACCGGATTTTCAGAAAGACACTAGGTAAGTATTAAGCAGTTGAAAGAAATTCTACATTTACCTTCTCTAATTTGCCTCTGTTCTCCATCATAATGGCCCTAAGATACCAATTACCTCTTCCACGTGTAATCTAAAGGATTCTTTTTGTTTTGTTTTGTTTTTTTTCTTTTTGCACACATTAAATTTCTAACTACAGCTGAAAGAATTCACTATTCCCTCTATAATAGTCTCTGATTCCTCAAACCCTCTCATCTTGGGCTCTCCTTCTCTCTACCAGGAAATACTGGATACTTGCCACTCTCTCCAGGTCCTCACAGCTCCAAACACACCCGGCACCCCCGGCGGCAGACACCTTGCTCCTACTGCTCCCCTGTGCACGGCATTCTCTCATTTAAAAGGTCCTTCCTCTTTCTTTCCAGTTCATACACACACTGTGACTAGCACAATATGGCCCATACGTGGGTGGATCACACACATTATAGTTCTACAAACATATGCATGCACCCATTACCAGGGATGCTCACTGCTTAAAACCTTTTCCCTTTTGGTCATACTATTTAAAAATGAAATTTACTACCTATTTTTTTAAATAAGAGTTTCAATGAGAAGTAATTCACATATCATTCACTCATTTAAAGTGGTTCAGTGGTTTTTAGTATAGTCAGATACTTATGCAACCATTATGACAACCTAATTTTAGGATATTTTCATCACCCCAAAAAGAAAACCCTACACCCATGAGCAGTTACTCCCCACCAAACTCCCATCACCTCCTCCAGCCCTGACAACCACGAATCTACCTTCCATCTCTATGGATTGGCCTCTTCTGGACATTTCATATAAATGGATTCATACAAAATGTGATCTCTTGTGACTGGCTTCTTTCACTCAGCCTAATGTTTTCATCCTTTTTTTTCTTTTTTTTTAAAGCTGCCTTGATCTGCTCATTCAGCTCTATTTTCCTGATGACTTTTGCTAGAGTGACCGGACAATAAAGTAACCCAACAAAACCATGACAGGGATGGCTAGACAGCAGAGTCCCTGACGTGGTCCTTCAGAGGACCTGAAGCCTAGAGCCTGCTCACCAGCAACACTGCCAACACCGTCCCCCACGAAGTGACCCATGGCTTGAGCGTGAGGGCACTGCGAGGACCTGCGTGATACGCGTGCGCACAGGCCACTGGAAGAGTCAGCAGGAGGTCCTAGTGAGGTCATCGCATATTTAACTCTATCAATAGCTTTTTGTTAAAAGGATAATCATGGGTTTGGGAACAAAATGCAGATTCAGGTTCACCAGTCTAATTAAACTAACTGTCTCTACTGAAACACTTACTGAGAGGAAAAAAATATTAGTTTCCAGGCAAAGGTCTTATTGTTTTGTTTTGCGAAAACCTCAGCCACTCTAAGAGTCCCCAGAAAGCCCTTCCAAGTTCTAAAAAGACAAGTGGAGGGGCTGCTAATTAAATGTTTCATTAGTGTTTGCCATATAGTAAGCCTATTCATTTCAGTGAGGTCAAATTTATGATACAGCAGAGTTAGAATTTTATGTGCTCTACGTATACTTTATAGTACATTGGGGCACCTCATAAAAATCAATTGTACAGTACATTTATGCCTTTTTTTTTTAAGAACCTGGATCGTAATTTAAGATTATAAATGATTAGAAAGCTTTATAATTTTTGCCTCTTTGCTTTTATGACCCACTATGAGAAGAGGGTATTTGATGCTGAGACCTTCATTAGAAACACAACTCCCCTCCCCACGCCCCCGCCACATACGAACTATTCTATTGTTTCTTTGGGAAACCATTCTTTATTTTATGAGATGTCCTCTACACAGAAAACTGGCAGCTGTTGTCACAGTCTCTCCTCTTCGGTTATCTTACTTCGGTGGGAGTGCGGGTGGTGTTTTTCAACCTCGGTTTTCCTCTACTCCATCAAATCACAGACTGTCTGAGCAGCAGATTCTACTTCCTTTATTTCCATAGTAGGTGCTAAAGAAATGGGCTTTCGGTTTCACCAAATGAATACACAGAAATGGGAGCAGATGTGGTGCTCTTATTAGAAGGCAAAAATTAGGGCATCCCTCTTGCACAGGGAATCCAACGCCCCTGATCAATCTTGTGGGAAAATCTGTTCAATTACTCACTATCCTCAAAGCACCTTCCTCAAATGAGCACGTCCAGGGGCTCAATCCATCTTCACTGCACTATGCCAGATGAACTGTTCTAACATCTAATTCTTTTTATAAAGCAGAAAATGTTTCTCAAGCTCTTTATGGCTGATTGAACTAATTTACTGTGGAACAGGCAGCAGACTATCTTTAGATAAATGCTAATCAGGACGCTAGTGCTCTCTTCAGTCTGACTGCCACTATTATGCTGAAAGGGAAGGTCAACAGCTAATAGACCCAGTTAACAAGCCATTCTGAACTTCACTTTAGCTTAACCCTCTTCAAAGTTGCAGTCATTAAATCCATAGATTATTAGAGGCTGCCCCACTGTTTTCACTGCACACTAAGACAAGCTTTCAGTACAGTCATTAATTGAATTAACATTGTCTAATCCAGTTTTATAGAGTGTAAACTGAGATATGGTCGGGGGAAGGCCTTCCCAATGGCCCTCGCGTGACACCAACAGGAATGCAATCATCCCAGGTTAGACGTGGGCCGGACAGGGACAGGAAGCATGCCATGTCAATGGTTTCTTTTCCCTCACAACCCTCACTCCCGTTCTTTCTTTCTGTCTTAAAATCTTTCAGCAAGTCAAAGAAAGGCATTTTGTAGTCGCTACAGGGTAGTTTTACACTGCAGCAAAGCCAGGCAGGAAAACAATAAGGCCATTTGTATCACAGTCCCATACAACCCCGGACAACAATGCACTCTCAGACACGCAGGACTGGGATCCCTTTCTACCAGACAGGACTAGGACAATCTGCTCAGTCCAAGACCCCTGAGAGACTGGGTCCTGCTTTAATAATAACCAAGGGGCTGCCAAAACATCCTAAAGGGAGAATTCTAGGCCTAATTTAGAAACGAAAAACATTTCAACATCATATACTAGAGTTCTTGATGTAACAAGCTCAGCAGCAAACTGGTTGAGTCCATAGTTTTTGACAAATACTAAAAGGCTCATTCTCTTGCCCCTATCAAGTATGAGAGGGGCTAGTCCTTGTTATTTCCCAGTGACTGGTGTCCTCTTCTAAAGTAAGAGAAGGGTGTATGGTAAACGATTTCCTTCAAGAGGGGAGACGGCTATTTTCTCTATTTTGACTACCTGTGGGCACCAAAATGAACAGCCTAAAAAGGCACATGGGAAACTTTAAGCTTCACAACAGAAATCAGGTCTGCTCATCCAAAATCTCCATATTCCTTAATACAGATCTACTTATAAGAATAATAATTTAAAACAAGTCTGAGTATTAACAAAGAAACCTCACGCTTGTTAAGGAGTCTTTACCGTGACAACGTAAGAGAAGATGACATTCAACGCACACTTCGGTGGTTCTTACTTCAGAAGCATACACTTTCATCGACATGGCCGCATGATCCAGTCGGGCAGGCCCGTCCCCAACTACACGATTCCCAATGTGTCTGGGACAATCACAGGGGCTCCGCCGTATTGTCGGTGAGGGATTTAAGGATAAGAGTGTAACTCAATGTGGGGCCACAAAACATGGGTAGTCTGCTGAGGTCTTCTGGAAGAGGTGTCCTTACACCCGAAGAGGAGATAAACAGATGAATACATGTTCTTCTTCCCTTGAATGTGGCAGATAGAACTTTTGCAGCCAAAAGCATTCCAAAACGATGAGTGGTCTGCATGGTAATGATACAGGTCATGGGTTGGCAAGCTACAGTGCACCTGCTTTTGCAAATTAGGTTTTACTGGAACATGGCCATATCCATCCATTTAGATATCATCTATGGCTACAACATCCACAATGAATAGTTTCAACAAAAACAATATGACCAGCAGAGTCAAATATATTTACTATTTGGCCCTGTCCGAAAAGAAGTTTGCAATCTTTGATTCAGATTGACACCTGATTATTTTTATTCTTAATAGTTAACCAATATATTATACTTGAGTGTGAGTACACCTGTATGACAATGACAACAATCATTTTATTTTTAAGGCTTAAAACCCAATTTTTAGAATTAAACTGCTTTCCCCAAATATTGGCATTCATAAGACAGATGGAAGTCACTACAGCATTTCAGTGGAAGCTCTTTTAGATATAATCCAATTCAACAAGTATTTATTGAGCTCTTACCATGTGCCATAATACAAGTATGGATAAAACAAACTCTATACATAAGAAGCTCTAGTAATAGATAGGAGCTCAAATCTACGAATATTCTGAAAAGGGGCAGACAGGCTCTGATAGGTATACTTCAAAAAAAGAGACAGAAAATACCCCTTTGGAGAGAGAGAAAAACACACATCTACTTGAGAATATGACAAAGTATTCATAGAGAGAACTGGGTGCTCACTGTGTGCTTGAGTGTTTCATATTTGTTAACATTTACTTAGTAGGCAATTAATGAGATAATTCATAATACCTACCAAGAGGTAGATTCGATTGCTCTCTCTACTTTACAGATGAGGAAAGTGAGGCACAGAAAGCTAGAACAGCACCTGTCCAAGATTACAGAGCTGTGTTGAGATTCCAGTCCAGTCAGTCTAGGCTGACTGGTCCAGTCCAGAGTTTGGACTCCCATCACCATCCTCTACTGTTACAGTTGAATGGCATTCTGAAAGGACTAACATGACAAGGGCTAGGAAAAAAGAGGCTTGTGAGGAGAATGCTTATTAGTCCTATTTATCTGGCTATTTACTGTTGAGAATAACAGAACTGAGAAAGGGAGTAATGGGCATATTACTAAAGATCTTAAATGTCAAACAGAGGAGTCTATACTCAATCCACAGGCCACTGGGGGGAGGGGGAGCTAAGAAATTCTCTTCTGGGCAAATAGGTATGTTAAATTAAAACAGAAGTAAATTATTCTGACTTAGATGAAGTGACACAATGTAATTAGAGGATTTTTTTTTTTTACATCTAGGTAAGAAGTAATACAGTAACATTAAATAATGGAAAAGAGAAAGAAAAATACTAAAGAGACAGATGTGAGGGCTGAGGAATTATTTAAGGAGGAACAAGCAAGCACAGAGATGGTAAGCTCAGGTGAATGAGGATGGGAGGTTATGGGCATTCACAGAAATGACAACAGAAAAAGGAGCTATACTGTAGGAAATAAGGTGAACGAGACTGTGGATCAGACAATTTAAGGTGAAGTGAACCAGCCCATCAGAAATTCTGTGCCAGAGCTGAAGTTTCACTTAATACCCAAACATGGGATGATTTAAGAAAGGGTAAAAGTCCTCTTTTCAGAGATAGAGAGCAGGGCCTGCTCTACGCCCAGCATTTTCTCTTTTTTTTTTTAATTAATTTTATTTTATTTTTTCAGTGTTCCAAGATTCATTGTTCATGTACCACACCCAGTGCTCCATGCAATTCATGCCCTCCTCAATACCCACCACCAGGCTCAGCCAATCTCCCACCCCCTTCCTCTCCAAAACCCTCAGTTTGTTGCTCAGAGTCCACAGTCTCCATTTTCTAAAGCAATCTGCCAGGTCACTGAACCTGCCCTCTAGTGGCCAGATTCTGTTTCATAGGGACTCTCTCAGAAATTCGAATTATGAAACTGGTAGGGTGACAGTTAGCAAAGGGATAAATGACAGAATACATAGGTTTAAGCGGGTCACAGAAAGACTACAGATAGACTAAATCTGGCAGGGAGCCAAAAGGACACAAAGCAAAGGGAGAGGAAGCTGGATGAAAACGAAATGAAGAGGAGTGAATACTGGGGTGTGTGTGTGCACGCGTGTGTGTGTGTGTGTGTGAGGGTGTGTGTTGTGTTGTGTTTGACAGACAGAGAAAGACAGGGTGCGAGGGGGGAGGAAAAGAGGGAGAGAATAAGGATGAATGAGGACAGAAACCTAACAACTGACCGGGACCACACCACAGAGAACGAGAGTATGACTGCCTGCCTCGGTTCCACTTCATATGAGGTCTGCTGAAATAAGGTCCCCACCCTAAATGTTTTATTAAAGAAAAAAATCTCAAGGCAAATAGAGTGGGTCTTGACTCCTTGTATCTAAACAAGCCAGAAGAGAACACAATTTTCCTTATTTCCCCGAGGTTTACCTCGGTTTACAGTGCATGGATTAAGAACAGACAAGAGGAGTCTATCTCATTCATTTGACTAATGATAATCCTATTTCCATTATACATACCTCATTTCCTAAGGGCGATACAAATGCATCCATTAGGAACACAGATTTGACCTACTTCAACTAAGTCTTAGAGTACTACACATATCATGAAATTAGTATAATCTCCTTGACAATGTACATCAAAATGTAAAATATGCATTCCTTTTTCCCTACTGTCATAGGTTTGGTTCAAGCATTTCGGACAATTCCTAGGTAATGCTGATCTGCGGATCCAGGGACCACGTATTGGTATGTTGGAATTACTGACACAGGAGTGGGATCAAGACTGAGCAGTGGAGGGAAACCCAAGAAAACATGAGAAGTGAGGAGAGAGTCAAAGACAAAACATTTAAAAATATGAACGTTTAAGGGCTAGCCGGGGATGAGAGGCCAATAAAAGTTACCCAAAGTAGTTAGAGTAGTACAAGGAGAACCAGATGAGGCTAAAATCATGAAAACCAACAGCAGAGAATTCCAACAAAGATAATACCACAAGAATCCTTAAATAATTCAAAGATAAATACAAAATAACCTAGTAAAAAGCTAACCAGTCAACAGGCTCAACAAGGCAGCTCTTTGGCACATGCAGGAGCTTTCTCTCTTAGTCAAATCCACCTCTCTCCCCTTCCGTCTCTCCTCCCTCCCCCCGTCCTGCCAGCTGATAAAACAAATTGGAGTGCAGCGGCAGACCCATTCAAACACATTAAGAAGAACATACTCATGTCTGTTTCCTTTAAAATGGCAGCCCTCACCTGCTAGCTATAAAGCTCCTCAAAGATCCATACAGTCATTTGAAGTCGGGAAACTTTTCCAACTTGTCAAGACAAAACCCACTGAAGCTAATTTGCCAGAACCCAAGTTGGCATGGTGTGAGGCAAGCGCCATCTACAAACATTCAAACGGTTTCTTGCCAAGCTGTAGGAAATTGCCAACCTAGATCTCCAATTAGGCCTTGGAACAACAAGTAAGCCCTTCCACTGTGTGCATTTTTTAACATCCATCGGCACTGCCTCCAATGTGTGCTGTAAGGTGCCAACCTCCACAGAGGGAACTCACAGGCTGCTCTCACCTCTGTCTGTCCAATTCCATTTCAAAGTGCCAGCAGCCCTAGCAAAAGTTGCTGGCAGGGACTAAAACTAGGGAAAGGAAAATGTAAGATTATGGCTTGGGAGCCACCAAGAACAGAAAGAATATTATTAGCACTAGTTTCTGTAGATGAGGCCAGCTCCTCTAGGGAAAGCAAGGAGAGCTGCCTCACCTGCCTTCTGGTGGAAATCGGGCTGCAGATTTAAGGAGCAGGCACCCCCCGAAGCCTCGTGCGCCAGACCTGCAGCTGCACTGCCTATCCGCTGTGACCGATCTGTCTGTGGGCTGAGCCAGCACATTAAGGGCTTGGCAGCAGACAACGAAGCAATCCATCAGTGAGAAAAACAGACCAGAAGGCACCGGGAGGTGACCCTCTGCACAACTTTTCATGCCTAGCTCAGAAACTATCTCTGTGCTTGGCACAGTGATGGCCACCCCCTTCCATCTTTCAGTTGTCTCAGCTGAAAGCCCATGTTGCTCAGTCAGCACCCTGAGCTGGCGATTTCAAAAGTTCAGTCTTGGGGAAAAAACTATGGACAGGTCACAGTTTTTAGCCAAGCAGAAAACTGCAAAATGAGCAATGATAATAATAAAGGAAGAAATATTAGGGAGACAAGAGGATACAGAAGAAGGGACATGAGCAAGGACAACAGATCAGGGCTTGAATCTTGAGCCCAACCACTGAATAGCCAGCAGAGCTTTGAGCCTCAGTTTACTCACCCGTAATATGAAAACAATCTTATACAATCCATGCAAGTGTCAAGAGTATTACATGAGGTCATAAATATATTCAATAGAACATTCAACGCATAATAGGTACCCAATCACTAGTAGCGATTATTATGATTATTATCCTGTACCTGAAGTTCATTAACGTTAATGATGCCTCATAACCTCAGCTGTGTGTGTAGAAGAGAAATACAGTGAGGAAAAACAGAGACTGTGGTGGTTAATTTTTTGTGTATTGACTTGGCAAGGCTACAGCAGTCCGTTACTCAATCAAACTTGAATTTAGATGTTGCTGTTAAGGTATTTTGTAGATGCGGTT
>CM052890.1:10214575-10270937 GCA_028534135.1 Potos flavus | reverse complement strand
CCTGCAGCTGTGGCCAAGACTGCAATGTTTAAAGGTTACAGTGATTAAGCACTGTGATTAATTTAGTCTCAGCAAAATCAATTCCACTCAACCACAAATCTCTAATTTACATATCAGAGCAAGCTAAACTTGGTCTGATCAATGTAATACGAAATTCACAACAATCTCTCATCTTCCCATTCTCAACCTCTCCCTCCACCCCAGAAAAAAAAAAAAAAAAAAAAAAAGCAAAGAAAAAGGTATGTTACGGGGAAATCACAGGGGGAAAAAAACTGCATTCATTCTGGCAAAGTTAAAACCATCTTTCACTGGACTAAATATTATTTCCTTTCTTTGACCTGGCCATGTGACAAGTGTTGAAGAGCACTAAACTTTACTCCAGATTGCTGCCTAATGCTAGAGATTTAGAAACCTCCTAGCACTATAGCTTCCTGGCATTGCCTGGGCAGTCTTACTCCACACGCCATTGCCAAAACGTATCACAGCGTGTCTACTTGTGGATCGTATTCATTCCCACAATAATACAAAAAAGTCGGTCAAGGAAATGTACAAATACTTTCCTTTCTGTCCATGGTAGACTGCACACATGTGACAAGAGAGGAATGAACTGTGTGACAGGGGCCAAAGGGGCAGAGCCGCCCTCTGACCAGTCACCCATGAAGTCCCGTTTCTGCGGTGCACCATCCAGATCGACTTCTGCCCACAGAAGCAACCAACGTGGGTCATCTTCACCTTCATCACCTCTTCATCCCCCCAATCCACCACCAAACAACACACGATCCTAGTGGTTAAACAAAAAACAGTATTACTTAAAGGAGGCTAAGGGACCACAGAAGGAAACATAGAAAATCATCCCTTAGCTTACCGATAACAATGTCAATTACATGTTGTAACATTAGCACAGACCGTTTAGGTCAAAATGACTCTCTTAAAATTATTTCACCCCCTTCTGCTTTCAGAACAACCCAGGTCACCGCTATCAGGTAGAAAACAAGCACTTGACCAAGGGAACTACTGTCTCTTTTTTCTCCTTTTATGTAATAACCCCTTTTAAAGTGAGTTCTGGGCGCTCCTGAGTGGCTCAATGGGTTAAAGCCTCTGCCTTCGGCTCAGGTCATGACCTCAGGGTCCTGGGATCGAGCCCCGCATCGGGCTCTCTGCTCAGTGGGGAGCCTGCTTCCTCCTCTCTCTCTGCCTGCCTCTCTGCCTACTTGTGATCTCTCTCTCTCTGTGTCAAATAAATAAATAAATAAAAATAAAAAATAAAAAAAAATAAAGTGAGTTCTGTTTTTACTTACAATCTTTGTATAGTTTTCTTAAAATACTGAGATCTGCCTTCTGTGCTATTGAAATTTTCCTCCTGATAGGAAGCAACAGCCTCACTCTGAAACCAAGCAGGCCTGTTTCGGTTCCCCAGCTGCAACTGCTAGAAATACAGACATTAGTCTGAATTTAAAATTTGAAGTTTGAACAAAAGCAGACAGGGAGACTAAGAATTCTCGACAGGCAAAAACGCAGCCTTGCATGTATAAGCACGAGGCAAAAAAAAAAAAAAAAAAAAAAGATGGTCAGTGGATGCTGAAAATATTAATGTTTACAGAATAAAACTCAGACCCAGAATAGAGACATTTCCCTGAGCCATGACCAGTTCAATGCTTTACCAATTTTTCTTAAAAGGAGATACAGATAATTCATTCAAGAATGAAATTTCATTTAGTTTGATGTATTATTCACAGCCTGTTTTATATTATTTCTTTGCACGAACTGTGAATCAAGAAGACAATGCTCTCACAATACGGGTTGTGTCATCGCAACTAATTCTTTTTTTATTGTCCTTGTAAAGCTTCCAAGTAAAGGACTCGATCATTTATGGAGAAAGTTATTATACAATGTCATATATAGTGGTTACGAATATGAGCTGAGAATTCAGATACACCTGCCCTTAAATCCCACCTCAGCCACTTAACAGCTACTGAGAGTCTGGTAATTACTTAACCTCAACTTTTCTGTATCTGCACCTGTGAAAACAGGGTTACTGACAACAGTACCTATTTCACGGAGTTTCTGTAAAGACTAAGTGAGATCATGCAAAGATGCAAAGCACAATACTTGGCTCATGGTAAGCACTTTATTTAAAAAATAAGCATGTTTACTGCTTATTGTTGCTATTAATCCTTATCAGGCAATGTCACAGGCATAGGGGATTATAAGGGCAAATAAGACTTCAGTTTCTCCAGCTGAGATGGCCAGATTGGCTTTTGATTGATCAAGGGGGCAAAAAAAAAGAAAGAAAATGAATGTAACAGGACTTTGAGGGGAACAGGCAGTAGAGAGAAGTCACCAAATTTTCTCTTCACACCCAACATAGTGGTCCGGTTACAATAATACAATTGACAACTGACGCCACCACGACAGCCGGAAATTAGGATTTCTCCAAGATGTAAAGGAAACATTATGTTCATAATTTTTTCAAGAAAGAAGTTCCAGGAAAATGGCCACAGCCTAGTGCTGCATATAATGTGGGTGCCCAAAGAGAAAGACACCCCATAACAACAAGCAACGTGATGTCACTTGCACATACAAGCCGTGGGGCGCCAGCCCACGTCCGTCCCACTGCAACACCGAGCAGAGTACGCTGGGCAAAGTACTCTGAAACATCTTATGCCAACACCAGGAAAAGAACAGCTAATTAACAAGACAACTAATTGTTATCTGTTATCTCGTCTTCAGCCATGTGTTGTTGGAAGAGGTGTGCACATCTGTGTGTATGCACACAAAAGAGGCAAAGACTCATGCTGTAAGCAAGCACATAAAAGAGTACTGAAAAAATCGCAGAGAACCAGTGCGAAAAAGAATACCGTCTTTAGAGGAAGGGCAATGAAACTAAGCATCAATGCTGAAATCTTGATTCATTGAACACACACCTATTGAGTGCTGGACAAAATAGTACAATGAGCATCAGGAGCGACAACAATGCATGAAAAGATCTGAATTATTTCTGGGTTGGGCAGGTTTTATTTCTAAAGTGTTCTTTTTTCGCCTTTAAAGTCATCCCAGGAAAATAAGAGCTAAGAGGAATGGTTTGGGCTGGATACAGGCCTTTCCTTACAAATCCTTCTAATTAGTTAAGAACAATGCCTCACTTGGTGCTTTACTGAATTTAAAATACTCCACTTCCTGGGTTTCCTTTCAACCTTAGAGAAGAAAAGGCTCAGGTTCATGGTCTTCCCTAAGAAAAGGTATCCAACTGGAATCTCATAATATTCTCATTGTACTAGAGTCACATTTACAGTTTCTTTCTTATGCCAAGTGATACTTGCCTTCTGTTTATTATAATGACATATTTTCTTTTAAGTGCATGTGTCTAGGAAAAAAATAACAACCTGGTGAGTTTTTAAAAATCTGCTGAATCAAAAACTGCGGAGATGAGACTCCAAATGGCAAAAGCTGAGGCAGGCAGCAGGTGACCCTCGGCACCTGCAAATTCTGTGAGGTTAGCAAACTGAGCGACGAAAACTCCTCCGGGCACCCTCCCCGCCACGTCCACCTCCCATGCCAGCCTCCATGGGTCAAGACTGGTTCTCATCAACACACAGCCAACTGTGGACAGGGAGCGCATGGGACTCGGGGGACTACAGGAAGTCGTGCTGGTTTTGCCGCCACCATTCAATCCCACGTTTCTTCCTGCACACGGGGGGCCTGAGGAGCGCTGAAGGCTCCTCACACAGGCTTAGGCAGAATTCCCATCTCCTGGCAGCCAGGCTAGACTTCCTCCTCATCTCCTCTGCTCGCTGCTCTGAGTTTAACACGACATGAGTTCCAGGACACAGGGTTTATTTTTCCAACGCAAGTCAGTCCTTAAGGTTTAGACAGTTGGCAAACTGCCACCAGCCTTAGGGGAAAAAGGCAAGTTTTCAGTCACAGAAAGATTAATAGTCAAATCCTATTCACTGCATCACAGGTAGGGACAGCTGCAGGCCTGCAGCACAAAGAATCCCTTTCCAGCTGCATCCCCACATTTCCACTCCCTGCTGCCCCAAACTGGAAAGAGAACTGAGTTCTCCCCCAAGAAACTATGTTTTCACTCATGTGCTAGCTTCTGCCGAAAACCACTCTTTCTGTAGAGAATATTCTCTCTCCTCCTCTAACTCTTTCATGCCCGCAAAACACACACACGCACACACGCACGTGCGCACGCACGCACTGGCCTATTCATGAGCCCTCATTTCCCTGTAACCCAAATTCTAGAAAATCCTCTTGCTAAACTATCATTTGTTTGATCTTCCACACCCATACCAAGAAATATCTTAAATTATAAATACCACTCAGCTACCTGATCTGAAAAGCCATCATCACAGACCGATCGTATCACAGTTTTTCTTACAACTGAAGTTCGCGGGCAAGATGTTTTCTCAGCGTCGGCATGATGTGCTTTCAAATATTAAGCTTAATCTGATCTTCCTGATTTCAAAGACAAAGTTAGAGTCCTCTAACACCATTCCCTGAATAATTACCTGCAAACGGTAATGACGTTACTACCCCCACTGGGTCCCCCACCAGTGCCCGTGCCTCCCCCACCTCCTCACGTAACACAGAGGTCTACACAAGGAAAGGAGTGTGGGTACTAAGCTAAGGGAAGGAGCGAGAGAGAAGTGGAAAAGGAAGGGGGGGGGGAGGCAGAAGGTAGAGCAAGAAAGAGAATGAAAGAAGACAAAAGAGAATATGGAAAATTCCTGACTTCAGACCACTTAGCAGCACAAGAAACCCATGTTTTCACCTGACGTGCTCCAGAAAATGGATTTTAAAATCACATGTGAGTTAAATAATAATCTGATATTTTTATAAAGAGGGCCTCTTTTCAGAGAGCTAACAGCATGAAGCATGCAAGCAGAAGAGAATGCCCTAGATGCAGGCAGGGCCCGGGGCAAGAGGTAAAGGGTAATGACCACGCACCCCCCACCCAGTCCTGCGTATCTGCCCATTCAAACAGCCTTACCTACCCCACTGCCCGAGGCGTCCAGGCAGGTTACCAAATGGTGCCTACTCACTAACTCTCTCTGACCCCTCTTCCCCACAGGATGCCCCAACAAGTACCTGTCAGAACTCAGCACCTATAATACTCGGCAGAGAACAAGGGTGGTGAAGATGAAGATGGGGCCAAGAGGACAATGTGGCTTATGAGTGGGTACCCTCCTTGAATAGCACCCCTAAGAAAGCAAGCCTAGGCCCCTCTGCCTCACAGTGAGAGGACTCAATGAGTCCTCGAGCCTCACACCCCTCCCAGGCTGTGTGAGAGGCTCATGGGGTAGATGATGCCCATGCAGAGAAGGAGAAAGCCAGAGGGCAACTCCTCTGTCTTTAGCACCAGCAGGCATGACAGAGGCACCATCTTCCAGCAATGACTGAGGCTGCAAGGCCACTCTCAAGCTCAAAGTCCCCAGATGGCTGGTGAAGTATGACAGAGGTAATCTGGAAGATGCAAAGAACTTAAGTACGAAGAGATGGTAGGGGCGCCTGGGTGGTGCAGTCAGTTAAGAGGCCGACTCTTGATTTTGGCTCAGGTCATGGTCTTAGGGTCCTAGGATTGAGCCCTGCATTGGGATTTGCACGGAACGAGCAGAGAGTCTGCTTGAGATTCTCTATTCCCCTCTCATTCTGCTCCTCTCCCCATGTGCGCGCGTGCTCTTTCTCTCTCTCTCTCTCTCTCTCTCTCTCTCCGTCTCAAATAAAGGAAGGGAGGGAGGCAGGAAGGAAAGATGATTTAAAAAGCCAAGTACTACTTGTCCACTCAGGTCACCACCACTGACGATTCATGCCCCCCACCTCCCATCTTTATTTCCTCAAGGCAGCTAAGGTTTCCATGGGGCTAGGGACTCTCAAGTCATTTTAAAGGTAAATTCATGATATAATTGGGAAAGAAGTCAAGTTTTCTAATTTGGGACACGATACCTCCTTTATGGGACTTCCATATAAGTGACTTACAAACCAAACAAAGGATCTGATGAGCTAAATTACAGGAGAGAAGGTAAGCAAGAAACTCAGGGTGGGGAGGAGACAGTGGAAAAGAAAAGGGGGAAGGTACAAGAAAAATGAGAAGACAAGTGTAGACAAGGCATACTGCTGTGTTTTGTCAGGATTCAGTTCTTCAAGCCCATCAGAGCCGAATGTCAATTCCAAAATGAAGCAATTCACTGAAATACAGTTCTTATTTGACTCTTTCATCAGCCAACATGAGTGACTGAGTGATCTTCTCCATCCTCAGTGGCCCCCCTCATGCTTTAGTCACAGTTGATAATAGAGCCCTTGGGAGAAATCTTGCCTTTTCCTAATTTCAAATCAACAGTTAAGTGGCCTCTGCTCCTGTTTTAAAGGCATATATCCAATAAGTTACTAATAATCTGACAGACCTTTCTAGATAAAGACCAAATCAAGTATGTGTCAAAAATTACTCTAAGTAACTGAAGCAAATCTCTCTCAGCTGTCCAACAATGGCTTTGATGTGCTAAGTGCTCATTACATGCTTTCCCTTCCAATTTCCAAACCTTGTTTTATGAGCACTGTAGAAGTGGAGAGATCCTGCTTGGTGATACTGAAGAGTATTCAGTTTGGGTATAATTTAAGATCTTTAGATTGAAACAACCAAAAGATTGCACGATGCTTAATAAACATTCTTATGATCCTGCCTCAGGACAACTTAGGTATTGCAAAATCACAGTGGCTGAAAACAGCAAGGGGTTATTTCTCGTTTATATTATATGTCTAGTATGAATCAGCAAAGCCGGTTCTCGTCGTAGGCATTCAGGAACCCTGGCCGACGGAATGGCCACCATCTTGAATATTGCTAATCCTCATGTAGAGGAAGAGAGAACAAAGTAAAGTACACACTAAGAAGTCACGTTCACCTTTCTTAGGCAAAATCAAGTCATATGGCCACCTACAGTTAAAAGTGGTCAGGGAAGGCCATGTGTCTAGCTACATCAGAGAGAAAGCTAGAATATTTGCAGACAGACTTAATGACTACCACAACATGCGGTACTATTTTGAATACAACTAAGTATAAAACTTCCAAAACACTAACTATAAATCAAGATGTAATTTTTTACTCTGTTCCTTAAGATTATGAAAAAAAAAAAATCACGATTAGTCTGAGGGTGGAAGAAATTTGACAACTTTGCCACAAGTATCATTTACTTCCAACTGAACAAGAGAAAAATGAAGACTGTTTCGCCTTTTAGTTAAAAAGTCCTTCACGACAGCTGAGACATATTTAAGAAAATTAAAATTCACATATAATACAACTTTGTTAATTACCACCATATAAACCTGAATAGGAAAGACAGGTAGTTAACTGTTGGTCCCCAAAGAATAACAAAGATAAAGCCTTACATTTGAATAGTGCTTCGCAGTTTAAAAAAATATTTTGGCATATGTCACTCTGGGCACGCACCTAAAATAATAGATTCTTTAATATTTTAGAGATGGGCAAGGTAGACATGCAAATCTCTAAAAATTAAAAAATTAAAAAAGAAAAAGAAGTGCCTGGAACTTACCAAGTCAAAATAACACCAGTTTAGGGGTCCTAAGAGCTAAGCTAGAAGCCAGTCCCACCACTTACAAGTCATGAGACCCTCTGGAGAGTATTTTAATTAGCAGTCTCATTTTACTCCTATGTAAAGTAGAAGTAATAATACCTTGGGCAAAGCAACTTCATGGCTTATTACGAGGATCAAATAAAGAAATGTATCTCCCAACACTTTTCAGATTGTAAAAGAGGACTCAAAAATAAGGGGCATGATTTTTATTATAGATCTTTGTCATGGGTAGCTGCACTTAATATGAGCATAAAACCATGGGGGTAAAGTAAGACTCAGTTCTTTCCTTAAGTAAAATTAAAGTAACATTTTGGGATTACCTAAGTCACTATTAAGGCTTGCTGCAATTTGGAAAGAACATAGCCCACCTGTGTTTTAACCCATGTGATTTCCAGTCTCCTCAATGCTGCAGGCTAACTAGCTCCTTTTTGATGCTAACTTTAAACAAATATCACACTTCCCCTGCAAACTTCACCTATACTTGAAAAATTTTATCTTGTTTCATTTTTTTCTCTAGTGAAGCCCTCAGGTATCTTGAAAGAAGTAGAGAATAAAAACCATGTCTATATGGGCCTTCTAGACCTGGTTATTTATTTGCCACAAACTCAAAACTCTATATAGAATGGTGATAAATATATATATTTGGTCTTTGTCCTCAGTGCCTGACACAGAACTCCCAAACACCTTGGAATTTCCTGAGTGAGAGGAATGTCTTTTGTTCTGAGACAAACTTGGGTCCCCCAGATAGCTGCAGGATGGGAGCTGGCTGCCAGAAAGACCGAGGCATGATGAGAGGACTGGAACTTTCCGTCATATACCCCTGAGCTCCAATGTGGGGGAACACACACAAACTGAAGATTCTCAATCGCCAGTGGCCAATGGTTTCATCAAGTGTGCCTGTGAAACGAAACTTTCATGAAAACCCCTACACGACAGGGTTCAGGAAACTCTGGGTTGGTGAACGCTCCCAGGTGCTATGGAGGGTAGCCCGCCTGGAGAGAGGACACCAGCTCTGAGCCCCTCCTGCCACATCTGCCCCAGCCATCTCTTCTAGTTGGCTGTTCCTGAGTTGTATCCTTTATAACAAAAGGGTAATAGTAGTAAATCAAGTGCTTTCCTGAGTTCCATGAGTTCCAACCCGGCAAATTACTAAACCTGAGGAAGGAGGTGTCATGGGAGCCACGAAATTTATAGCTCATCCATCAAAAGCACAGGTGACAACCTGGGCCTTTGTGACCAGTGTCTGAAGTGGGGGGGGGGGGGGGGTGGAGGGAATGTCGAACTGATCCCTCATTCTGTGGGGTCTACGTTCACTTCAGGTAGTCAGTGTCAGGATAGGACTGAGTTGTAGGACACCCATTTGGTATCTGGAGAGCTGGGTAATTGGTTGGTATAGGAAAAACCTCCACACATTCATTGTCATAAGTGTTAGGAGTTAAAATATGAAACATGAAAACCAGGGACAATATCCTAAGTACTTTAAATCATGTATATGTAGATTTCACAAATTCAAAGACCTTCAGAAATTTTAGTGAGGTGATGGTGGTGGTCGGTGGTATCCACGAAGCCACAATTTTTAAAATCTCGAAACTTCAAACTCTGGAAATCATACAATATTTTCTTTAGTTTTCTGATGAGATTTCAATTAGAGATGTGGTGGCGTCACAAAACAAGGACAAGGCCACACTGAGGTTTGGGGTATGGGCCTTCAATGCAGAGAGCTGGGTCCTTTCAATAAAAAACTCTCTTGACCATTTTACAAACTTACAGTATCTAAAATGTACTGCAGGCCTAAGAAATGACAGATCACATACAAGAGAAGACCGCTCACACAGATGTTAATATATAAGAGAAAGAAATACATAATAAAGCACACTACAGAGGAGTGGAATATATAATGCACGACAATAAAAAAAATGGATTGGCAAAAAAATAAAATAAAATAAAAAAACAGAATTACCTGTGATAAAACAATAAAATCAGGGCCTCACCTCATACTATATATTAAAATAAATTCCAGATGTGAATTAGAGTTGGCTACAAGTAATAAAACCATAAAATAAAGGAAACTTAAGCTAAATCACTGATTTGTGGGAGAGGAATATAGAAAATATGTGGATAGGGGCGCCTGGGTGGCTCAGTGGGTTAAAGCCTCTGCCTTCGGCTCAGGTCATGATCTCAGGGTCCTGGGATCGAGCCTCACATCCGGCTCTCTGCTCAGCAGGGAGCCTGCTTCTCTCTGCCTACTTGTGATCTCTCTCTCTGTCAAATAAATAAATAAAATCTTAAAAAAAAAAAGTTTAAAAAAAAAGAAAATATGTGGATATTTATATACTTAAGACATTCAAATAAGTATTTTTCTTCACAAATAACAGAAGGAAATGTGTTTTAAACAAATGACAAAGGGTGAGTATATTTAACATATGATGAGTTTGTACAAAAAAATTAACTGGTCAATAAAACCAGTGTTGGGACGCCTGGGTGGCTCAGTTGGTTAAGCGGCTGCCTTCAGCTCAGGTCATGATCCCAGGGTCCCGGGATCAAGTCCCACATCGGGCTCCTTGCTCAGCAGGGAGCCTGCTTCCCCCTGTCTCTCTGCCTGCCTCTCTGCCTACTTGTGATCTCTCTCTGACAAAAAAATAAATAAAATCTTAAAAAAAAATAAAAATAAAAAAAATAAAATAAAAGCAGTGTCACAGGACATGACTTACAGATGAAATATGAATGATCAATAACACATGAAAAATGTCCAATATCTCTACTAACCACAGAAGGGCCAAGGTAACAAGTGAGCAAAAGTTCACTCTGAACATCTGTGAAGAGAAGATACATCTGATGATACCCGAGGGTGGCAAAAATGCAGTAAGTATTCTTATGGACGCAGGAAGCAAAAATTGATAGAAAATCTTAGGCAACGTGTATTGAGAGTCTTAAAAATATTCAGACATGTTAAAGAAAGGATGGACAAACGATAAACAGCATGAGCTTCGGGGACAGACTGGATTCAAATCCCACCTTCACCTCCCTTGTACTGTGTGAGCTTGGGGAAAATCACTCAGCCTCACTTCACTAATGTCTAAAATAGGGATAAGTTAATCCTTACTTTACAGGATTGGCATGGAAATTCAAATGCGTACTGTGTGTCAAGCTTTTTTTACAGTGACCGTCACATAGTAAGTGCTCAATAAATCTTAGCGAGTGGCACCTGGGTGGCTCAGTCGTTAAGCCTCTGCCTTCGGCTCAGGTCATGATCCCAGGGTCTTGGGATCAAGCTCCGCATCGGGCTCCCTGCTCGGCTGGAAGGCTGCGTCTCCCTCTCCCACTCCCCCTGCTTGTCTTCCCTCTCTATCAAATAAATGAATAAAATCGTAAAAAAAAAATCAATCAATCAATCTTAGCTAGTATCGTTACCATGACCATTCCCACTACCACCAAATCTGCTCTGGAAAATGACCAAGTATTAATATAAGTTGTAAGTATCCCAGGGAAATCCATGCACACATAACTCTGAAGAAAAAGCTATGAGTAAATACATCAAATGTAAGAGTAGTTACAGAATGTTATTATCACATTAGGGATGAGTTTACTTTTTCTAGGTTTTCTACAAAGAATATGTTGCTTCTTAGAAAAAGTTATTATTTAACGTTATGAAAGGTTATCTTTTATTGTGAGAAAAAGAAAGGAAAAGCTCCCTTCTCGAGCTTATCTTTATTTTGTGACAATAAATATAATAAAATTTAAACAAAACCGAAGTTGTTTCCACCAAGTATCCTCTCAAGGCGTAAGGCATTTTTATTCCTTCACCTCCCTGAGGAATCTAAGGAAAATATTTAAAGTAATAGGCGTAAAGAGAGCAACTAAAGATAAATATCGAGCCCTGTGGAAAGGTGGTGCTATCACTCGTGCCCAGCTGTCCTTGGCTAACGCGGAGGGAGGCGGATGAGGATTTCGGAAGTATTATTTGGGGTTCAGAGTAGAGAGAAATCTCAGATTGGTACAGAAGCAAAGGCACCAAAGTTCAATCTCTTCACCTCCTGCATCTTTTGGAGGAAAACCTCCGAAACAAAATGGCTGCCCCAGCAGAGAGGAGGCTTCTGAGGAGGGGGCATTCACACAAGACACCACAAGACGCGAGGAATCACGCTGTTCTCCTCTGGGTCCCCTCTGTTCCCTTCCTGACTCGGCTCACAGAATCAAGTGAGTGACAGGGGCATATGATCATATTATAAAGGTAGCATGCAAGCAAACTTCTTTAGATGGGGGGGGGGGCGGTTATCAAAGCTCTTGTACCATCTGTCTGTGGAAGAAAAACAACAACAACAACAACAGCAGCAGCTGGTGCAAGAAGTAGCAAGATGTTGGTCCTGGAAGTGACAAGATGGGAAATGACAGGAAACAGCTTTTCACTCCTCCGACAGCAAAAGCAGCGTGCAGCCTGTGTTCCCGTGTTTGAAAACCTCCAGATGCTGCTCTCGCCTCACATTTCCATATCTTTGTTCAGAAAACATCTGAAAGCCTGCCTTCCGTTTTCTCAAGCACTCTCTTTCTTTGGAGGAACACACAAAGCTATCAAATGCAGGCTTCCCCCCCTCCTCTGTTCTCTTACAGGCAATGTGGAATGAATTTTAAGTGTCACCATGGAAGGAAGGAAAAAAAAAAAAAAAAGGTGCAAATAGCAACATGTGAGCTTCTGTGAAACTTTTTCCAGTTGTCTTTTTCAAGAAAAATGCACCACGTGCTCTGCTTTCTGTCATGCGGTAGTGAAACTTACATGAGATTTGGAGAACGCCTAAGGAGCTAAGGGATAAAGAGCCTACAGTGAGCAGCATTCTGGGGATGGGGGGCCCTTTGCCTCCACTCTACTTGGAAATGGCGGGCCTTGCTTCTTCACCTGCTGCACTAAACACTACCACGTGCACTGCCTTCCTCTCCACTTTAAACTCTGCGTTTATGAAGCCAGACAGAGGGTAATATTAAAAATAATATATGCACAGCCCAGTGTCAGAATTTCAAAGGACTGGCATAAAAGCTTAACCAAATATTCTCACCTAGAGTTGCCTTGTATGCTGAACACATAAAACCAACTTTCTGAGAACTTTGGAATATGCACATAAAATACATGAAAATTACACTGAGCAAAATGTAAAACTTTAACTGATGCCGCAGATCACACGTGGGATCTGTTTTAGGCTGCGTTGGTCTTTCTCGTCCTGTGTGGTCTTGCACAGCAGGTATACTGACCCGACTGCCCCCGCTCTCCTCTTCCTTCAGGACAGCTCGGCCTCCATGACCCAGGTTCGGTTCCATCTCCAGGATGCCTCCTGAAAGTTCCCTCCTTGAGCGGGTAAAACTTTTCCCTGAACTCAAACAATGTACGTGTGGCTTAACAGCCCTCCAGGTGGTAATTTCTCTGCTGAGAGGCAGATATACCACCACACAAAGTAAGCTCCTCGAGGGAAGAGGTCATGTCTGTTTGATTTTTACACACCAGTCCTAGCATAATGCTGGACAATCATTTTTTTTTTTAAATCTGTTAATCACTACTATGCACCAGACATCAGAGATTCAAAGTTTGAATGGAGTACAATTCCTTTCCCTCAGGGGCTGAGAGCACAGTACGAAGCTGGATATAAATGCAACAATTGTAACAATGTGTTCAGTGTTATGAACAGGGGCACTGTGGAAATACAGACCAGGCCACCCATGGAAGATGCTCAATAAACGTTTCATAACTAAAACAGCCTTTAGAACAGGTTCAACAGCTGAATGTCTTTACTAGAGAACTCCATTTAGCTGCGTAATCTTGCGTAATCTTAGCTGCTTCATTCCTCTGGGCCTTAGTGTCCTCGTCTATAAAACAGCATGACATCGTAAGATCGCTATGAGAATTCACTGAATTGATATTTTAAGAATTTAGAACAATATCTAGTATGTAATACGTACTCAACGGAAGTAAGGTATTATTTGCTAGTGGCTCTACTCCAACAAAAGAGTGAAGGACATATGAATTACTTTATTAATCTACTGAAGGACAGTACATCTCCACGTTAATAGTCTCTCACGTCCCATATCTAGCCCATCAGCAAATCCTGCCAAACAGAAGCCCCTCAGTTCTCACTACTTCTACCACTACCAATCTAAGCTCCCATCATTCTCACCTGGATGCTTACTGCATTCACTGCCTAACCCAACTCCCTGCCTCCACCTAGGTCCCCATGCTCAACACACTGGCCAGGGTGATCACTTTGAAACGTAAATAAAGCATCCCACAGTTTCCCAGTCCAGCCTTTATGGTCACCTACAATGCACTACACATGGTCTGGCCTTTCATGTCTTTCCTTTCTGATTTCTACTACTTACCCCTCATTCACTGACCTCTAGCCATGTTTGTCTCCCCTTTAAAGCTTACTTTTGCCTCAGAGCCTCTGCCCTTGATGTTCCCCCTGCCCACAGTGCCCTACTCTTGGATATTCTCATTGCTCATACCTTCTGCCCGTCCAGATCTCAAATGCCAATTTAATGGTCATATGCCTCCTGATTGGTGATGCCTTTTCTGAACACCTTATTTTAAATAGCAGCACCCCCACCACACACACACACACACACACACACACACACACACAACCCTCAGTACTCACTATTCTCTTTACCTGCTTTGTTTTTCTCCACTGCTCACAACTGCACCTACCATGATTTGTATTTATTTGTTTAGTTCTGCACTGTCTCTCTTCCCCTACAAGAATCTAAATTCTACAAGGGCTGAGATTGTAGGCTGACGTGTTCACTGTTACATCCCCAGTATCTGGAACGGAGTTTGGATCAGAAATAGATACCCAATAAATTTTTGGTTAATGAATGAATGAACGGCAGTCTGAAATTATAAATGAAAATGGAAGTACAAGAGAATTCATTTTACACGTATATTTAACAGTATGTGTACAGTTGTTTACTATTCTTTATCATTTAAACATCGCTATCACACACAATCCCTTTTCTGAGCCTCATGAATGTTATGTTCAGTGGGCAGAGAATCATCATCACCATTTTATAAAGAATAAAACAGGATAAGAAAAGTAAATGGTTTATGTGGTCAAAACAGCCAGTAAATACCAGAGGGAAAAAAATGGAAAAAAAAAAAAAAAGAACAGGCCCAGGTCCACTCTTCCCAGCACCCTCGCCTACCTCTCAAGTATGTAAAGACCATTACGTTGTTAACCTTAATAATTAAATGCCTCATAGAATATAACGCCCATTCCCTCCCTCTTAAAAACATAAGCAGGTAAACCTAATAATTATGTCTAGGAACATAAAGGGGCAAGAAGTGTGGAGTGTTGCTCTATATTGTTACTTTTTTATATTCTAATACTACTTTTTTTCCTTTTTAACAGCACTTTCTTTCAAATACAACAGGCAGCAAAGTACATCAATTGTGAAACAAGAATCTAAATCATCGGGTGTGCTACTAGGACACAGAGATGGGGACCAAGTACACTAACAACACTTACTGTCCAGTTTCCAACGAAGTAAAATAACTGTAGGCTATTGTTTGACTGCATCGTTTCAATAAAGTCCCAAATTCCCTTTTTAAACAAATGGCTCTCTGCTGCCTAACTATATATATATATATATATATTTTTTAAAATATTTATTTATTTACTTGAGAGAGAGAAAGCAAGGGAAGGAGGGGGGCTGGAGGGGGGAGAGAGAGAGAGAATCTCAAGCAGACTCTGTGCTGAGAGCAGAGCCTTAATGTGGGGCTCGATCCCACAACCCTGAGATCATGACCTGAGCCAAAATCAAGAGTCAGACGCCTAACCCACTGAGCCACCCAGGTGCCCCAAAATGTATAAAAATTTTGTCCTGGGCTTGGCATGCTGTGGCCCCAACCAGCACTGATAGACACACCTGCATCCCTCCTTTTCCTGTGTCATATACATCAGCCAACTTGGCCCTGCATGTTCAAACCCTATATTTTACAATACTAAGGTCTTTACACAAACTACTGTCACCTGTGGGAACACCTTCATTTGGAACTATCAAAATTCTATCTGCCCCTTAAAACACTGCATTCATCTGCTTCATAATAACCTCTTATTCCTTCAACTCAGGTATGTCCCTCTAGGTTTTCACATCATTTTGCCTTGGATTACAGTCAGCTGTACCCTTTTAGCACCCAGGACCCTCCTCCCTCAGTCACACACACACACACACACCCCAACTCTCCCTCTCTCCCTTTACCTCTTCCTCTCCTTCTTTCCCTCTCTCTTTCCCTCTCTCTCTCTCAGAAGTTCCTCGAAGGATTAGGGATGAATGTTGGCTAGCTCAGAACTCTGTTGAAATTTTTTCACTTGAAATGATTTTTTACAGATTATAAATAATGCTGCATTAGGTCGTATTCACTTACCCGAGGGCATGGAAGAAAAGCAGCCAAACCAGTAGCACTGAGTGACACCAGAGAGGCTCAGTCCCCTCCACAAACCCAACTTTGAGTTCCGACAAGTCAGTATATCCCTCCATGTTGCTTCCTTCGTAAATGCCCTCTGACTTACTGAAGTGGAAATAAACACAAACAGTGGCTGGAAAAGAGCAATATATAACTACTGCATATTGTACTACCTTTCTCAGATCGACAGTCTGGGGGAATATGTGTAACAAAGAGAGCCAGTACTGATGATGACAGGAAATTTTAGCCAACCATGACCTTTGGTTTGCAGTATTAGAAGAGTCATGCAAAGTCAAGCTGAAGCTGATTCCCCAGCATTCACATCACCCTTCCCCACTGTACAGGGACCACACTGCCTGCTTAAGGGCCGGATTCCAGGTCCAGGCCTGGTGAAGCCCATGGAAGGCCCCCCACCCTCCTTGCCAGCACCTGATCAGGAGCATAGACCTATGCCATTCAGGACATGCCAAACAGAGGTGAAAGGTTTTACATTTCTACCCTAAACTGGTCCAGAGAGACAGAGGGGAGACTCTTCTTCTCTTCGACAGACGTCTGCTTGCTCTCTGAGTCTCTCAGTCTCCCCACTCCTGCTCCGACCCTTCTGCAATCAGCGGTGAGCCAAGCACACGACCCTGACTGCTCCTTGCAGCCATTCACAAGCAGCTTATGGATGACGCGGACACTGTGCATGTAAGCAGATGAGATGGAAAGAAAGGGTATCTGTGGACAGACGCTCCATCCAGTTACCCTATCAACCAACCCTGAGGCCCTCCCCAACTCTGGACTTCCTGTTATGTAAGCCAGTAAACTTTTTTATTGTTCAGCAAATTTGAATCAGGTTTTCTGATACTCATTGTTGAAAACATATTAACTTAAATATCATCTAATAGAAAAATCAGTTTGGTACCCATTTCAACACCATACTTTGATTCAGAGCCATATAACAATTTTCTATTTTCATATGAAACTGACCTTATTGGTCGAAAACAAAATACCATATAACTTTAGTTGGCTACACGAGACACCAAACATTAATATGAAATAGTACTACATGAAATAACTCAGTGAAAAGAAGCAGTCAAAACCAGAAAACAAACAGAAGTTGGCCAGGGGTCCCATTCACCTGTCATCCCCAGAGCATTTAGGGCAAACAGGCCAGCTGCAGAATTGTTCCCTAAATGGAGGCGCACCAGACAGCGTAGTGTCTACACCTGAAACAGGGTCTACATGGTCTTCAACCAACGATACAAGCAAAGATGGGGATTTGTGCTCACCTGTGACTAAGAGACGGAATTACTAAAGAGGGATGTGCTCTAGATACTGAGGCCAGAGAAATGAAAATAGACTCCGCAGACCCTGATTCAACTCCCCCTACACTGCCTGCTCCAAATCATCCTGAACCCAAGGGAGTAAGCAGCGGATCCTGAGCGAGAGACAATGTGCCAATTTCCAGGCTCAGACATCAGCCCCCCTATTAAATTCCAGGAAGCACCTTGCTAGCAGGCCTTAATTTCGTCTCTGTAAAATGAAAGAGTTGTTTGTGTTCCTTCCTGAGGTCCCTCTGCTCCAATATGCTAGGTCACATAACCAATCAAAGACTCAATTTTCTACTGTGCGCAATGAGGATTTCAATCTTAATACCTAGACTACTTATAGTACTCATTCATAAATATTTATTAGGCGCCTACTATGTGCCAGGCAGTGTGCCAAGGCCCAGCAGAAATGAAAAGATCAACTATGATTCTTACCCCCCAGAGAATCACATACCTACAGAAAGGCTGTTATGAGTGTAAAAGTTTAGTGAACTAAATTAAATCCAAACACTTTATAAAGTACATAAGCATTAAGTCCCAGTGTTCTATGATGAAAATAATGAATCAGTATGATGATCTCTAAGGGCCACATGAATTTTAGAACTATGAAGAACTTATGCTGAAAGCAGAATAAGATGTTCTCGGTGGGTAATAAGGAGCAGTTTCCAAAAATCAATTTTAAAAGACTGTGCATCGGGGCGCCTGGGTGGCTCAGTGGGTTAAAGCCTCTGCCTTCAGCTCAGGTCATGATCCCAGGGTCCTGGGATCGAGCCCCGCATCGGGCTCTCTGCTCAGTGGGGGGCCTGCTTCCCCCTCTCTCTTTGCCTGCCTCTCTGCCTACTTGTGATCTCTCTCTCTCTGTCAAATAAATAAATAAAATCTTTAAAAAAAAAAAAAAAAAGATTGTGCATCTAAGTCTGCCAAAACCTCACCCTCATTTTTCTTTGCCATTTCCACTGAGGAAGCATGAGTCACTCAGAAACCCTTCCTGACTGTCCTTGCTGATCATATCCCCTTAACACTGAAACTTTCTTGAACCCCTCCTAAATTAGTTTTTATCTTTTACTGAATAGGAAATATGCCATTTATAGGATCTGCACCTCTGTGGCTATGGTGTATTATACATATAGTGAGCGAAAAATACATATGGAAATAAATTTTAAAATTCATAATATGGAAAAATATGCAAACTTCATGCCTTACTCCTTGAAAGTTGTGCTGTTTCCTCAAACTTCCACATAACTACCAAGTTTTTCCACACATTCTCCAAAGACGTTTTCTTACAACCACTGATTAAAAAAAAAGGGGGGGAGGGGTGCCTGGGTGGCTCAGCTGGTTAAGCGGCTGCCTTCAGTTCAGGTCATGATCCCAGAGTTAAATATCGAGCCCCATATCGGGCTCCCTGCTCAGCAGAGAGCCTGCTTCTCTCTCTCTCTCCCTCTACCTGCTGCTCTGTTTGCTTGTGCTCTCTCTCTCTGTCAAATAAATAAATAAAATCTTAAAAAAAAAAAAATAGGGGCACCTGGGTGGCCCAGTTGGTTAAGCATCAGATTCCTGGTTTCAGCTCCAGTCATGCTCTCTGGGTTGTGAGATCGAGCCCTGTGTTGGGCTCCAAGCTCAGTGCAGAGTCGGCTTGAGATTCTCTCTCCCCCTCTCCCTCTACCCCTTCCCCTGCTCACGCACACAATCTCTCTCTCTAAAATAAATAAGTAAAATCTTTTTTAAAAAACTTTAACATGAGACAAGTTAAATGTCTTTAAGCCATTATCAGAAAATCCTTCTTGGAGTACAGTTTTACTCTCTCTTACTCTCTTAAAGTAGCTTTTAAATCCACCGATTCATAGCTATTTGGATCTTTTGAACTTAAAGATTAAGACTGATTTACAAATAAGCTGAAATGGTAGAATGTGAACATTAACATCTGTGACTCTGGGCAAACATTACCTTCAACTTTTCCATCCCCTCTTCCCCAAACACATACAAAGTAGTCACATACTCATTCTAGATTTTTATGAAGGAACTCAAAAATACCATTAGTTTCATTGCCCGCCAAATGCACACTGCTGACTCACTGAATGTGTCAGCTAAAAATCCTAAGTCTCATGTCTCTCAATTCAGTATTTTCACAGGTTTTTGAACACACGTTCACTTTCAGGCCTCATAAATCTTATTTGGGCCACTGCCCATATGGTAAAAAAATCTAGGTATGTATTGTTTCTCCCACCTTCCAAATTTATGATCCTTCCTATTAATGCATCATTTGAAACCATGTCTACATTCCAACGAGGACAAAACCTGAGTAAGATAGCCAAGGAGAGTGCTTTCTGCAATGATCCTAGAAAGTCAGAACCATAATGAAATACATTTTCTTAACCAGTGACCTTGAAAACCGTTATAAAATTAATTATGACTCTTGATGATCATAATGCCACCTAACCTATATTTTTCTACTTATTCACAAAAGCACCATGAGAGACAAGGCTAAAAATCTTGAAGTCCAAAACACTGAGTCTATGACATGCCTCTGAGTTACCATCCCAGCAGTTCTGCTAAGAAAAGGAATTAGTGAATTCATGCTGGCTCTCTGTAAGCACTGTAACTCTTTTCTCAGTGCTTATGATAGCACTTGTTCCGAAATACTGTCCAGAACCCACATGAAAGGTTGCAGAATTGACTTACATTGTTTTCATTAAAGCCAAACACGTTGCCTCAAAAATGACAGTAAGTCTGCACCATTTGCATCCGGAGACTTGAATCCATTCTCTGCGGGGAGAATGAATTACAACCCAGCCTTCCACCCTCAACTTGTAGCTCATCTGTTTAGTCAGAAGGTCATTTTCCTTCACGGAGAGGTCAAATGCAAAACCTACACAAATGATTCCTGCACTCCGTGTCACCACTAGTAGGAGTCACCAATCTCACACAAAACCTACAAGAGTCCTGATTTTGTTTTTTTTTTAAGTTTTTGAGATTTGTTAGGACTAACTCTTTTTCCAGCCAGCCTGAACAAGCCTTCCAGTATCTAAAAGCACAAGCTTAAATCAGCCCATCTTTCTGTTGTCAGGCAGACAGACCATCCTAACGCAAATAGAGGCTGAGTTGAACGCCAAGCTTCTGTCTGGTCCTCAGGAATTGGTGCTCAAGCCAATGGGCATGCAGTCAGTCATTACCAATTTTTTTGTTGTTGTTTTAAAGAAGGTGGGCAAAAGAACAACCCCTCGTAACAAGATAACTAGAGACACTGGCCAAGAAGTGGTGCCATCTGCTAATCTGGGGGAGAACAAGGTGGAAGAGAGAAAGGTCGGAGATGGGGCAGATGGGACTCTCTTAGTCCCATCTATTTTCCTCCTGTTTGTGTTCAGTAATTTGAGTGAATGATACAAAGACAAGTCTCTCTGTTCAAATAAAAAGATGAAGGGAGAACACAAAGATGAATTAGCTCCCTCTCCTGCCTCTTCATTCCAAATAATCCCCATACCATCCCTCTGGCTGAAGAAAGGCAAGCACTTCACTCTGAGATGAGAAACCATTAAGGTATTTTCTAATGCTCACTAGGATTACGTGTCCCACTGCTATTCTTTCAGTTTCGTGACAAAATGTAATTTGTACAACTGTACACGACAGATATTTTATCTCTAATGACTTGGCTGTTTACAAAAATGCTAAAATACTAGAAGAGAGGACAGGTAAAAGATACATGATTATAGCACCATCTGAGGCCTAGTGACACAGGACACAAAGCTCTTCTTGATCCCACCATTGCCTACCTCTCCTAACTCCTCCTTTGCAAATTACACTCCAGTTGTTCTATTCTAGTTGTAGTTCCCTGATTTTACCAGACTGAATCATGCTTCTTTGTACAGACAGTTCTGCTATGAAGCTTATTTTGAAAACCCGAATTTGTTCCAATGCAATTGACCACAGGAACAATTTCGGGTATTTTGCAACATATAGCGCCATGTTTAATTTTTTTTTTTTTTGGTAACCACTTAGCATGTGAAAAACTGTAATAATACTATTTTTATTAGGTTCTTTTTTTCTTGTGTCACTGATGGAGTTTCTGAGTAGCAGCATACACATAAGACCTGCAAGATACACGTCTTATTCCAGGAAAGGAAATACAAGTGGTCATTACTGGGCTTTGCATATGGTAGTCTCTCAATAAACACTTGAGAAGAATGGAGGAAGGTCAATTTAAACACTCTTTTCTGCCAACATTCTGTATTCTTTAGAGGTAAATTTTGCAACAACAACAACAAAAAAGTCATAGTCACACACGCCCTCAGAATTTAATGTATTAATACCCTTTTCCAACTGGTCTTTACTGCTGAGGAATTAAACAGGTAGGAAAATAATCACCTTCATTTTCAAGAGGAGAAACGGTAGCGTGACCAAATGAAGTGTTCTTCCCAAAGTCCTCAAGTAATTGTGGCAGAACTGGACCTATAATCTACCTCCTCTGATTCAGACACCATCCATTTGCATGCATCTACCCATCAGGGTGGGAACATAATAATGGGAAAATGACAGGGCCCTGAAATGTTCTCTGTTTGGAGTTCAGAAATGAGTCCTTTGTGAGGAAGTTCCACAGTCCCTTCCCCCTTTCCTTCAAGTGCTAATGATATAATCAAATCCATCAAACACTGTAATTTGGTAAATCGTTACCCTGATTTGTGAGACTGTAAACTCATGTTACAGAGAAAACTATGGGCAGGTAGTAGACCTATCTGATCAACTTTAGGACTCACACACCGCAGAGATATGGCACTGGAGGGGCCTTTTGTCTGAAAGGCTCTCCCCCAGATATCTGCATAGCTTACCCTCTCGCTCCAGCAACTACGCGTTTAAAAGAACTGGAGGATATTATGCTGAGCGAAATAAGTCAACCAAAGAAAGACAATTATTATATGATTACACTCATATGTGGAATATAAGAGATAGTACAGAGGGGGAATGGAAGGAATGGAAGGAAAACTAAATAGGAAGAAATCAGAGAAGGAGAAAAACCTTAGCGACTCTTAAGTACAGGAAACAAATTGAGGGTTGTTGGAGGGGAGGGATGGGGTAACTGGGTGATGGGCATTGAGGAGAGCATGTGATGTAATGAGCACTGGGTTACTAAACTCTACATCTGAAACTAATGATGTAGTATATATTGGCTAATTGAATTTAAATTAAAAAATAAAAATAGGAAAATAAAAGTCACTTCAGTGAGTTCTACCCTAACCACCTCATTAAAAATTTCACTATTCCTCAACTATGATAGAGTTTTTCCTCTTTATATGCTTTCTATTTCTAAATTTCACCCTCTAAAATTCTTTAAGATTTATGTGTTCACTTTTCCCCAAGTTTCCCATTAGATTTTAAGCTTCATGAGAGCAGATATTTTTGTCCAGTTTGGACATTGTCATCCCTAAACTTAAAACATTACCTGAGACACGGTAGGAAATAACTGTTGAAAAATAAAGACATGAATGCATGCACAACCCTGATTCTCTAGCTATTATAAGAATGAAATTAATAATCTCAAATGTACAGAACCATGGAGCTTTAAGAAACTTAGTCAAATACATGAAAACTAGGAAAAACTTCTGGAATCATGTTAAAGGACGGCTTTCCCACACAGGTTCATTCAGAAGGCTAGACACATGTTCCCCTTCTAGGGAGCTCTTAGAATTAAAAGTTTTTTTGTTGTTTTTTTTTTTTAATGAGTGTGCTAATATTTATAGTTTGAGGCAGATTTACTTCACATCATCATCATTTCTTCAAAAAAGAATAACCAAATCACTCCTCTGCAATAAGAGCACCTGCAACAAAGTCTCTGGAGAATAAGAGGTGGAAAGAAGGGGTTTTGGGATGCATGCAAAAAGAATTCACAATTGAGAAGGCAAGGTTCACAAAATAAACACGAAAGCATTCCACAGCAAAAACCTCTAGAAATGGCAGAATATTTCATTATTTCTGCCTTCCAACCCACTCAAAATCCAACAAAGGCTATAGGTCGGTAATAAACCCTAAGTGTCAAGTTCCTTCTCTTTTCCACTGGGCTTAACAAAATGAACTTATAATGGCTATCAGCAGATGTCGGTATTCAAAACAGCTTAGCACCCAAACACTTGGTTCTAAGGCTTACTGAGTTAGTCGATTTAATCTCACGTTAAAACCAACATTTCATACATAGATTGTGACCGTCAAATAAAAAATGAGGTGCATCCCTAAAAAGATGGTAGTTCTATGAATACTGTTTGTTTATAAGACGTAATAGAATAAGTGGCTTGATATTAGTATACCACACCTTTCCAATTTTCTAGTTTCTCATCTGAAAATGGGAATACCACCTGAGTCTGCCTCACAAAGTATTGTAAAGATCAAATGAAGTAAGCCAATTCTTTCTCTACTGTCAGTTTCAAATAATAAGAAGCACCTAGACAGATAATCTTACCCCTTGCTGCACCTTTAGAATCACCAGAGTTGCTTCAAGAAATGATGCCAAGTCCACCTTGCAAATATGCTGAGTTATATGGTCTGGAGTTGAGCTTCGGTATGTATGTATGTATGTATGTATGTATGTATTTATTTATTTATTTATTTATTTTTTTGAAGAGTTCCAGTTCTGGGCTTTTTTTTTATCTTGGAGCCAGATTTGAAAACTCAAGATTTAAATTCTAATACCCAGATTTACAAGATCTGGGGTGTGTTAGGTAATACGTGTTTTTCTCATAAGCACTCCTGTATGACTCTTAAAATCAAATAGTATGAGCAACACTGATCTAGTGCACATAAAGAAAGCATTTAAAGCATTCGCCATGGTACCTAGTACGTAAGTACTCAAACTATGGCAAAATATAAAATATGTATTATAGCACATACTATATGTATGAATCCAGGGTGATCTGGAAGGAATCCATAATCACAAACTACGTAACATACAGTTAATGACTAAATAGGCTTTATCTCTATGACATTCACGCTTCTGATTGTATTTTACCAAATACAGCAGGAAAGTATTTATTGAAAGCATATACTAGAAGTTCTAAACTTTTTAGAACCCTCTATAAAGGAACAATCGGAACACATCTGCTATAACTTTAGAGAGGAAGAGGAGGGACAGGAAAAGGCAGGAGGAAGAAGGGACGGACAAAGAAAATGAATCATGTAAATATTAGCCTTGGACAGTGGGAAGGGGAGTGCCTGCGGGAGAGTCATTGACAAAAAATACTTTGGTTAAACACTTCTGTTCTTTTTGTCTCCAGATGAGGGTAAGGACTAATATTTATTGACTCTGGCTATGTGCCGGGTCTCCCACACCCATGGTCTCAGTCAATACTCCCGACAACCCAGGCAGGGAGCCCTCGCTAGCCTCACACACCACATCTGCACGGAACACAATCAGGCTCTGCTCTCCCAGACTCCCAGAGGCCTGACCACTAGCTTCTCTGACAGAGCGAGGGTGTCGACAGCCAAGGCTCCTGCTGGCGCACTTTGCCGTGTGGGCACGCCTCGTGCACGGTGTTTGCTGTAGATTTATGAAGGGCATTCCAGAGTCCCCACCTGCACTGCCTTTTGTGACACAGCACCTCCAACAACCTCTACTAAACAGAGGAACAGTAGGACCCTGGCAGGGTCATCGACCATCACTGAGGGAACTTAGAGACTCGCGTGCAGGGAGTTCTAGGGATGAATTATTTACTAAAATAGCCAGAGTCCTCATGGTCAAAGAAGAGAAAAACTGACTTGTATTAGAGAATATTTTCATTTCAAGAACAGCAAAGTGGGCTGCCAACTTGCATTACTTGCATTCTCTCTAAGCATTGAACCCAGCTTAGAGAGAGAGAAACTTTGGCAGACACAGGTTGAGTGACTCAGATTGTGCCCAGGCAGGAAATCTCACAAAAGAGCGGTACAGATACCTAAAATCCTCCTGACTTAGACGTGTCTACCAGGTGTCAGATATATTTTGGGGTGTCAAGCAGGGTCATATAGACTCACTAACTCAGTGGGTTAAGTGGAAAGGAATAAGAAAAACAACCAGAAAGAACTCTACTGCTCCAAAACACCGGAAGCAGCAATTCCAATGACGACAGAATAGGCCCTTGGCCTCCTACTGGCGATGGCGGCCGATGGCCTTGCCCCTGGGGGGCCTGGCAGCTGGGGCAATGCTGGGCACACAAACTGAAGACTGATTTGTAGAACAACTCCTAAGTATTAGGTATCCCAGAAAGCAAAGGGTAAACACAAGAAGATGAGAAATAAGAGGAGGAAGAAGCCTTCTCAAAAACGTCCTCCTTAATAGTCTCAGTAGGTATTTAATTTCTATTTTTTTCCTCTTCTTTGAATTCACAAAGGCCAAATCTTCCAGTCAAATTAGAGTGCAGTAAAGCATTAAGTCAGCATTCAACAGGTTTAATTACTGTGTAAATGAAAGAAATTATTATTCATTCATGACATTTATTTCAGATCCAATGCTAGCTGCTTTTATATAAAGTTGGGGGTGGAGGGAGTAAAACTTAGATGGGGAAAGAAGAACAAGAATCAGGATATATAATTACAGCGATATTTCTTTGCCAAGCATTACTGAGCCTAAACAAAAAGTGCTTGTTTGCTCTCTTGAGAAAAAACATGTGATCCATCAGTGGGGGCTCTGAAGAACTACCCGCCCCCCACAGCACGCACACACACACACACACACACACACAAACACACACACGGCCAGACTCGATAGGTATACCAATATTTGAAATGCCAGTTAACACGGGGCTTATTAGGGCCACAAAGCCTGGTACCGCCCACTGTGGTTCAGAAGTCCTGAACTCTGGGAACAATTTTAGCAGTCAGCTCTACAAACTAACAGATGCCCCACTGCAGGACCAGAGGAAAGAGGCTGGCTGATGCTATCAGGACCACTGCACAATGCCTCCTTTCTAATGAATTTCCACAGAGTTTAAACACCTCCCACAAGCAGAAAAGAGAGAAACACACACACACACACACACACACACACACACACACACACAGGCCTCTAAAACTCAGTCCCATGAGGCACTTCTCTTGTACTCTCAGATGTCTGCCTGGTGGAAGCGACTGCAGGAGAGTGTACCTGGAGAGCGAGTTCAAAATAGAGAGAAATATCTGTGCACAAATCAACACACCACTAAATGAGAGATGATCTGTTACCCAAATTGTTAGGACTCCGTGATTTTTATCAGAATATAGACACTATATGCTGTAATTCCACTAAGATGTTTTAGGTTTTCCAAAGAACCCTTTGAACAAAGAAAAATGCCTCTTTAAAACTTACCCTCTTCCTGCTCCCACATGTGCACACAAACACAAACACACACAGGTATTTTTGGAACCAGTTATTCTTAAGTCTTCCCTAAACCCCTAACCACTAGCATTTAATACTAGCAAATGCTACAGCGGTTAGGAGTTGGCAGTAACAACCTCAGTTGGTCTTAAAACCTCAGACCACACAAGTTGTGGACGAGTAATCACTGTTGAGTAATTCAGACAGACTTCGGGACCAAGCACAATTCCGAGAAGTAATGATAATGAAGCTGTGGGTGCCAAAGCTGAAGGTTTACTTGTGCACCCGGAGGACCAGCTGAACACAGTGAGCTGGGAAAAATACCTTAAAATTCCTGGAGGCTAAATATTTTAACTGGGCTTAACATTTTTCTGCTTGTGAGAGTTCCAACACTCAATTACTGGTGAAAAGTATTTAACATGCTTTTTAGGATAAAGGAGATCATTCAGGTAGGAACTATGTCCAAAGATAAAAGTGTTTATGCATTATCACTGTAATGATTACTAAAAACTGCAGCAATGTAGTAATCAATGAAACAGTTGTATATATTAACACTTGGCTGAGATTCAGAATTAAGTACAGGCTTGGTAGCCAGTCAATATTCCAGTCTGACACCAGATTCCTTCCATTCCTGACCTCTTAATTTTAAACTGTAACTATGTAAAGCAAATAAGTGTTAGTGAAAGCTCTATTAAATCTCTCTTCATCTGTTCTCTGACCTATGTCTGAATCTCGGAACAGATCATGGCTAGGACCATCCCAAGTTAGGATTCCCTGCAGCCTAAAGCAGCTAGCTCCCAAATTCCTGTCTGCACACTACCTAGGTCCTATTTTTTTTTTTTTTTTTAAGATTTTATTTATTTATTTGACACAGAGAGAGAGCACAAGCAGGGGGAGCAGCAGGCAGAGGGAGAGGGAGACTGATACAGGACTCGATCTCAGGACCCTGGTATCATGACCTGAGCTGAACGCAGGTGCTCAACCAAATGAGCCATCCAGGCAACCTGCCTCAAGTCCTATTTTTGTCCTCTTTGAGCCTTTTGCTTTCCTCAATGTAACTGTCCCAAGTTTTATTTGAAATAATACTCTGCCAGGAAAAATCTACTACTATTTTATTCTGTACTGGGCCTTAAAAGAGACAACCTTCCTTCCCTTACCTTTAGAAAGTAAAAGAAAGATAATGTGGAATTTAAAAATACCTGTATTTTTAACCCTTGTTGATTTTGCTGCCCCAGCCCCTTTTCTTTATTCTTTGGTAACCATAGCTCAAGTCCTGCTTGAAGGATTAACTCCACCTCCCTTGGGGTCCCCGCAGTTTGGGGAGGTCTAAGAGGGTCAGGAGAGTCACCCCTTCCAAGGGGGGTGTTTGTGACAGATCTGGCCAATCAGTTTCAACTGACTGAGTTAAGAACGGCCACGGGACAAACTCAGACCACAGAGGGGTGGCAGCAGGGTTCTTGTTGGGAGTGGACAAGAATGAGGCTTCCTCTTTCCTGGGACTGCTGAGCTGGGAGAACATCAGTCATCTTTGCCTCTACACAAGAAGCCAACACGAGGGTGGAGACAGATCACTAAACACAGTGGGCTCCTGACACTCCGGTGCTTTCAGCTCAGTTTACCCCAAACTCTGTCATTCTTAAACCAGCAGAATTCCAAGTTGGGGCGAAGATGCAGAGACATGGGACCACCTTATGTTAAAGTCAGCACTCACCTGCCTGAGCCACCCAGGCGCCCCTCCGGGTTTTCAAAGTCAAGGGCTGAGACTGGACAAGTTCCAAGGTCCTCCTCAGCTCTATGATAACTTTTTTTTACTAAAGACTTAATTTTCTAGACCATACGTAGATTTATGTTAAAACTGAAAGAAAGGTACGGAGAATTCCCATATAATCCGTGCCCCCACATGCAGAGCCTCACCTGATAACAGCATCACTCACCAGAACGGTACTTTTTTTTTTTTTAAACCAAAGATGAACCTACACTGACACATCGTAATCACCCAAAGTTCTGTGATAACTTTTAACTTCCTAATTATTTAGATGATCACATCATATACTGTGAAATTTCCTCATTATATTTCAGATGATCTAAGCTCCCAGAAAAAAGTCTCAAGTTCCATTTCGTCCACCGTCCTGGGTAAACAACACATACTTGCTGATCTCTTTTCCTGAATATTTTTAGGAAGTATTCATCTACCTACGGGTGAGTCATTCGGGACACAGCGACAGCAACCAGCTAACTCATCTGTTCTCATCGGACTGGTTTTCTTTTAGGGAGTCGCTCCTATCTGGATTCTGACTGAACATCTGGATGGATGGGGCAGTCCTGGGGATCCCGGCTCGTTCTGTGATAGGAAGGCCCACGGGAAAAAGAAAATGTTTAATTCACACTGCTGTGCTGTGGCCCAGATCTGTCTTCCATCTTACCTTTCCGAAATGCTTTCCTACACTACATCACCCCAGCATGTCTCCCTGGACCCCAAATCCCTTTATTAAAAGCACAAATAAAATTACTCTCTGCTGTGCAGAGAAGAAAAATAAAGGAATGAAGAGGGTCCTGATCCCTCCCAGAAGGTCAGACAGACCCACAAGTTGCTGCCTTTCCCATTCTCTGCTCCATTTCCCAGGTTCCCTTCATTTCCACTAATGACTTTCACGTGAATTAAACATAAGCTTTCTCTTTTCTTCACAAGATCCCATATTCTCCCCTTCCCACTACATAGCATTTTTGCTAATCGATTGCAGACTAGCTCTACTCTCTCGGCCTTAAGATACATAAATATGGCCACTGACAGAGAGAGCTAACACTCCGGTGGACACTTGTCATGTGCCAGCACTGCCCTATTTAACGCCTTTCCACAGATTATCTCTTTTAATCCTCACTAACCAATCCTATGAAGTATGCATGTTTAGCCCTATTTTACAGATGAAAAAATTGAGGCCCAGGAAGGTGAAGTAAGATGCACCAATTCAGACCAACGTCTTCATACTGCTGTTTTTGTTTTAAAATTATTTCTCTTCTATAGTGAAAATAGATGTGCTCTTTCTTTCCCCTAGTCTTCTTGATGTCCAGTTGTACACAGCTAAAAGGAGGCAGCAGTTATTAAATTTACCATCCAAAGCCTCAAAATACAGAGAAACAATCGATGAAACCATGAGCACGGTCGCATTCACCCCTTGAATCACCAGCCATAAAAACTCCTCTCTTCTTCCCTCTCATTCCATACACCAAATATTGATTAAATAACTATTATGTGTTGGACAGTATGCTAGAAGCTGCATGTTCTCCGAAAGCTATTCTGAGGAGCTCAGTTTTTCATTTTAGATACATGAATTCAACAACTTTCTGCCTTGACGAGAATTGCGCACATAATAAATGAATCTGATCTTCACCACTGCCTGAAACACACAGTGTCAGTATGTTTTCAACCAGGTTTCCCGAGGCGTGACTGACACATGGTAATACTGGACACACGATCCATCGCACACAGGACGGCAGCCCGTGAAAGCACGAGGCTCGCACGCTCTCCAGAGAGAGAGAGACGGCTCGCTCTGCTGCAGCCTCACACAGGGGCCCACGCGCAGGGCCGAGAATCAGCAGTGACTAGCCACACTCAAGCCGGCCCGTCTGGAGCTGCAGAGGACTACACGGTCCCCATCCCCGGGGCCACAGGACCGTACCCGGGTTTGACAGACCACCCTGTGCCATTCATTACCGAGTATTCCCCAATGCGTACACCAGTAAAGGTGCGCTGTTCAAGATCATCATACACTCAAAGTCTGTCTTTACATCTGCTCATCTTCCTTGTGTCTCCGGCCACTTTTCCAACTTCACTCTCTTCTCCTTATTTACACTTTACTCCACCTTTCATCTACAAGTGCTCCAAGGAAGGAGGCTGGTAAAATCACTCATACTGAGTTAGCAAATCACTAAGCTGAGCCAGCTTACTGGTTTACCACTTCCTTAAACAGGACATCAATGTCTAATTTCAGTTTAGACCATATGCTAGTTACATGGGGGCACAGTGTTCTGATAGATCAATTATTTCCCTGAAATCCTGCTACATAGGCAACCATGAATCTCTTCCTAGCTCATCTGGCTCTGGTTCATTCATTGGTTCAGTAAATATTGAGTGGGCACCTATCACATTCCTCCTACCGTTTTAGGTACCAGGAAAACACCTGTGCACAAAACAGACAAAAATCCTGCCCTGGAAAATTTTACAACTTACATAGGGTGGCACATACAATGAAGAATTCAACAAGTGATACGCAATTGTGACCCCTGGCATGAAATGTTAATCATTCTTTCATAAATAAACAAATGCACACACAGGTTGTGAGAAGCTCATCCTCTGGTGTAAATGACCACGACACAGTGCAGAGGCCAGTAAAACAAGCAGGGAATCCAGGGCCTGCACCGGCCAGCTACACCATCTTGGCCAAGTCTCACTCTCCTGAGAGGCAAAGTCTCCCTCACACAGAGATAAGACTCAGCTGGAAGAATTCTGAACTCACCATTCTATTTTATTTTATTTTTTAAGATTTTATTTATTATTTGACAAAGATAGAGAGACAGCACGGGCAGGTGGGGACAGGAAAAGGGAGAGGGAGCTCACTGAGCAGGGAGCTTGATGTGTGACTCAATCCCAGGACGCCGGGATCATGACCTGAGGTGAAGGCAGACACTTAACTGACTGAGCCACCCAGGTGCCCCTAAACTCACCATTTTAGATTTTCTAACTGTCTCGTGGAAGAATATGGGTCACAAAGAGAAGACTGTTAGACAAGTTACACTATTAATTCTGAGAGAAAAGTCTCAGTAAAGAGCAAATATCCTTCTTTATGTCAACAAGAGTCATCAACCTTTCAAGAGGTATTTACCACACTCCTGAAGCCAGCAACAAGGTAAAGGCAGCTTTAGTGAAGGCTGTAGAGGCATTCATAAAGCTACACTCAGATAAGTTTTCATAGTCCTCATCTCCTTCATCCTTGCCCTCAAGCCCCCAGAAGTCTTTTTGGTTTAAAGAAAAGTGATTATTTTTTACCTTCCATGTTTGAAATAAGGCATCACCTGCCCCAATATGAAGATGAACTAGATGTTTTAAAGCTTGTCAAATACTCAGATTTCTATTTACTGAGGGTAACACTCAACAAATGGGTAAACAAACTTCTCCCTCCCTGGACACATGCAATGAATTCAAAACAAAATACACCTACCAGCAGGTGACCCAGTAACGCTGGGGACTGCAGACAGGCTGCTTCCTATACTTTACCTTCCGAATCTTGACCTCTGATAAATTAAATAATACTTGTCTACATACAACACTCTATGAGCAGGTTCCACTAGCAGAACCTAAATGTACCAACTAAAAACTATTTCATCCTCGAGCTAGGTATTTAAATAAAGATAAGAACTGGACTCACTTTACAAATAGCAAGTAGCCTTTCAGAGAGTGTGGACGTGGTGAAAAATCACTCCCAAGTATCACCACTAGAGGCACCCGGCTCAGTCAGTTAAGCGTCCGACTCTTGGTTTTGGCTCAGGTCAGGACCTCAGGGTCATAAGATCGAGCCCTGCGTCGGGCTCCACACCCAGCAGAGGGGGCTCCAGATTCCCCCTCCCTCACCCTCTGCCCCTCCCGCTTGCGCTCTCCCTCTCTCTGTCCAGAACAGATGAATAAATCTTGAAAGTATGATTACTTTTCCACACTTTATTGTATTTTCTCTCCATGTTCTATCCTAAAAATTTTATATCCACAGAGAAGTCAAAAGAATACAATGAATTTCCATATATTTTTCGCTCAGATTCACTAACTGTAATATTTTGTCACAAAACTAACATTTTGTCACATGTGCCCGTCCTCTGTCACCTCCCCTCCTCCTTCCCCACCTCCCCTTTCCTTCTCTCCCTGCTCCATGCCTTCTACACACACACACACATGCACACACACACACACACACACACAAACACGACACATCTTGTTGAACCATTTGAGAATAAATGAAAACTGCTATTTCCCCCCTTTACTTCAGCATGAATTAAAAACAAGGACATTGTCCTTCATAACTACAATAACACCAAACACGCTCACACAGTCGGATGGTCACTCAATATCATCATCTACTACAGTCCCATTTTCAAATTTCCCTAGTTGTCCCCTAATGACCTTTATAGCCTTGCCCTCAACCAGGGATTCGATCAAAGCTCACATTCTGCTGTTTGACAGCCATGTCTCTTGAGTCTCCTTGAACCCAGAACAGCTGTCCCTGTCACCTCTTCATTTAATCCAGTTTACTCCAGCTGGGGACCCCATGTTCTAGGGCTGCCATGTGAACTGAATTATGGTATCAAATCGCTCTTTTGTAAATCGCTGTAAAATGTTTTAATCCATCTGGGAGAAATTATGGCATGATAAGGAATGGCTTTAAAATAGACTAAAAATTCTCAATCTGTTCATCTCAACAATGTGCTGTGAATCCAGGGGCACGCTGTCCAAGTGCGGGTTTCCAAATCTTGTCTTCAGACATTCTGAACTTCAAACCTACTGTTTCTGCAACTTTAAGATATAACTCATTAAATCTAAGAGAATTTTTATAAAAGATTGGGGAAGGGCTACACAGTATTCGAGTCAGAGATAACCCCAAAATTAACCAAGTATCTGCTTATTAACTTATTTCCCACTTTGAAATCGGAATCTCAGATACGACCATGCACAGAAAAATTAGACTAAAAATTGAAGGAACTATTATTTGATCCGGTAATAACTAAGTTCTCAAAGCAAATATGGATAACTGCTCAGATCACTACAAAATAATAATGTTAGTATGTACAATTTCTATTGTGCCCTTCAATTTTTAGAAAATTTAGTTCCTCAAGCCAGGAACACACTCTTAGTCAAGGAGGGAGGCCTAGAGACCCTTAGTAATACTGGGAAGTTTGCAATGGCCTTTGGCCAAAATCAATAAAGATCTCACCTGGAAACTGGCTTTACTGCCAAGAATAGCCATTAGTGGGGGGAGGAAGGGGGATTATGATCAGTAAGATTATTTCTCCATGCAAGCCTGACACTGGATTTCTATAAAGAATTCCAACCAACAATTCCAGATTATAAAAAACAATGTTTGTAGGACTGAATCTAACTTAATTTTTTTTTATTCATTAACACAGCACTTGCCAAGCAAAAGAGGCTTGTTTTGTCCATTCATACATTTATTCAACACTGATTTAGTGTACTCGACGTGCCTGAGGCATTCTACAAGGTGCTGAGGATGTAACGGCAAACAACATCCTAAAGGTCTTGTTATTCCTGAACTTACTTTCAATGAGAAACGACAGACTTCTCCATCCAAAAAATCTAAATAAGTAAATACATTTACGAAGGAGATCTTTCCAGATGGTGATAAGTGTTATTAAGGAAACTTTTTAAAAGAATGACAGAATAAGTAAGAGGTGATCAGAGAGGATGACACTGAGGAGGTAATGTCTGAAATAAGACCTAAAGGCAGGATGGGACCTTCCCATGTGAGAATGTGTAGCGGAGAAACCAAGGTGACGTGAACACGTCAAAGAATTAAAGGAAGGCTGGGGAGGGTCTTCTGGAGGCCGGGAGGGACGATGGGAACAGAAGAGGGCAGGGGTCACTAAGGATCTCACAAGCCATGACCAAGTGTTTGGACTTAATTCTCACTGAGAAGTCCTAGAGGATCTTGAGCAGAAGAATGCTAACATGTAACCTATGTTTCTAATAGATGATACTGGCTGACACAGAGAGAATGAAAAGACCATCACCACAACGGAAACAGTGAACGCTGTGTCTCCTCCCCATTGCCTATGCCTCAGATCTATTTCCAGGACTAATAAGAAGTAAAAGTACACAAGTGGGCAGAATGATGGAGACACAGAGCTACTAGACCTGGTTCCTTGCCTCTGCCCAAGGACAAAGGTGAACTATAGGGAAACGCAGCACTCACTCTGTACAGGCATCAAATGTATCTGGGGGAGTGACGTCAGCCGGATGGCCGATTAGGAGATACTAGCCTTGGTATAGTGTACAGCCACCTGCCCCACCCTGGGAAAGCAAACAAACAAAAGACAATTACAGAGCTACCTATGAATGAAAATATTCCTCACAGGGCTCAAGAGTCCAACTGAGAAACTACAGCAACACAGTGGAGATGTGCTGGGCTGAGACAGCAGGAGATGAGTAGCAACCAAGAAGAAAAGTGGAGGCTCTGGGTATCAGCCACACAACACGTGCCATCATGGTCTCCAGCGGCGCGCTGTGCAGAACACGCCGGCAGCCTATGCTGCTGAACACCTCAACAGCCCTCATGACAGCTGTGACCCCGAGGGACCGACACAGAGCTCTGCAGCCCCCAGAAGGAGCTGCTGTTATTCTGCCCCAGGACCAGGGGCGCCCCTCACCAACACCGCACGTGCCCTGCACTCCAAAGTTGTGGCTGCTCCACATGCACCCACACTTCAGACCCCAGGTCCATAGCCTGTCCTGTGCATCCACATGTTAGGACTGCTCTGTGCTGGCCTGCACCCCAGACCCCAGAACTGCTGTTGCTTAAAACATCCACACTCCAGACCCCGGCTCCACAGCTGCTCCACAGGGGCCCACACATCAGGCGCCAGTGCCGCCACGATCACAAAGGCACCTGCAAGCTGCCCTGGCACAAAGATGATTCGCTCGACCAAGTCATCTCTATCGGGAGAAAAGGAAATCAGGAGGTCTCCAGCAGACTTTGCCATAAGACCCCAAAAGCCCCACCACCACTGCAAACGCCCACAGCTTTGGCCGCTGAGGACTCCTCTTCACCAATGATGACCTCGTCTGACAAAGCTTCACAGAAACTGCACCGCGGAGCCTTCCCCTGAGCCAGATCTGCCACGACCCCACCCAACAGCTATAAACCCCACCAATAAATGAAGACACTTCCCTCCGGAGTCTGTAAGAACTAGAAGAGGTAACTGGTCCATCAAATGCACCAACATCAACACATTTTCTGTTTGTGACAAACAAAAAACACAAAATTTTTCATGAAAAAAATCAAGGAAATGTGAAACTGCCAAAGGAACACAATAATGTTCCTGTCTCTCTCTTTCTCTCAAATAAATAAATAAAATCCTAAGGAAAAAGAACCAAAACAAAAAACAAAAGCACAAGTATGCACTGCCAACAAGAAACTCATTTCAGCTTTAAGGACATATACAGGCTGAGACAGGAAGTATGAAAAAAGATATTCAAAGCAAATGAAAAAAAAAAAAAGAGAGCAGGCGTAGCTCTACTTGTATCAGACAACATAGACTTTTAACTCAAGAAAATGTAACAAAAGATAAGAAGATCATTATATAATGATAATGGGTTCCATTTATCAGGAGGGTATAACAATTATACATATATATGCAACAAACATGGGAGTAACTACATAGCAAATATTAACAGATCTGAAGGCAGTAATACATAGCAAAATATTAATAGTGGGAGCCCTCAATACCCCACATTCAACACTGGTCAGGTCATGCTGAAAAAAAAATAAGTAAGAAAATACTAGGCTTTAGGGGCGCCTGGGTGGCTCTGTCAGTTAAGTAAGCATCTGCCTTCCGCTCAGGTGATGATCCCAGGATCCTGCGATTGAGCTCCATCTCAGACTCCCTGCTCGGCGAGGAGTCTGCTTCTCTCTCTCCCTCTGCTCCTCCCCATGCTTGTGGCTTTCTCTCTCTCTCTCTCTCTTGCTTGCTCTCTCTCTCAAATAAAATCTTAAAAATATACTAGACTTTGGACCAAATGGACCTATGAGACATATATAAAATATTCTATCCAACAGCATAGAAGACACATTTTTCTCATACACACATGAAACTCTCTCCAAGATGGATCTTATGATAGGAAACAAAACCAGTCTTAACAAATTTATTTCAATATGAAATTGAAATCATATCAAGTATTTTTTCTGACCATGATGGTATGAAAATAGAAATCATTTCTATTTCTCTGAAAATAGAAATTTTTCATAATCACAAATATATGGAAATTAAGCAACACACTCCTGAGTAGTCAATGGACCAAAGAAGAAATCAAAAAATGTATCCTGAGACAAATGAAAGTGGAAGCACAACAAAGCTTATGAGATGCAAGAAAATCAGTTTTAAGAGAGAAGTTTATATTAATGAATGCATATATTAGGAATAAAGATCTCAAACCTTACTTTATACCCCAAAGAATTACAGAAATAAAAAATTAAACCAAAAGTTACTAGAAAGAAAGAAAAACAAAAATAAGTGCAGAAATAAAAAAGAGAAAAATAGGAGAAAAGATCAGTGAAACCAAGAGCTGGGTTTGGAAAAGATAAACAGACAAATCTTCAGCTAGAATAACTGAGAGAGATGACTCAAATAAATAAAATCAGAGATGAAACAGGAGACTGATATCACAGAGACTACCATGAACAATTACAAGCCACCAAGCTGGCTTGTAAAATTGGATAAGTTACTAGAAATATATAAATCACCAAGACTAAATCATGAAGAAATAGAAATGTGAATAGATCTAAAATTACTAAGGAGAGTGATTCAATAATTTAAAAATCTCAAAATCAAAAACCAAAAAAAAAAAAAAAAAAAGCCCAGGTCAAGATGGCTTCACTGGGGAATTCCAAAACACATATGAAAAAGCCAATGCTTCTCAAAACTCATCCAAAATACTGAAGAGGAGGGAACACTTCCAACTTTATTTTTTGTCATCCACACTATCCTGATACCGAAGCTAGATAAGACACTACAAGAAAAGAAAATCACAAGCCAATATCCTTGATACACATAGATGGAAAAGTCCTCAACATAATGCTAGCAAACCCAATTCAACAACACATTAAAAAGATCATATACGCCATGATCATGTGGTATTTATTCCAGGGACGCAAGGATGTTTCCACATATACAAATCAATAAATGTGATACACCACATTAATAGAATGAAGAACAAAAATCATATGATCATCTCGACAGATATAGAAAATGCCTTTGACAAAACTCAACATCCTATAACAATAAAACCTCTGAACACATTAGTTATGGAAGGAATGTACTTCAGCATAATAAAGACCACAGCTAACACCATTCTCAAGAGTGAGAAAAACGAAACACTCTTCCTCTGAGACTCAAAAACAAGACAAGATGCCCATTTGCCACTTCTATTGGACATAGTTTTGAAAATACTAACTAGAGCAATTAGGCAAGAAAAAGATATAAAAGGAATCTAATCAAAAAAGAAGAAGTAAAATCATCTCTGTTTACAGATACCATGATCTTATATATAAAAAACTGTAAAGACTATATCAAAAAACTAATGACTAATAACTAATGAACAGATTCAGCAAAGTTGCAGGATACAAAATCAACACAGAAAAATCAGTTACATTTCACCCACAACAAACTATCAGATATGAAAGCAATCTCATTCACAATAGCACAAAAACATACAAATACTTAGAAATAAATTTAACCAAACAAGTAAAAGGTCTATAAATCAAAAACTGTAATACACTGATAAAAGAAGCTGAAGAACACACAAATACATACAAAGATATCCTATGTTCTTGGAGTTAAAGAGTATTGTGAATATGTCCAAATTACTGAAAAGTAATCCACAGATTTAATATAACCCCTATTAAAATCCCACTGGCATTTTTCAGAGAAATAGAAAAAAAGATCCTAAATTTAATACAGAACAGTGAAAGGTCCTAGGCAGAGGAACCCTGAGCAAGAACAGCAAAGCTGGAGGTATTGCACTTCTAACTATACTGTACTGTAAACTTCTAACAAACTATACTGTAAAACTAAAATAATTAAAACAGTATGGTATTGGCATCAAAAAAGACACAACGACCAATAGAACAAACTAGAGAACCCAGAAATGAATCCAAGCACATATGGTCAACTAACCTTCGACAAGGACCGAAGAACATAAAATGGAAAAAGAATTCTCTCTCAATAAATGCTGGGAAACCTAGTTATCCACATGCAAAAGAATGAGACTGGACCCCTACCTTACACCATTCGCATAATTAAATTAAATACTTAAGTGTAAGTGCTAAAACCCTAAAACTCCTATAAGAAAACAAAGAGGGAAAGATCCTTAACACTGGTGTTGGCAATGATTTTCTTAGATAGGACACCAAAGCACAGGCAACAAAAGAAAAATGAACAAGCAGGACTACATCAAACTAAACAGCTTCTGTAAAGCAAAGGGGAAAAAAAGCAACAAAACGAAGATAATATACTTTCAAATCACATACCTGATAGGGAGTTAATATCTAAAATATGTAAGGACCACATACAACTCAACAGTAAAACAAACACACACATACACAAACGATATGATTAAAAAGAATCTGAATAGGCAATTTGCCAAAGATACACAAATGGCCAACGAGTACATTAAAAGGGACCCAGTATTGCTAATTATCAAGGGAAATGCAAATCAAAACCATAACGAAATACTCATTTCACACCTGTTAGGATGACAACCGGCAAAAAGCCTTGAGACTGTCTCTTCTTCATTGTATATTCTTGTCTCCTTTGTTGACAGTTAAGTGACAATATAAACATGAGCTTATATCTGGACTCTGTTCCATTGATCTTTGTGTCTGTTTTGTGCAGTAATGTGCTGTTTTGATTACTCTAACTCTGTAGCACAGTCTGAAATCAACGAGTCTGGTACCAAAGCTTTGTTCTTTCTCAGGATTGCTGTGGCCATCGCGGTCTTTTTCGGTTCCATACAAATTGTAGGATTATTTGTTCTAGTTCTGTGAAAAATGCCTTTGGTATTTATATAGGGATTGCACTGATTCTATAGATTGTTTTGGGTATTATGAACATGTTAACAATATTACTTCTTCCAATCTATGAGCAGCATACAGCTTTCCATTTATTTTGTCAATCTCTCATTCCTTTCCTCTGTGTATTACAGTTTTCAGAGTGCAGGTCTTTCACCTCCGTGGTTAAATTTATTCCTCAGTATTTGTTTTTCTGATGTAATTATAAGTGGAATTGTTTTCTAAATTGCTCTTTTTTTAAGAGAGAATGAGAGAATAAGAGAGCATGGGGGTGGGGAGGGGCAGAGGGAGACAGAATTTCAAACAGGTTCCATGCTCAGAGCAGAGCCCCACAGGGGGCTTGATCTCACAACCCTGAGATCATGACCTCAGCTGAAATCAAGAGCCAGATGCTTAGCGAACTGAGCCACCCAGGCACCCCTTACTTTCTCTTTCTGATAGTTCATTATTAGTGTATAGGAATTCAACAGATTTCTGTATATTAATTTTGTAACCTGCAACTTCACTGAATTCATTTATTAGTTCTAAAAGTGTTTTGGTAGAGTCTAGGGTTCTCTCTATATAGTAACATTTCATCTGTAAACAATGACAGCTTTACTTCTTTTCCAATTCGGATGCCTTTTATTATTTTTCTTTGACTGCTGTGGTTAGGACTTCCAATACTATGTTAAATAAAACTAGTAAGCATGCTTCCTTGTCCTATTCCCGATCTTAGAGGAAAGTAAAACTGGCCCACTTTCTTACATCATATACAAAAATAAACTAAAAGTGAATTAAAAATTTAAATATAAGACCAGAAACCATAAAACTCCTAGAAAAAAATATAGGCAGTAAGCTCGTGGACACTTGTCTTAGTAATACTCCTTTTGGCTGTCTCCTAAGGCAATGGCAACAAAAGTAAAAAATTAACAGGACTACATCAAATTAAAAAACTTTTGCGCAGCAAAGGAAACCATCAACAGAACAAAAAGGAAACCTACTGAATGGGAGAAGACATTTTCAAATGATTTAACACATAAGGGGTTAATATCCAAAATATATACATAACACACACAACTCAATAAGAGGTTAATATCCAAAATACATAAATAACTCACACAACTCAGATAAAAAATCTGATTAAAAAATGAGCAGAGGACCTGAATAAACATTTCCCCAAAGATGACATACAGACAGCCAAAAGACACATGAAAAGATGCTCAGCATCACTCATCATCAGGAAAATGCAAATCAAAATCACAATGAGATCTCACCTCACACCTGACAGAATGGCTAGTATCAAAAAGACAAAAAACAAGTTGCCAAGGATACTGAGAAAAGGGAACCCTCATGCACTGTTGGTGGAACTGTAAAATGGTACAGTCACTATGAAAAACAGTTTGCAGGTACTTTAAAAAATTAAAAACAGAATTACCATATGACCCAGTGATTTCACTTCTGGGTATTTACCCAAAGAAAACTAAAATACTGATTCAAAAAGATAAATGCACCCCTCTGTTTACCACAGCATGATTTACAACAGCCCCAATATGAAAGCAACCTGAGAGTCCACCAATAGGTGAACGGATAAAGAAGATTGCGCGCACACACACAAATACACACAACCATAAAGAAAAAAATATTGCCATCCGTGAAGGCTAAGTGAAGTATGTCAGACAGAGAAAGAAATACCATATGATTTCACTTATATGTGGAATCTGAAAAACAAAACAAATGAACAAACAAAAGAAAACAGAAACAGACTCGCGGATATAGGTAACAATCTGGTGATTGCCGGGGAGGAAGAAAGATGGGCAAAATAGCGGAAGGGGATTAAAAGACACAAACTTCCAGTTACAAAAAACTTAAGACACAGGGATGCAATGTAAAGCATATACACAGAGTTAATAATATTTTAACACTTTTGTAATGGTGACAGATGGTAGCTAGATTTATCACAGTAATCACTTCATAATATATAAAAATGTTGAATCACTATATTGTACAGCTGAAACTAATATAATATTGTATGTCAATTACACTTCAAAAAAAGCTAGAGGTAACAAATGGTTAGGAAGAATGTGATGAAAAGGGAACCCTTGTACACTGATGGTGGGAAAAGAAATGTGTACAGCCATTATGGAAAACAATATGGAGGTTCTTTAAAAAATGCAAAATAAAACTACCATATGAGCCTACAAATTCATGCTGGATATATACTGGAAGGAAAAGAAATCATTATCTGAAAATCTTACTCCCATATTCACTGCAGATTACTTCTAAAAGCCAAGATGTAGAAACACCTAAGTGTCCATCTATGGATGAATGAATAAAAATGACAGGAGATACACACACACTGCACGCACACAACTGAGTACTATTCAGCCATAGAAAAGGACACCTTGTCATTTGCAACAATACTGATGAACCTGGAGGGCATTAAGTTAAGTGAAATAATGCCAGACCAAGAAAGACAAACACTGTATGGCACTACTTACATGTGGGGTAAAAATAAGTTACTCATACAAGTAGAATGGTGGTTGCAAGGGCTGGGGGATTGAGGAAATGGAGAGATGCTGGTCAAAGGGCACAAATGTCCCGTTATAAGATGATTAAGTGCTGAGGGTCTAATGTACAGTGTGTTCACTATAGTTATTTACATTGCATTACACACATGAAATTTTCTGAGAATACACACTCTGCTTTCTCATCTCACACACACAAACACACACGGTAACTGTGTTCACTGCGATGATTATTTTATAATGTATACACATATCAAATCATCCCATTGCACATTTTAAGCATATATAACTTTATTTGTCAATTATAGCTCAATAAAACTGAAAAAATGTACTTGGAGATGTTCTCAAAGGTTTCAGACACATGGCTGAATGAAGAATAGCTTTATTTTTAGTTCATCATCAGTTTTTCTTCTTTATAAAAATGCCAGCAAAATCCTTTCCAAAACCTTATGTCACTGACTCGCCATTATTTTTAATCACCTCCAGATTTTGGTGTAGTGCAGAATATCTCACAACAATGGCATGTGACAGAGGTTACCCAGCCCCTCCCATCCACAGCTCCCAGATTACCCATCTGCCAAAGCCCATAGACAATTAGCGTATTAGAGCAGTGGGGTGACTAGATTTCCAGAAAGTGTTATTTGGTATGATGAAGAATGGAATGAAGCCTGCAATCAACCAGGGCAGTTTCAGACAAATTGCCTCAGGAAAGGGATTTCTACAGACCATTCACTTAAGACGGACCACACACTACAGTCAGCACAAGGAAAAGTATCCATCCTCGGGGCGCCCGGGTGGCTCAGTGAGTTAAAGCCTCTGCCTTCAGCTCAGGTCATGATCTCAGGGTCCTGGGATCGAGCCCCGCATCGGGCTCTCTGCTCAGCAGGGAGCCTGCTTCCCCCCTCTCTCTCTGCCTGCCTGTCTGCCTACTTGTGATCTCTCTCTCTGTGTCAAATAAATAAATAAAATCTTTAAAAAAAAGAAAAAGTATCCATCCTCATTTGTGTATAAATAAAAGTGAAATAAGTCTTTCTTAAAAATAATATAATACAATCAAGAAGGCAAAAAGAAATGCATCCTCATTGCTCCTAATAATTCCACACTCCATACATTTTTTGCTGGAGATAAACATTTATTAAAGATTCTAAATTTTCACAAACATTTCAGAACTCAGATTTGGAAATCTAAAGTTTCCTTTTCAAATCTCACCTCTTTAAAAAGGAAATGCTAAAATAACACAATCTGAATCAACATGAGGTCCAAATCCTGTCAGTTTTGGCCATATTATAGTTCCCACATGATAAAAAGAGTGACAGTTTAACAGATAAACTCCATAAAATGAAACTGTGCTGTTTAATGCATCACCATATTTTATAGTGAAGTATGCCTGGTTTTTTGCTACATTCCCAGAACCAAGAGGAAGAAAGAATATATCCCCTGGATATATATTTTATATAGACTAAGTAAACTTTGATGCATATATCTCTTCAAAACTTGCATTACAGTAGTGTATATATAGGTCACCTATATGTTTAATTTTATATTGTCCAAAACTATAGATTTGTTTCCTTTTAATAACATATTGATTTTGCCCGACATTAATAGATCTAATCAACCATACTAACAAAAATGCTTGTATCTTCCCCAGAAGTAACAATTTGACAGGAATCAAAAAATTCTCCATTCAGACTCATCGGTAGGTTGACCTACAAAGAGCAGAAGATTTTCTTATGTAATGAACACTCATACCACACAATCTATGCACACATAAAATGTGGCATGTGTTCCTTCAGGTTCTGGAAGACTACAGTGTGCTTCCCATTGCTTCAGTAAAGCCACTCTCCCAAAGGGAAATGATGAGAAAAAAATAACTCAAGAGAATGAAAAGCGACATCCACCATACTGTTTTCTGTGGCTTTCTCCTTCATGGCAAGAAGTAAGAACTCCATGTAAAAGCTCAACGACAGGGCAGTAATTTAGTAAATTATAATGAAAACCCAAAGGAATTTTGACAAACAGTACACAGAAATATTAGAAAGAATGTTGTGTGGTTAAGCACAAAAAGGAAAATATAAAATATATAGAGATAGTCATAAAGTGTAAATAAGGGCTAATACTGGAAAGGAATATGCAAAAACTGAAACTTGTGCCAACGTTAGGATTATAATCACTTTTCCCTTAACTAAGAGAAAAGAAAAATTAGTACCAAAAGAAAGAAAAGGTGCAAGTCATTACACTACTGGTTTCCTGGGGAGCCTGGGTGGCTCAGTCAGTTAAGCGTCTGCCCTCGGCTCAAGTCATGATCCCGGGGTCCCAGGATTGAGCCAACATCAGGCATCAGCCCTGCATCAGGCTTGCTGCTCAGCAGGGAGTCGTCTTCTCCCTCTGCCCCCCTTGTGCTCTCTCTCTCTCATTCTCTGTGTCTCTCTCAAATAAATGAAATCTTTAAAAAAAAATAAATAAATAAATAACCAAAAAAACCCATTAATGGTTCCCAGCAGAGTAAACAAATTTTATAGCTACGGTCTACGCTTCTGGCCACTAGTGCTAAAGTGTGATTCTAGGCTGACTGCCCTCAGATGGAGGGGGCTCTTCAGCTCCAAAATTCAGAGTCTGCCCTTGCCACTAGAGAATCTAGCTGAGTATTAAAGTCTTCCCTTGTTTCTTGCTGAATGACAGTCACTATAATGAAGCTCTCAAAAGTACACCAAGAAAGAATCTGAGTACAGTTCCCAAATTATAGCCCTTCTAATTCTCTCTAAAGGCTTTCATCTCTGTCAAGAACACAGCACAACTGAGTCCTCCGCTGGTTAATGGCCCACCACTGGGTGATCACATGCCAAGACCTATGCTTTGTCTCTGACAACTTGTTTGGTTCACTGAGTGAGTAAAAGAGGCTGAACAGAAGCAAACTCATTCGTGTAACTTGTCTTCATTTTACCTGTGGGTGAGAATTCCTATAGGTAAGTGTTGCCTGGCTTTTGTCTTTTATTTTTCTCTCCGATTCACACATGCATACTCCAGAGCCCAAAAAAGTAATCCACATTTTTACGGGTAGCCTGGAGCAGGAGGGAGAGAAGAAAGGAAAAAGAAAAAGAGGGTGGGGGGGGGGGGGGAGAGCATACAAAGCCTTCCTTGTTCTTGTAATCTTTCTTAGACAAATTCTACATTAGAGAAAGCCACAGCTGAGGATTTTACGGTGGTGTTAAACATTACTTAAGTCCCCTGAGAGGGAAGGCATGCATTCCCTTTAGTATTCACTGTGCTAAGCTACTCAGCTTTCCTGAAAGATAATATAACAGAGCAGTCAAAAAGAAAAAGCGCAGACCATGGTCCTTGCACTCAGCTGCTTAAATACCCGTTTCTCTCCTTCCCAGGAAAGAAAGCAAACAAAAATGTTCTTGGGACCAATTCTCATAAGGCCTGGCATTCTGTCCTTGAACAAAGTAGAGACCTAATATCATCTGACTACATCAATAAATTAATTCAGACAGTATGTTTCTAAAACTGTGTTTCTGTGTTGTAGACAGTACACCAGAGGAAGACTAGATTTCTTGTCCTCAAGGAATGCATAATATGAACTGAAAACAAGACACATAGACACCAGGTTAATGAGAGCAGGTAGCTAAGCAAAATTAGAACAAAAACTCATGATTAGCTATCTAAATGAAAGTAAAACATACTAAGTGCGAAGGCAATTACCATGAAGAACTGAGAATAAACCACCTCTCCAGATGTGCACATCTCACGTGGTAAGAACAGGAGCATACATATTTTGATGGGTCCAATTAATTTCAGCCTACTAAGGACATACTAAGGATTTAATGTCTACTAGTATGTCTTATTAGGAGGAAATACTTTTTATTAATACCTGCATTTCAGTCTTAAGTTTTCCACAGTTTATTCACAAATCTAATATGAAGTGTATTTCAAGACACGTGATGCTCAAAGACTGGGCTCAATTCAAGACTGTTCATGGTGACAGTGTGTAATGAAGGCCCATAATGGGTATCATTTAGATGGTGACGATTGAGTATAAAACCACAGGCAATAAACAGTTCTCGCCCTTGAGATAACAGTGATTATACTGACAATATCTGTGTGTATTAGGTAGTGACATCAGACATTAATTAACCCACAGTCCTGAATATGAAATTGAACATGAAATAAGAAAGAAAATCTGCACTTAAAATATTCACTCATGGAATAAAAATGAAACATATCCCACACCCTCTTGTAGGTCAATATTAACTGACCTAAAATCAAGCAAACCACCTATCTCTTACAACAAATGATCTTTTGGGGTGGCTGGGTGGCTCAGTCGGTTAAGCGTCTGCCTTCAGCTCAGGTCACGATCTCAGGGTCCTGGGATCAAGCCCTGCATCAGGCTCCCTGCTCAGCAGGGAGCCTGCTTCTTCTTCTTGCTGTGCCCCTCCTCCCTGCTCCCTCTCTCAAATAAATAAAATCTTTAAATTAATTAATTAATTTTTTTAAATGATCTTTTAACTGACTTCCACTCAACGACTAGCTAGATCAACTGTAGGCCTCATTTCCTTTGCAAAACATTGAACAATTCATAGCCAATGAATGCTCCTCCATTAGGCGCCAATGCATCATACAATCACTAAAAGTAAACTGCTGCAAAATCTGTTTATGCTAGTTTGGTTTATTATTTAATTAAGTATCATGTAAACCAAAGATGAGTGCAAAATGAAAATGAGATATCGCTTCCATAAAAATTAAGCTGAATACTATAAACAGAGCTCCTTAAAAAATAACCTGTTGTCAAATTAAATAGGAGACAACTATGCAGGACTGGGAAGGGGAATCTAGAAAGAGTCTTCACTCATATTACTCATATATGTCGAAGTTGTATCAACAGTTTTTGTACACCCTCATAGACAATTGTGGTCAAAGCATTATGGATCTAGTTTATTCAGCTGGAAAACAAATCAGTGCATCCATTCTCAAAGTAACCTTCACTGCACATTTAAAAGTCATAGGGATCTTAAAAAAACAAAAAACAGTGCCAAGGCTGTACTTCAGATCAATTTAATCAGAATTTCTAGGATTGATACCTAAACATCACTATTTTTTTAAAGCTCCCAAAATTTTAAAGCTCCCCAATGCACACCCAATGCAAACCACTGATCTACACCAAAAAAAATAGTGAGAAAAGCATAATCGCTTATCTTACTATAAAATAATGTATTTATCTATACGCTTTTTTATTTTAATCATTTCAAGCTTTAGGTAACTTTTTAATTTATAGATGTGCTATGGAACTGATTATGTCAGCTAAGAAGTACCCTACCAAACACCACCACCAAAAGGTATATAACCAGATCTACTTCAGCCTAACACGTACAATGAATGGGATTTGAATGCCTTTCTTCTCACAAATATCTACAGGTAAGATCTATCAGTTACAGCCAAGTGAGGATGGAACATCACTTCCGTAATTTCAAAAAAGTTCTTTTGTCCTCCCTGAATAAATCTGATCAATCCTGCTCTTTCTAGAACATTGCTGAGCTCCTCCAACTACATTAAGTGTACATAATAACATTGTAGGAAGGCAGCAGAGGGAACAGTGAGTCTTAAAAATCTGGTGGCAGGACAAGGAGAAGGCTGGTGGGAGCCTGGCGGGGAAAAGAAGAGATAGGAGCTGGGTTTCAATATGCACATAGCAAAAACCTCCAATTTAGGAAGCCAAATGCATGAATTCTCTCATTTATACTTGCAAAACCATACAATAAATAACTGTAATTCCAAGTGCTCTCAAACAATGTCAAAAAAGAGCAAAAATATCATCTGAAGAACAAAGCTAATATGTGAATGTACATCCCTCTTTAATCCATCTTTTGTTGCAACTCTACAGCAGACAGCCTTTTAACAAGGAGCTATTACAGCCTGCTGAAAAGGACGCCTACCGCACTCGGGGCCACACAAGGCTGACAATGCTCAATGAAAGTCACATTTGATGTCCTGTGTACTTTTCATTACCAACTCACTCTACCGCAGGCTGAGGTCCTCCTCATATTCTAATAAAGCAATCTGGAATTGGGCTGGAATTTTGATTTAGATTAGCTGTATCTTTCACTTCCAAAGTACACTGGTAAAACACAGTCTTCAAATTCACCATTTGAAACAGGATTTACCTCCTTATACTTACTCAAAGAGAATGACTGTATTTGAAATCCTTCCATTGGAAACGAAGCCCCTGGCGCTTTTGAGCAGTTGCTTGTCCTTAAGGATTTTTATCTGAGCTGTCAAAACTATGAACAGTCTTTCCAGTGAAATGAGTCCACTCTAAGCTTGCAGCAAAATTTATAACGTAGCCTAATGTAAAGATCGAGTTCTTCTGGTCTCAAACAACAAGAATAAGAGCAGAAAAAACAAAGTTCTGCCATGTCCAAATTCTACTGCCTACCAAGGGAGAATAAGATTCATAGTGCCATGCTCCATACCTCATTCCATACTTTACCTTTCTTTTGAATTTCAAAACTGGTTTTCTGACACAAATTTAGTGCTTCATTCTAACAGAAGAAGCCAATAAAATTCTAGAAAATACTAAGAGTTTAGGTATAGTCATCATGATTATGCAAATTTCCAAACACACTACATAAGTAGATTTCAAATTAACTCTGAAGTTGACAGAGTTACAGAATACACTTTAAACTCATAGACAGATGCCTAAGGTTCCAAGGAAGACAGCCAATGGGGTTAAATAGTATTTATAATAATCTCAGAGCAATTATTCAAAGAAACACCTCTTACCAAAGAAACAAACAAGTGTACTCATTGTTCCCCCACCAAACTCAACAACTCATGGAATTGAATGTTTCAAGAAGCAACATCTATTGCTTCCTACACTATGCTCTTTCTGGCTAAAGTAGCTAACAATTTTTAAACAAAACTAGAATTAATGATTCCAATTATATTACAAAAATGCATTGTCAGAATTACCTGGGAAAAGAAAAATATTGCCAAGATGATGATGGTTTTTTAGGGATCTGTATCTTGATGGAATAGCGTTGAAGAGGAGGGTAAAGGTGCAAATGGATGCTATTGATAATATAACTTATATAAAGCAAGGTAAACCACCAATGGAGCTGCTTCTAGCAAACATTAGCAAAGTATGAAGACATTTCAAGTACAAATGGGAGAAACATAAAGAAGATAATAAAACGCAATTTTCACCCTCTTGCAAGCACCTACTACCATGTCCTATGCAGTGCAAACACTTAAAAACATTATGTCTATCACTTTTTTTTTTTTTTTTTTTAAATTCAATCACTTTTTAAAAAGCATTTCAGGGGACTTTCGCTTCCGGGAAGATGAAATAGATGTACTTTTCCCTTATTACTTACACAAAGTACAACTCAAAATCCTGAACATTGTGGATGAGGAAACATAAATAGATGTTCTGAGAAGTGAAGAGAAGAAGGCAGACCAGTTAGAAAACTGAGGAGCCAGAAAATGAGAGGGTGGGGAGTTCCCTAGGTTTTTTGTTTTTGGTTTTGTTTGTTGCCTCAAATATCCCAAACCATGAGCTGAAGAAGGCAGAAGAAACCCCAAAAGACCAATAGCAGATCCAGAAAAGGCCCCAAAGTCAGCTCTTTTTGGACAAAGGACCAATAATGAGTCAAACTAGCAACACAAACAACTTTTGGGCCAGCACCAGACAAAAACCTGGGACACGCCCACTTCCCCATCAGCAAGGCTGTCGGGAGCCTACACGTCCACCCTGCCTCCCCAGGCTTTACTGAGTTACCTCATCTCCACAGCTTGTTGGTGTCAGAGAAGGCGGAGTCAAGATTCTGGACCTTCATCTCCGCCAGGCAGAAAAGAGCTCCTCCATCTTCTCCAGGTCAGTGGAGACCACTTGAGAAGCCTAAATCCTCAAGGGACAGTAAGGAAGCACCTCCTACTTCTCCCCACTGGGGTGGTGTAAGGAAAGGCATCCTGAAAGTCACTGCCTAGAGGCGAGCAGACCACCTTCCTCCCCGTGGTGTCAGGGTAGGCCTTGGGGGAGTAGTAAGGAGAGGTCATTACCCCTCTAGGTCAGGAAGGGATCAGCTGAGGCTTAGAGGGGAAATGGAACTCCTCCTCAGCACTCACTGGGAGGTCCTCTCACCTTCAGGGAAAATCTGAGGTCAAGCTCGAACCAGGACTTCCATCCCAACGTGGTAACACCTTTCCCTTGCCAGAGAGCCATCAGAAAAATCCAACTACACACAGAATGTTTAGATGAGATCCATAGTCTCAAAATATAATACAGGCATACCTTGTTTTACTGTGCTTCACTTTATTGCATTTTTAACAAATTGAAGGTCTGTGGCAACCCTGAGTCACGCAAATCTATCGACACCATTTTTCCAAAAGCATTTGCTCAATCGTGTCACTGTGTCACACTGTGGTAGTTCTTGCAATATATCCAACTTTTTCGTTATTATTGTATTTGCCATGGTGATCATTAGCGATTATGACTCACTGAAAACACAGAAGGGGGTTAGCATATTTTAACCATAAACTATTTTTAAGGTATGTATCCAATTTTTTTGAGATGTGATGCTTTTCCATGCTTACTGGATGACAGTGTAGTGCAGATATAACTTTTACATGCACTGGGAAACCAAAAAATTCATTTAAGTTGCTTTATTGTAATATCTGCTTCATTGTCGTGGTCTGGAACAGAATGTGTTCTGTATCTCCAAGGTATGCCTATACTTGAAAAAATATCCAGGTATCAATCAATATCACTCCTTAGATCAAGAACGAGAAAACTCTCAAGCTGAATGAAAAAAGGCAATTGATAGACACCAGCACTGAGATAACAGACATGTTAGAATTATCTGACAAAGATTTTAAAGTGCCTACCATAAAAATGCTTCAGCAAACAACTACAAACATGCTTGAAACCAAAGAGAAAAACCACCGAAAAGAAGTCTCAGCCAAGAAATAGAAGATATAAAGAAAGACCAAGAGAAAATTTAAAAACTCAAAAAAATTATATTCAATAACAAAAAATAAAAACTCAAAAACAATAAAAAATTGCTGAAAGAAGTTAAAGAAGATACTAACACAAATGAAGAGACATCAACGTTTATAGAATGGAACACTTAATATTGTTAAGATTTGCATTCTACGCAAAGAGATCTACAGATTCAAAGCAATTCCTATCAGAATAAAAACTGCCTGTCAGGGAATTGCAGAAATAGACAAATTTACCCTAAAATTTATATGGAATCTCAAGGGACTCCCATAGCCAAAACAATTTTGAAAGAAATACAACAAAGTTGGAAGACCGACACTTTCTGGTTTCCAAACCTATTATAGTAATCGAAAACAGTGCAGTACCAGAATAAGGACAAACAGACCAATGGAACAGAATAGAGAGCCCAGAAACAAGCCCTTGTGTATATGGACAAATGATCTTTGACAGGGGTGCCAAGACCACTCGGTGGGAAAAAGACAGTCCCTTCAACAAATGGTGCTGAGAAAACTAGATATCCACATACAAAATAATGAAATTGGTCCATTATTATACACCATATACAAAAATTAACTCAAAATGAATTAAAGGCCTAAGCATTAAAACCTAAAACTATAAAATTCCTGGGGAAAAATATACGGGAAAAGCTTCAGGACACTGGATCTGACAATGATTTCTCATACCAAAAGCACAAAAAGGAAAAGAAAAAAACAAATTTGATGGGGCTACATCAAACTAAAAAACTTTTATATATCACAGAACACAATCAACAGAGTAAAAAGGCAACTTATGAAATAGGAGAAAATGTATGCAAATCAGTGGTTAATGTCCAGAATATATAGAGAACTCCTACAACTCAACAACAACAAAAAATTCAATAACCTAATTACAAAATAAGGACTTCAATAGACATTTCTCCAAAGATATATACAAGTAAATGGCCAAAAAACACATGGAAAGATGCTCAACATCAGAAACCAGCAGAAAAATATAAACCATATGTAAAATTATAAAACTCTTTAAACAAACCAAAAAAAATAAAAGTAAGAGAAATCTTCAGAATCAAGGGATAGATCAAGCAAAAGTTCTTAGAGTTAACAAAAAAGCAAGCCCTATAAAGGAACAAAATTCATAATTTGGACTGTCTCAAAATTAAATTTTTTTGCTCTGTGAAAAATGCTGTTAAGAGAATAAAAAGACAAGCTATAGGTTGGGAGAAAATATTTATAAACCGTATATCCAATAATATAGTAGTATCTAGGATACAATAAGAATATTTAGAAACTTAACAGTAGAAGTAAAAAACCCAATTAGAAAACAGGCAAAAGACGTTTAATGAGAAAGAGGCATTTAACAAAAGATATTCAGATGAAAAACAAGCACATGAAAAGATGTTTAGCATCATTAGCTATTAATAGGGAAATGCAAATTAAAGCCACAGTGAGAATGTACAATGAATGTACAGCCACTGTGGAAGACAGTCTGGCGGCTTCCTAAAAATTAAATACACCACCCAGCAACTGCACTCCTGGCATTCACCCCATGGAAAAGAAAACTTATGTCTACACCAAAACCTGTACACAAATTTCATAGCAGTTTTATTTATAAAAGAAAAACTGGAAACAATACAGATGTTCTTTTCTGGGGGAATAATTAAAATCTTTAACCAGAGAATATTCCCCAGAAGCCAAAGGGAACATCATATGACAACTTGGATGAATCTCCCTCACAATGAATGAGAAAAGACAATCTCCAAAAGTTATATAGTACATCCTTCCGTTTATATAATGCTTGAGATGACAAAACAGAAAAAAATGGAGGAAAAATATCAGTTCCCAAGAGTCAATGCAGAAGCGGGAGGAAAGCAGTGTGGCTATCAAAGGTCAACATGAGAGATCTTTGGGGGATAGAATTTTTACTGTCTTGATTACATTACTGTCAATATCCTGGTTGTGATATTATACTATGCTTTTACAAGATGTTACCTTTAGGGGAAACTAGATAGAGGGCACATAGTATCTCTCTGTATTATTTCAAACAACTGCATATGAACTACTATCATTTCAACAGAATTTTTTAAAGTATATTAGGCAATTGCTAGTGGTTTCACAACAGTTCTCTTGTATTTATCAATTAGTCTAATAAAAATGATTAAGACTAAAAAAAGTGCATTAGGCAATAATTTTCCCGATTTAATAGATGAGGAAACAATTTTATCAAGTTTCTACATATTGCCTAAGGTCATACACTACCAATAAATGGCAGAGGCAGAATTCAAACTCATGTCAGCCAGATTCCCAAAGAGAGTCACAGAGTAATCAACAGCACTTAAGGAATAACGGAGCATCTGTTTTATACCAGTATTACCTATACAAAAAAAAAAACAACAACAACACAGTTCTGGTCTTTGGGATCTTATGGTGCTATAGAGGCACAGACTGGTGAATAATTACAGTGCAATGCATTATGTATATACAAGGACAAGTGCCTAACCATTGAGATCAAGTGAGGATTCTTGGGGGGGGGGGGGGCAGCCATTAATAAGCAGGAGGCTAAGAGTCTCAGATGGACCTTTTAACAATATCACTCTAGCAGTGTCTTACAGCATGGGAAGGTATCATGAAAGGCAGCGTGCAGACCAATTCGGAGGCTCCTCCAATAAGCCAGGAAGAAGACAGTAAGAACAGAACTAAAACAGGTCCTTTGAGAACACAGATAATCAAGCTGGAGAGTGATGCCTTACCTGTGGTAGGAAATACAAACACATTTGACTGAGGAAGAAGAAATTAACCACATTTTAGAGATGTTGCATGAGAGATATCTGTTGAATGTCAGGACAGGGAGCTAACTAGTCAATAAAAAAAAAAGAGGCTGGGTACCAACCCAATTAAAAAAAGAGATAACTCAGATCACCTGAGTGGCTCAGTGGGTTAAGCAACTGACTCTTGATTTAGACTCAGGTCATGACCTCAGGGTCGTAAGATGGAGTCCCGCACGGGGCTCTGAGCTCAGCACAGAGTCTGCTTGGGATTCTCTCTCTCCCTCTCCCTCTGCCCCTCCCCCCTGCATGTAAGCAAGCAAGCAAGCAATAAAATCTTTTGAAAAAGAAAGAGTTAGGGGCGCCTGGGTGGCTCAGTGGGTTAAGGACTCTGCCTTCAGCTCAGGTCGTGATCTCAGGGTCCTGGGATCGAGCCCCGTGTCGGGCTCTCTGCTCAGAAGGGAGCCTACTTCCCCCTCTCTCTCTGTCTGCCTCTCTGCCTGCTTGTGATCTCTCTCTCTGTCAAATAAATAAATAAAATTTTTTAAAAAAAGAAAGAGCTAAATGGTTAATAATTTAAATGGAGATATTACAGAGAAGTGTGTATGTGGTGCTGGTAAAAGAAGTTTGTTTTACTATATACAGATATAGGTATTTTTAAATTTTAGAAAGGGATCACAATCCTGACGATCATGGGAAAGTAATATTCTCCTGTTGCCAATGATTTTGATAATACATGAATTTCTTAATTTTTCTTGCTAAGACTGATGAAATCATTTTTTCCAAAATGTAAAACTAAGAAATGACTGGCTATTAAAGCTATCACATAAGGTATTTTCTTACAATTGTAGACAAACTTCATAGATGAAATATCTTTCCAACAATTACAAATTTATATCTAATCACTTGGTCAGTATTTGGAAGATTTCTTTTTGCCCCCTTTAAAAAAATACTGGAGGAAATTTCAAATTAACAGCCCTGTAAAAAGAGTTGCTTTTTGGAATAATGTGGAAAAGAATGGTTTAAATTTGTCTTTTAAGCATCCCTGTCCCTTGGTTTACACTAAAGATTTTTATCTCTCCAGATGACACTAAACTCATTTTGATAAGTTTTGGAGGGAGGAAAAAAAACAAAAACCTCCAATGTAAGTTTAAAAAAATAAATCATTGGGAAGGAACAAAAGAACAAAAGTTCCACTGAGAATTGTACCATAAGCATGTCAAAAACAAGACTGAGATTTTTCTGTTCCTCTTCCCCCTCCATCCCTAATAAAAGCAAGATACTCTTCAATTAGCTATGGAGTCTTACATTAAGCTTTAGGATGCGCGCCATGTCTTGGTGTAAGAAAGAATTCTCTCCTTGTTTTGTTGCTAAAGGAATGGTAATATGATCATTCAGATGAGTCAATTAATTTAATGTCCCCCACCTTTTCCTTTTTATGAAGATCATTCCTTAAAATGTTTTTCCTCTTTTTAACATTACTTCACTCTCATTCCTTAACTCTGAGTTTCAGATTTCTAGGGCAGGACATTCACGGTGAAAGGAAAAGGTTAAGGAGGTAGAATACAGTTTTATCAAAATCCTTAATAGTCAATAAAGGGTAATAGCTGTCCCAAGGAAAGTGATCCACAGGGGGAAAAAAGTAAACCCTGAACCAAAATGTTACCTTTCCTGATTCTAATATTTTAGTTATAATAATTTTAATAGATAACGATGCAAATGGTTTAAAATGGAGGATGGGGCCTGGGTGGCTCAGTCAATTACGCGTCTGACTCTTGATCTTGGCTCAGGTCCTGACCTCAGGGTTGTGAGTTCAAGCCCCACCATGAACTTCATGCTGCGTGTGGAGCATACTTAAAAAAATAAAATAAATAATAAAATGGGGTATGGCTCTTTTTAAGTAAAAATCCTATATATTTTGATTAGTATACACATTCACATACATGGGTAAAGAACACGTAATTTTGCTGTCATAAAAATACAGCAGGAACAGATCCATACAGAAAACAACAACAACAACAATGTGGGAAAATGAGCCCTAAATATACTAACTTTTTTTTTTAAACTGGAAGAATGAAGGAGGAATTTTTTGACGTGCTTATGCATATAATCGTAAGTAGGATAACAGTCATCACAATTTTCATCTTGCTACATCACAGCTCCCTTCTCTAGGGTCTCAGCTTATCTCTACAGTCAGTATGCCGATACTGTCAACAAGCAAATCAAGAAAGAAAGGATTTCAAAAAGGAGGCATTTAAGGTTGCCCCTGGAAACCTCATTACTAACCCTACATATTCCCAACAGAGTGACACATATGGGTCCAGAAACAAAAAGATGGTCATCATCCCCAGGTAAGTGAAAATACTTCTTTCCTAGAGCCTCATAATGATATATTAAAACACAGAGCTCTAACATCAAAATTTCAGACGCAACCAAAATTCAGGGCTTCCCTAAAATGTAACCCCACCCCCGCACCAGACAGTAAAGAGACAGTCTCATAAACAGTTTGTCAACATGATGGTGATTCCTCCTATACCCCAAAACACTGCAAAGCTCTTCTTCTACATACATGAATGAGTCAAGTCAGCTCACTGAAAAAAAATAAAAA
>CM052890.1:10126753-10214075 GCA_028534135.1 Potos flavus | reverse complement strand
GTGAGCTTGAGTTTTCATCATCAGCTTCCACATTTCAAAGTGGTTTGAAAGAAAAGTCTGAAATATTTTACCACTCAAGTTGCTTTGTGCTCACTTGTATTCCAAACGATGAATGGGGCGATGAAGCCTCTCTGCTTCTCTAATGAGTAACCTTCCCTGCCATCAGGAGGAACAAAGTTTACATGGGGTTTCCCCTTTCACAGCTGCAAATGACCAGGAGCACGTGTGGACCATCATCCCTCGACCTTTGTGTCCCAGAAGCTCCAACCCTTCCTCCCTACAGACCCTTTCTTCGAGGCCCATCATGCTTTCCTTGTCAAGGTGTCTGAGAGCAGAACAGTTGCTGAGGCCCACATGTCATTTACTGAGCGTCGTGATGAGAAGGCATGTGCTTCCATTTTGGAAGCCGCAATCACACACCATCAAGCTAAGCAGCAGCTTCATTTCAGCATCCCCAAATCTAGGCGTGATTACCACTGAAAAGCCCTCTTGAAAAGCTCTACCCCCTGTATCACAATAATGACAAGCCTTCCCATAATGTTTCTGAAGAAGTCTTTTCCTCCGCAAGCTCCCAAACCCCCTAATGCTACCTCAGAGCAGTTTCACGAGTGCATAAGCAGAACGCTGTACTGAGATTGACAGCAAGTGTGTCAAAACGCATCCCCTCACTCGCACGGACAATAAAGGATCTCGGGATTCTAATCTAAGTTAGTAGTGAGGCTATAAATCACTTGGGAGGTAGGAAATAGAGTGAATGGAGTTCATACCTGAAGGCCACTAATTTCTCTGAGAACAACGGCTCAGTTCTTACTGGCCCCTCTCCCTTCGCTGCATCTTTCCAGCATCCAGGTGTCCTACTTTCTAGAACACCTTTATATCCCCCTATTACATCACCTAAGTCATATTCTCTCATCCTTTGGATTAGCACTTAGCTGTCACTTCCTCCAAGCAGCTTTCCTCACCCTCATCCCTGAGTCTGGGTCGCATGCATCTATCACAGACTTAACTTCTTCCCCCCTTCGTAGCGATTCTCATACAATGTTCTTTTTGCCCCTTTACTTCTCTACATCTCCCTCTGAAGGAGAGGCCTCTCCCGAGCAAGTCCCCAGCCTCCCTCAATCACATTTACAGCCTGGGACTTGGGACCCGTGCCTGGACACAGCTGATGCTCAGTCAGTATTTGATGAATGGGATGGGGAGAGGAAAAGTTGGGTCACCTGGCACGAATGTGGCTGAGACAATGCATTAAAGTCCTCAGCACATTATTTTTTAAGATTTTATTTATTTATTTGACACAGAGAGAGAGATCTCAAGTAGGCAGAGAGGCAGGCAGAGAGAGAGGGGGAAGCAGGCTCCCTGCTGAGCAGAGAATCCGATGCGGGACTCGATCCCAGGACCCTGAGATCATGACCTGAGCCGAAGGCAGAGGCTTTAAACCCACCGAGCCACCAAGGCACCCCTCAGCACATTTTTTCTAACTTTGTAAGTTCCTGTTAAATTTTTGCTAAGACTGCAGCCTTCAGTGGGGAGAGAATGGAACTGCTACCGAAGGGACAAAGCAAGTCGGTAAATGGACTGATGGGCAACACCGAAAGATCCTTCAGATATTGCGGCCCACTGTAATATCTACATAATATTATGTAATCTACATAAATTATAATGACATTCCAGACAGAGTCTTAATTCTCTCAAGTGGACACAGAAGCTCCAGAGAGGGCAGCCCGCTAACATGTTCCTGGAAGGAAGTGGCAGGAGGACAAGAAATACCAGGAACTGTGACCCCCAGCCCGAAAAGCAGTGAGGGATCCCCATTTAACAAGGCTGGGTGAGGAAAGAGGTGAGGCCAGAGGGGCTTGTGGTCTGAAAAAAGGTGAAGTGTACAGGATTTCACCAGACAGAGGGAATGGGGAGGGGAAGGACGACCGCCTGACCACGGGCCAACTGTACTTACAGACAGGATGGCAAGACAGTCTGTGTTCAGGGACAAGATGATGGAAGACTGGTTCTTTTAGAATTCACTTCCTCATGATGTTCCCCCTTTTACCATAAATCTAAATGCTCATGGAGACGAGGAAAAATTAAAATAATGTAAGATTCCAAACACCTAGAATTTGGTAATCAAGTAGTTAGACTCATTTGTAGGCTTAGTGAATATCCTAATTGGGAAGGGACTTTAAAAGCTCATGAAAACCAATAGTCTCTAACTTTCAGCACGAGGCCCCCCTTTTAATTAAAAAGAAATAACAAAGTCCCCACTTGATAACATACTGAATTTTAGCAGGCCTTCATTAATTGAAGAAACAGAAAATGTTAAGAATTTAATAATGTTTTATAATGAATTTCTGTTTTACTAACCATCCCTTCTAGAAACACCTAAAAATAATAGGCACACAAAGACATGCTGCATGTGACCTATTTAGTGTCCCAATAAAGGCTGTGCCTCCCAGGCTGGGAAGTGACCTGGATCAGAAGACCACAGTGATGAAAGGAGCAAAGCCCAGAGAGGTAAAGTGACTTCACCACGGTCTCCCAAGGACTGTGGCTAAGCTGGGTCTCTGAATCTTCCTGGCTCCGGAGTCTAGCTGAGTAGCTTCGGGCTATTGCACATAAGTGCATCCTGAGAACACCGGTGAAGCTACCACTGCGTTACACATTTCTGGTCACATAATACAATCATGGAACAGACAGAATTAATAACACAGTACAAATCTCTTAGAATCAAGGGGAGATAAAATAAAATTGCTATTTCTTTTATCCCCCCAAATTATCTAATATTTGCATGAATATAAGGCATTGCCTAATGGGACATAAGAAAGGAGTGTCATTTGAGATGCAGATTTCTGGTTGTGTATGCTTAAAGCATCTTAAAAGAGGGGAAGGAGAAGAACTGGTGGAGGCAGAGCAAAAAGGCTACATCATGAGAGAGTGTAATGCAACAGGCGCTGGTTACCCCCAAGAGCTTTAGAGACAGAGGGACCTCAGTTCCGATCCTGGCCACGCCACGTGCCAGGTGCAACTGCAAACTCGTTCTCTCTCTCAACCTCAACTTCCCCAACTGTACACCGGGATTCTTCAAACCAACCTTTAATGGGCCCATGTTTGTAAACCAGTTAACATAACTCAACATTCTCAAAACATAACATAACTCAAAATTCACGACTGAGCTTGATAAAAAGTTAAAGGCAGTGTCACCTTCAACTATCCTACAACCTCCTACCCTTTGCTTAGTAGCTACCGTCACCTGGAAACAATCAGAATATCACTTTTTAGACTTCAAGGCAGAACTTCCACCTGCTGTAACAGCCTTAATCACACTCTGATGATGTGCAAAGCCTGACTTGCCAAAAGGAAGGGGAAAAGAAGAGTTGGGAAGACACCCTAAGCCTACCTAGCTCCCTGGTGAACGCAAGCCGTAAAGATGCTGTGGCTCCTGAACAGCAAGGCAGTCATCTCCAACAAGAGGAGCGTGTTCTCTAGTAGAAACAGGACCACTTTTTTACCCTTCACGTCTTCTGGAGAATTGGAAGTCCACAAAAACATACACAGAAATATAACAAACTAGCAAATGAGTCCTTTTACTATCTCTGAAACCATCACCAAGACAGGCTTTCCAGCAACTCATTTTCATTTTCGGACACAAACTTCTGCTCCTTCCAACCCACCAGCTTGGTTTTGTTTTGTTTTCAACAGACAGTTTACTGTTAGAAGGGGACAGACTATGTGGAGGAACTGCTTCAGCTGCACGAAACGGACTCCATTTCCATCCCAGCTGCACTTGGAACACGCCACTTCCTCTGGCAGAGCATCTGAACGCTTGTTAAGAGAGGTTGAAGAGGTATGATGGGCGCTCGAGGACTTGCTCTGTTCTCAGCAAACAGGCCTGGTCACAGCTCTTGTAAAACCTTCCGAAGGACTTGGTACCTGTCTTCTGACCTTCATATGTGGTGTTTTCTTTGCTGGGAAAGACCTTTCCTCTTTTCTTCAAGCCTCCTTGCCCCTGCCCAACCAAGCACATGCATTCATGCACACGCTTTGCATGCAAACCACACACACACACCGTCTCTACCTTGGCTTAACTCACAATTCTTACCTCGCACCTCAAATCCTGACAAAAGCTTCCCTTGGCCCTCCAAGAAAGCGCCTGCAAATGAAACTGTTTAGAAGTTTAGCTTAACAGGAAAGCTTCAAATTACTTGAACACAAATTACAAAGAGATAGAGCTGACTTGTAAACAGAAAGATTTTTATCCTACTCTCCTGCTATTCAGCAGCCCAAAAAAAAAAAAAAAAAAAAAAAAAAGCCACATGTTCTTTCCTACTCATTACACTCCATGATAAATGTGTTCTTCCTTAAACCCTTAGGGGGAGGGAGAAATGCGCATCAGCTGAGCATTTCAGGAGAAGACAGACCTCTTGCCTGTGTTATCTGCATCTGACCTCCTCTCTGCTCCTAAGAGGCACAGGGCCTCTCGCAGGAAAAAAGCCAAGGCCCACTGCCAAGAACAGACTCAAATGGCACCACTCCAAGCTAAGTAGTTTCCAGAGTCCTTGAGGGAACCAGGCCAAAGTCCCACCTAGGATTTTCAAGGTGGGAAAAAGTTCTCAAGAGACACCAAAGCCATCTCGTAGGAAGACTGGAGGATGAGGGCTGCCTCCCCACAGGCCAGCTCCAGGCTCCTTGTCCCTCTAAAGAGTCCACTCCCGCATAATGTTCCTCCCTTGCCATAATTATTATCTGGGCAAGCAAACTCAAGCTATCCCAGAGTTAGATACATGAATAATGACCTATATTATGCACTGAGGTATAGCAAATAAGGCTCAATTTTTGAACCATTTACCTTCATAGAGGTGAACTTTGATACTTAGAATTCCTTGAGGTTGTATGAATTTTGTTCTTTTTTTTCCTTAACACTTTCCAAAAAGCCCTCAGAAAGGTCAAACCGTTTAAGACTGAGTTAAAGGCAGGAAACCAATAATCCTCTTTTGAGAGAAGAGCTAAACGGAGCTTTACAACATGGTCTGTCTATACAAGCAATATGTTATGGAACATTCTATTTGTTCATTTTTCTATTAATAGAAATATGTTCCGTTGGATAAACTAGCTGAATAAATTGTCTCTGTCTGATATTAAGGGCCACGAAAATTTGAACTAAGAAAGTGATTCAGGCGCTGTCTATACTTTCATTGCTACATAAGAAAAAGACAACTGAAGCCCACACAGAAGGAAAGGTATATATTTGAAGGAAATTATCAAAATATATTGAGATTACAATTAGTAACAGGATCAATGTTGAAGAAATTTTTCTAAAAGGTTCCTAAGGATACACTATAATTTACTTTAAAATATAAAAGTATCTAAGCTCTGATCCAATCACCTTGTCTGTATCAAAAACATTAAAAACCAAGAGACAAAGGCAGCATCTCTCCCTTGGATTTCAGAACTTGACAAAGATGAAGGAGTTATATATTTCATGTAAGCCACATTCCAGATTTCTGATTAAGTGTTCCATCAAAAACTCCACACCAACAGGATCTAATTCTTTCCAGTTATAACAGAGCATTTTTCAGAGACACTGGTGAGCAAGCACAAAACTTAAAAGATTTTACAGAAATAATGCAACACCTGACAGAGAAAAAGAGATAACCAGCAGCCCCTCCTAAAGGAGTTAGCACATGCAAGGGGGCACAGACCATGATCCGTGAGAATATGGGAATGAGCTACACGTACACAGAAACAGAGCCATCCCTTCCTGAAATGATTTGGCAATCTGGTTGGGAGACTAATGATACACACAGGAAGTGACTTATGACCTCCTATTACAAAACAACAAATCCCACAAGTGCAAATCAATATACCACACACAGAAATTGATGAGTATCTAGAAGGCAATAAGAGAGAGATGAGAGGTGGATGAGAAAGACTTGCTATGAAAAAGGAGCTTTGAAAAAAAAAAAAAAACACGGAGGATGATTTGGTCAGGGAAAGGAACAAGACATTCCAGGTAGACATAAAACACCTACAAAGCAAAAGATAAAAGTGAAATTGTACTCTTTCCCATCAATATAAATTCCACTGATAAACTCTGCTCGTGTTCACATCTCTGCATCAACTGCCTTTGAAAAATGACTACTTCTGAAGTTTGACATTGTCTTTTTATAAAAATGTGTGGATCCCCACACATTTCTAAACAACTCTACTCATATACCTACTTCCTTTACACACAGAATTACATAGATAAATGGCAGCCAAGTTATTTTAACTGGTTTTGCAGTACGCATTCAGAATGATTATAATTACAGCTTCTCTTTTAAAATGAGGTTTTGTTCTTTAATATTCATTGACTACTAGCTTGCTTCCCACACACAACACATTATTTACCCTACAGTGGCTTGGTGCATCAATTATGGTAATAGTTTGTGAATAACATTCACATTATGGAAAAATGAGCCTGGTTACTTAGCTCTCCCTCTGGAAAATTGTCACAAACATACGTATCATCTGTCTCTACTTAGAGTACAGCAATTAGTAATTATAGCTGTATATACTTTTGTAAAGCAAAAGGGGAAAATAAATCTGAAATGTCATGTTTCCAAATGTTCGTAGGATATTGTCTAAAATTATTGTTTGAACTCTAGTTGAAAAAGAGAAGATGCATTTTGACAAAATGAAAAGTCATCACTAATAGCATACTGGATATGGAAAAGTAGACGAAACACTTCCCAAATGACACCACCTCTTGAACAATTTCTTCCTCAACCAGATCAGACTAGATTAGATATGAATAAGCCACGGTCAGTGGGAGACCTGAATGTTGCACGGTGAGCAAGACGGACCTGAGTTCAAGCCCCTGTCTTAACCATTCTCTAGCTCAGTTCAGCAGTTATTTACTGAGCGCCTACTTCATACTAGACACAGAACCTGGTGCTGTAGAAACCTTAAAAATGATACAAAATAACTTTTTCAAGAAGGTTACCTTGTAGTAAAGGAACAGAAACATGCCAATACAACTGAGTGCAAAGTATAGGGATTTTTTAAGACTTTTAAGATACAAAAATAGTTCAGAGAAGAAAATTATTTCTGTTGGCAGAGAAAGGAGGTAAGAGAGAGCTGTACCACAGCATGAAATGCGGCTGAACCGCGGTGAAGACAGGACAGTAGAGTCTAAGGAAGAGCAATCCTGGGTAACAACAGGGCCAAGATCTGAACATGAGGATGGGAACTCAGGAGGAAGCAGAGGCAAGGGCTAGAGGAAAAGAAGCCAAAACCTGAGCAGCTTGGTTTTTGATGGTCATCTGCATGGACGTTTAAATTGCCCAAGACATACGTTACTTAGCTTCTTTGACTCCCAATTTGTAATGACTACTCATTTGTAAAGTGAGAAGGATAGAATACTCTCAGGAATTTTTGAGAGGACTGATAAGATTATGCTGCAAGTAACTTGCATTAGTTTTTGACACCAGTAGGCTCCTGATAGCGCTTGAGACATCAGCACTTTACTGCAACCAAGAAATGACCTTTTTTTAGAAAAAAAGGTAACTGGAACCAGAGTTCTTAAGAGGAAAGTGGGAATAGCAGTCATGGTAGGGGGGATGGAGAAGAGAGCACGAAAAATAATCTGACATCATGGATTTTGTTCTTTCACAGTGCCCTACAATACTGATCACTTGAGGGTCTAGAATTTCAGAGCATTGGGCAAAATTTGGAATGACTGATTATGAAGAGGAAGCCTGTATAGGTGGAATGTGAGAATTTAAAATTTAGCCCGTGTCTGGACGACATATCACAGAGGCACCTAGGATATGGGTCCTCTCCAAAGGTCATTTCTCACAGTGTCACCCCAGCCTTCCCCTGCCAAATGCCAGAGAGGCTACCAGAAAGCAATCCAAGCACCCTGCCCATATAAGGATGACTAATTACTCTTCCAAGAACTCCTTACTAAAGATCTGATCCAGTGGCTCTCAAAGTACACATTGCCAGACCAGCAGCATCAACATCCAGAATTTGTTAAAAGCATAAATTTTCAGGGTGCCTGGACGGCAGAGTCAACTAAGCGTCCAACTCTTGGTTTTCGCTCAGGTCATGATCTCTGGTCATGAGAACAAGCCTTGTGTTGGGCTCTGTGCTCAGCAGAGTCTGCGTGGGATTCTCTCTCCCTCTCTCTCTCTCTCTCAAATAAATCTTAAAAAAAAAAATAGTGGAAATTCTCAGGCCCTCCCCAGACCTACAAAATCAGAAACCTTGGGTAGTGGGGTAGAGCGCAGCAATCTGTGTCAATGAGCCTTCTAGGTGAATTTTTGAGAATCAGTGATCTAGGGTGATCTCCTAATTGCAGAGTGAAGGAAACTGAGGCCCAGAGAGAAGGTCACAGGTCTCCACCATCTCCAGACTACGAGCCCTTTGTTCTCTTCTCTGTACTACACTGCCTGGGTAGACATCTAGGCAATAGATACGCCCTGGCTGCATGCTTTTAGCTCTGCCCCTCTGCCCCAATGTGCCCTAGAATGGCTCCAATGGAGGTGTTTTCTGGCAAGCAGGGCAAATGAGAGAGAAGCCAAAAAGCCCACGGCTCAGTTACCATGGGGTGGCACGAGAAGCAACTACAGATTCATGTTCTAAAACAGACATCCTCAACCGTTTCCAGTAAAGGGCCAAGTAGTAAACACCTGAGGCTTTGCAGGCCATACTGTGTCACAATTATTCAACTCTGCCATTATAGCTCATAAGTGGCCACGGAAAAAAAAAAACATAAACAAAGGGATATAGCTATGTTCCAAATAAAACTTTGTTTACCGAAACATACCACAGATCCGGTTTGTCCATCAGGCTGAGGTTTGCTGACTCCTGCTGCACAGAATAGGTATTCTATAAATATGTCTAGCACAGAATAGGTATTCTATAAATACGCCATTGAATGAATAAATAAATACAAGAGAGGTCTGGTTGCTGCTGTTCTCTACATTCATCGATGACCGCTATGGTCGCTCTTCTTCCTTTGTTCACATCTCAGCATCAGGACTGGTACCTGCACCTGCTTGTGTAGGCTACCCCTGCAAAAGGAAGATTTGGTGTGTTGGGGGGGTAGAGGGGGATCTAGACTATGCCTCTTGCCAAGTCACACACCTGAGCCCAGGGTTCCTCTGTCAGGAGAAATGGGAGACTTTTTGTGATGGACACAAAGGCACAGGACGCTCACCAAACTATGTGCCAAAGAACTGAATCCACCTGGGGAGGGCTGTTTTCTAATTTGTATATAAATATCCTCTGTCTTCTACTCTTTTTTCATTCTTCATCTGGACCCCAAGATACCTATTGATAATTACTGGACACTCCTATTGGTGGTTCTCCAGACCATGAGTAATCTCCACATAATGTTGATTTTAAACCCTTATCAAAAATTTTGAGCATATTCCTCCCAATACATATGTAGCTACTTCTATGGCACTAATGGACCGTACATATTACAAAACATATAAATAAACATCAGGAAGATACACAGATAAAATGAACACAATTTTTAATGTTTTACCCAACATAATGGCACTAAATGTTATTTCAAGGTACAACTTCCACTGAGGGCAAGGTAAATCATTAATGATCATGGATATAAATCTCAGGTCCCAGTTGTTTTTATAATTTAAATCTTCTGCCCAACTCCTTACTAGATATGATTCTGTAGTTGCTGTCTGTACTTAGCAACGTGGCTGATAAGGAGCTCGTAAAAATAATGGCAACATAAGCTCCACAACGTCCCTGCTGTGGCCCTGTGCTTATGTCACCTCATTCCACACGTCATTTGAAAGAATTTTAAAAAATCACTTGTCCTTTTTGTAAGGGCCGAAGTAAATAGTGTACCCGGTGACACAGTTCCTGATCCACACAACCTGGATCATGTCCCACAACACGGGGAGAACAAAAGGGTAAAGGCTGAAGGAATCTGCCATTTTGTGAAACTTCCACTCCCCCCGCAGGACGCCTGCCACACCGTTACGGGGCAATGACTGTCCCACAGATAGTAGACTGCCAGCTCGAATCAATCAATAAATCATTAAATCAATAATGTTCCATGTGTCTTCTTTAAAGATAATGAATCTAAACACAATTTCTACTATTTTGTCCCGTGTGCCAATGGATCATCCCAAAAATCCTACGGGGGTCAGGGGAGGCATGAACCCCACCTTGGACAGCTCCCTTCCACATCAGTGTTTCTCAACTACAGGTGTCCTAGGTCATAAAATCAATTTAGTGGGTGATCACCACCATGTAAGTGTGCACGTGTGTGTGCACGCGCGTGTGTGTGCACGTGTGTGTGTGTGTGTGTGTGTGTGTGTGTTAGTGGAAGAGAAGAGGAAAGGAAATGTGACTGTGTACTGATTATAGTAAGTTATCATTTGAAAAAACTTTGTTTCGGTTTTATATGTAAGCATGGGGGTGTTCATGCATTTCTCATGTGCATACGTAAGCACGTACACTTGATCAGGGCAGAAACTGGATTTCTAACTGTGTGGATTGAGACAAAAACTTTTGAAAGCTATACTCTAGACAATAGAATTTGGAAACTCTGGAGCTACCAGCACAGTCTGTACGGTCAAAATGCTAGGTGAAGAAAGGGAGAGAAGGCAAAGAAGCGGTATGGCATTTTGGAAAGTATACCAGGTTTAAATCAGATCTGCATCTGAATGCCAGTTCTATGCTTCCCAGGTGCATAATTAGGGGAGACACAATCTCCAGGCCTTTGCTTTCTTTACCTAAAATGCGAAGATAACAATACCTATCTTATGAGGTTGTTAGGAGAGCTACTGGAAATCACAGAGGCTCCCAGAGAGAACCTGGCACATAGGAGATTTTAATGGCAGAGGATTCTTTCCCTGAGAGAAGCACAGAACCCTGTTAAGTAATCTCAGTTAAACGAGAGGAAATTAAACAAAATATAGCACAAATCAGCACCGGCGAAAGCGTGGTCCAGGGTGTACTGTATTCGAGCTGGCAAGCCCTCTTTGGTAGCAAAAGAGATGATGTTTCATAAAGAAACACAGATGTTGAGAAACGTATAATAGCACTCTCCCTCCCAATCACCCTCCAACTCAAATACATACCCTTGAGGGCACAGAAAATAAAAGCAAAAGAAACAAAGGAATGAAATAGAGTTTAGAAGGAAAAAAAAAAAGAAAACAACCTCTCATAATCTCTAGCTTCCTGTGGCACAGCTTTCATTATTCATGAAGATAATTTGTAAGCAATATGCAAAATGTATTTACTTGGAAATCCATATGGTGTTACAGAACAATTGCAAATCGAACTGTCTGGAGCTCCACTTAAGAGCTGTTCCAGCCATCACAATGGGTTCTTTACAATCTCCAAAATCCATTTGTTTTATCTAAAAGCAGGTTAGTTTTAATAATCCGAAAATACTAGAGTCCAAACATGAAAGCCTTGGTCTGTGCATACTTAGGACCAAAAGTGCCACTCATGATTGAACTTGGACCACTTAGCCCACAAAGAACAGGGTCTAGACCTAGTCGGGCCACTGACCAGCTTTGTGACCTTGAAAAAAGCAAAACTCTCTCAGCTTCTCTTTCCCCATCTATAAAATAAGGAAGTTGTCCAAAAATAGCAATTGAACTGACAGTCCTGCTTTATTTGACCAGAACATTACCTTTTTTAAAATGGTTTTGATTGCCTAAAGGGACAAGCACTGCAGTTTGCCCTAGGTCCCACCTCTCTCCATTACATCAGAATGGAACGGCCACACAATTATGTTATCTGCTCAGCACCTGAGGACACTGCAAGGGCTCCCCATCTAGCTATGAAATTCTAATTGCAGTGGGAAAAATGATGGTAAAAGAAAGAAGAAGAATGAAGTAACTCACATCTAACTTTAAAAACTTTGATTTTATTAAGAACACTGTTTAACGGTGTTTAAGGATCCACCGGCAAATCAGCAGACGTTCTGGATTTCCTGTGATTCACTCTAGGACACATCCATCAGAAGTAAGAAGCAGCAAATGCATAACAGAGGCTGAACCAATCATGCATTACTGAGGCAGGGCCCCCTGGGTTCTAGCAACCACAGACGAAGTCCCCAACGATAAGAGCCTGAGAGATACCTGAGAGAGATCGAAGGGGCAGGCCCCCACCTCTGGATTCCAAAGTAGGAATTTACTGAGAGCCAAAACAACTCCTGTCTTAGGGGGTAAGTCTTGGGGAGGTACTTTCATTATTTTATTCAGGCCTCTCTTCGGCAACTGAGTTAAAGTTAAGTACTCAGTAAAGCTAATGGAAGAACAGAGGACAAGTTGACATTTCTGTGAAAACACTTTTACAAAAAAGTTCTAAGCACTATACGCACAAAGAATTCTAATATCTCCACCTGCAGTTTCCACCTCAGGCCGGCTACCCTTCCAGTGAATGGGAAATGAACAGAAGGCTGGGTCTCCCCAGATGTGGAAGAGCATTCCAGCTGCTGAACACAACCTGTTTGCAATTTTCTACTCAACCACCAGAATGAAAATGCAAACCTTCAGAAAAGCAGGCCCTTAAACTTCCTCCTAACTGCTGCTAGTGGTTTCTTTAATCTTTTAAGCTCTTGGGCTTAATACAGCAGCTGCCATGAGAGCACTTGTATTGTTGCTGAAGATGGGATTGGGGGGAGGCATACTAAATTCGGAAACATAGATTTCCATTCTGCCAGAATCCAGACTAAAATGGGAGGAAAAAGGGACACAACAATAAGTGGCATTAGAAATAGAGAGGCAGAGGGGCTTGAAGGGGCACCAGAAGTAACTAGGGTGCTGACCGCATTGCATGTCACTCCTCACCCCACCACCCTCCAGTGCCAACACTAAGTACCTTCCTTTCAGGACAAGATCTCTTCCCCAAGAGTTGTTATCAAACAACATCTTGATAGGTTTCATGTAAATACATGAATTCTTCTTTAGAAAATGCCACTGATTTAGGATGGGGAAGAGGGAAATACAAAAATGTAAATGTTCTCACAGTTACATAACTTTACAATAGAAAGACCGTAATTGTCGTCTAATGCAGCAACCGAAATGGCAGAGAACAGTGAATACAAAACAAGGGGACTCCTTTCTCTGGCCTGGTGTTAGCACACTTCTTTCAGAGTTGGTGTTACAGCTCATCACCATATATATACGTCTGAATTCCTTTTAGTCCTCAATATGTTTCCTTAAACGTATAAAGTTCGCATTTTGGCAAAAACCTCAGGTACAACAGATATGAAAGGAAGGCGGGAAGATATGCCTGAGTTTACACTGAGTTTACACTGAGACTTTAGATGGCTCCTAACACACTGCCACATTTCCCATAACAACACACAACAGAGAACTATGATCTAGTCCAATAGTACAATTCTGATGATTGGGCAACAACGACCCAGAGAGGCGAAATCTCATGCCCAAGGTCACACAGGCTATACGATGAAGCCACCATGATGATTCCCAGTTAAGCACAGTGCACTTTTCACTGACAGTGTTTCTCTGCACTTAGGATTTAAATAGCAGAAGTAGGGGTGCCTGGGTGGCTCAGTGGGTTAAAGCCTCTGCCTTCGGCTCAGGTCATGATCTCAGGGTCCTGGGATGGAGCCCCGCATCGGGCTCACTCGGTGGGGAGCCTGCTTCCCCCTCTCTCTCTGCCTGCCTCTCTGCCTACTTGTGATCTCTCTGTCAAATAAATAAAATCTTTAAAAAAAATTTAAAAAACATAAAAACATAAAAATAAATAAATAGCATAAGTAAATGAAAACACTAGCTATTCAGAAATTCGTCTCCTCTCTCCAAATTGTCCAAACCTTGCCGAGAGTTGATGGGGAGTCCCAGTCCACTTGCTGCTACCCGTCAACTAGCTCCATTTGACATCACATTAACATCTTAATAATTTAGTGAGCGCTCAGCATTTATTACTTTGATTTTTTTAATTTAGTATCATTTTTTATCTTTATACCAAGAAGTATGAATAGCACAAAAATATTAAAAGCAAAATAGATAAATAAATAAAGCAAGCAAGCACCACATGTATAAATTTATACTTGCACACTTTAACAGTTTTTGGAAGAGAAAAAAATGTAAATATTATCAACATAAAAGGTCTCAATCCTTAGAAATAAATAAGAAGCTGCCATGAAAGTATAGAAAAAACAATTTCTAAAGTAAGGTACCTAGAAATTAAAGGCCTAGCACTTTAGCACTTAGCACTTCGGATAAAGTGCTTACCCTTTTGGATAGCACTTACCTATCCAAAGCACTTACCTATCTTACCTCTTTGGATAAATCTAAGCAGAAACACAAAATTTTAAATAACTACATCAGTCTGCTTCTCCTTATTTCTAAATAAAATCCAAGATCTTTAAATCAATTTTCCAGATTTGGGGAAGGGGCAGCTCTTCTAATCCACCCAAATATAATTAGCTAAGAGTTAAAGTCACATTTTTCCTCTGTGAAATAACTAACCTGCTCCTTTTTCTTACCATACATTGGCTAATGGATACCCCCTAATGAATTCCTGTTAAAGAGGAAATCAGCTAAAAGCGTACTTCTTAATCTAAGTCCCAGAGGAACAATGAAAACCCCGCTGCCATTTTGGAATTGCCTCTTCTGATCATTCTCCCCATAGTCATTTTAAAAAGCATAAAAGTGTTCATTATCCCACTGGCTGTTTCTCAAACAGCCTTAGTTAATTCACTGTGTGAATTTAGTGAGTCCTCAAAGCAACCAAGTAAAAAGCGATGGCTACTATCCACTCTACATGAGCAGAGGCGCTCCCTGTACCCATTGTCAGATCTCGATGGCTCTAGGTACATACACGAGACCACAGGCTCTCCCTAGCTCTGCAATTTCAGAGCATAGGTTGATGAAATGAAAAATGCAATCCTGATCAGAAGGCAAAGAACTACAGTCCTCCTATTTTCTACACAAGGAAAAATTACAATGCTATTTGGAAACAAAAAGGTCTAAAGACAAGAAATGTGATCACATGATATTCTCACCATTTAACTTAACTCAATCAAGAAATACTGGAAGTTAATATGATCAAAGTCTCAAAATCAAGATGCTCTAGCATAAGCCCTAAATTCATACCAGATAAAAAGAAGCTTCTGGAAGTCTAGTTCCATGGTTGCAGCTCAAAGAACCTAAGAACGTAGGGTGTCCGGGTGGCACAGTCAGTTTTGTGTCCAACTCTTGGTTTCACCTCAGATCGTGATCTCAGGGTCATAAGATTGAGCCCTGAGTCAGGATCCATGCTCAGCATGGAGTCTGCTTCAGATTCTCTCTCCCTCTGCCCCTGCCCCCTACACTCGTGGCTCAATCTGTCTCTCAAATAAATAAACCTTAAAAAAAAAAAAAGAAAAAGAAAAAGAACCTAAGAACCAAAAACCATATTCTGAAAAACTAAAATGAGTGGACCACTGATTGGAGGAAGTTCAGATAATCAGAACTTATAATTGGCTACAACTGCTGATGAGCAAATTTAGGATGTTATTTTAAAGCGATTCCTCCTGGTAATTTTGTAAAACTGCTTTTGCTGAGTTGAAGAGAAGTAAAAATGAAACAATATTGAACTCTCACTAAAATAGGTACCAGAGCAATTATTGCTGGAACTGAGAAAAATCCTTTCTTGCACATTTACTGCCATACTCACTGTTATTATCTTCTACAAATCTGTCCTTTCTAAGCTAGAATTTGTGCTATGTGAATATAGTACTTACTGTTATGGCATGACTTTGCTATCTATGAATGACTCTATCCCTCTTCTTTATTAAATGTCATACAAAATCTGTATAGGGTACATCTTGATGTTATTTGATCTAAACTTGGAACTTTGGACTAGGAATTCTGTGGCACTGCTTGATTATGAGGTGATCAGAGAAATAATTCTCAATATGCTTCACTAGAAAAACAAGAACCGGAGGTATCACAATCCCAGATTTCAAGATACACTACAAAGCTGTAGTAATTAGAACAGTATGGTACTGGCATAAAAAATAGACACATAGGTCAACGAAACAGAACAGAGTGCCCAGAAAAAAAACCAAACTTATATGGTCAATTAATCTTCGAAAAAAAGGCAAGCACATGCAATGAAAAAATGACAAATGGCATTGGAAAAACTGGACAGCTATATCAAACAATGAAACTGGACCACTTTCTTACACACCACACACACACACACACACACACACACACACGCACGCTCTCAAAATGAATTAAGGACCTAAATGTGAAACCTGAAACCATAAAAATCCTAGAAGAGATCATAAGCAATAATGTTGCTGACATCAATATTAGCAATATGTTTCTAGATATGTCTCCTGAGGCAAGAGAAATAAGAAAAAATAGACTATTGTGAGTGCATCAAAAAAAAGTTCTGCACAGCAAAGACAATCAATAAAACAAAACAAATCAACAACCAACAAAACAAAAGAAAACCTACTGAATGAGAGAAGATATCTGCAAATGACATATCCAACATGGGTTAGTATCCAAAATATATAAAGAACTTATACAACTAACCACCAAAAATAAATAAATAATCCATCCAATTAAAAATGGGCAGAAAACATGAACAGACATTTCTCCAAAGAAGATATACAGATTGTCAGCAGATACATGAAAAGATGCGCATCACCGCTTATCCTCGGGGAAATACAAATCAAAACCACAATGAGATATCACCCCTTATCTGTCAGAATACCTAAATCAACAACATAAGAAACAATGTTGGCACATAGGTAGAGAAAAAGGAACTCTCATACACTGTTCTTGAGAATGCAAACCGGTACAGCCAATGTGAAAAACAGTATGGAGTTTCCTCAAAAAGTTAAAAGTAGAATTACCATTTTTCCAGTAATTCCATCACAAGGTATTTACCTAAAGAATACGAAAAAACAAATTCAAAAAGATATGCACCCCTTTGTTTAATGCAGCATTATTTACAATAGCCAAGATATGGAAGCAACCCAGTGTATGCATCAACAGATGAATATATAAAGAAGATGTGGTGTATATACCCAGTGGATTACCAGCCATAAGGAAAAATGAAATCATGCTATTTGCAACAACATGGATGAGTCTAGAGGGTATAATGCTACGTGAAATAAATCAGTCAGAGAAAGACAAACACCATATGATTTCACTCATATGTGGAATTTAAGAAATAAAATAAACGAACAAAGAGAAGAAGAGACAAACAAAAAAACAGAATCTTAAATATAGAAAACAAATAGGTGGCTACCGGAGGTGGATGGGGGATGGGTGAAAATAGATGAAGGGGATTAATTGTACACTTATCTTAATTAGCACTGGGTAATATATAGAATTGTTGAATCACTATATTGTACACCCGAAACTAATATAACACTATATGTTAATTATACTGGATATATATACATATATATGTGTATATATATATATATATGCTTACACTGTTTTTAAGAATGTAATTAGAACATAATCAGAATAAAAGTATTCAAAATAAAAATATACCAAAAACTAAAACAGAGAACTCACAGATCTCTTTGAGAAATGATTTGACACATTTCCTTCCAACACGTTGCATCTTAAAATCTGCCAATGTGTACCTTTACCATTTTAAGAATAAGTAAACAATGTTTAAAAAGATAACAATTTTGTCCAAAGTCGAAAGCTAGGAACTGGCTGAACCAGAAATTTGATTCAGGTACCTAATTCTGAAATCCATGTTCTTTCTACTTGCTCATGCTACTTTCAATAAGATATAAATCAATAAAGCGAAGCTTTGAAAATCTGATTTTCTGAACATTGGGATATATATTGCTGCTCACAAAGTATGCTACAGAAACCTTGCAAGACCTTAAAAAAGGTTTTTATTTTATTAAACTAAAAAGATTTTATTCAGTATGACAGTATCATTGATACCCTTTAAAAAAGAAAAATAATACTATGTGTTCTGAGCAATATTTAGAAAAAACCAGCCCCAATCATGCATTCCATTGATCTCTTATAGGAATGGCAAGTCATCAATTCCCAGCCTGAAAAATAGAGAGTCTCCACAGCACCTAATGCTGCAATGACCTTTCTGAAATGCCTGAAGTGCACACCAGAAAGTAAATATCATAATTAAATTCAAATAGTTATTAAACATCTAATTCAATTCAACAAACATCTATCAACCATCTACTGTGCACCATGCACCAACAAGGTGCTCACAATACAAATAAAGGCTAATAACTGAACCAGCCAACCTGCTTCCAAAAAAGGCCAGAGTGTAAGCAGGGAAAATCCTAAGGGCTAGGCTACAAGGAGCTAGAGGGACACAGAGAGGAACAGAATCAGGGAAGGTTCATAGGAAACAGAACGTCGAACTCAGATCTTGAAAAATGAACAGCAACTTTCCTGATAACATCAGGAACCATTAAACAAAATATTTTTATAAAGAATCAAATATTGATTATATCACATTTTTAAACAGAATCCCATCTGGGTTTAAAATGTGTATCTGATGGGAGCTTGAACTGAGAGGTAGAAAAACTACAGTGAACCTTTCTATGTAGTTTAGTGGGCATGGAAAATTGCACAGTGGTTAAAAAGCAATGGCTTTGCTAATTGCTAGCTTCCTGGCCACAGGCAAATGGTTTTAACTTAGTTCTAAGTCTCAGCCATCTTATATATAAAAATGTAGATTAAAACAGCACCCACCTCACAGATTGGTGCTGTGAGAATTAGAGGAGATGAAACACGAAAAATGTCTGACACAGTAATGGGACCCCCATAAGCACTCAGAACATGTTATTACTACTAAAGCATGACACAGAAGGGAAACAATCTTTCAGGAATTTTCCATTAGTCCTTCTAAATGTTACATTACATACGTTATATACATACACTAGTTTATATCCATTCTATTTTTCACTTGGTTTGGGATGTTCTAGTGGTAGATAAGTCCAAACTACAGTGAGGTGAGGTGACCAGTAGAAAGATAAAATCAGCTAATACTACAAGTGTTTCCCTTTTCCTTTCATGTCATGACGTTTCCTTTCATGTCATCATGACTTAAGGTAGTGGTGTAAAGTATTTCATTTCGCTGAGTCTTAATTTCCTTGTTTTCTAAATGGAAATAATAGCACAGAAGAGTTGAAGCACCTGGGTGGCTCAGTTGGTTAAGCATCCGACTCTTGATTTCCGCTCCGGTTATGATCTGAAACTCCGCACTGAACTCTGAGCTGGGCATGGTGTCTGCTTAAGATTCTCTCTCCCTCTCTCCCGCTACCCTCCCCACCCTCTCTTTTAAAAAGAAAAAAGAAGGAAAAAAAAAAAAAAAGCACAGAGGAGTTGGAGCGATTACACTAAGAGATAGTGCAGGTGTCCTAAGAGATGGAAAATAATAATTCTCTCCCTTTCCTGTTTGTCAAAATGTCTGCATGATTAATGAAGTTCCTCAGGGAAACTCTGAGAAGCACAAATACTACTACAGCTAGGGTGTTTTAAACGAGTTTGCTTACATTATGGAGGTATATTTTCTATGTGCTTAATTTCAGCTAGCAGCAAAATTCTCAGTATTTGAGAAAATGTCTTTGATCCATAGGCCACAGGCATAAGCTCTCTTGAGAATGCTTGCCAGCAGGGTAGGTAACAGAGTAAAAGAGTATCTTTTGAACAACGCTATCTAGTGAAGTAGGATTGAGCGAGCTGCAATTCAGGCTGAGAAGTTATTTAGAATTATTCTGGTGGAGGCTCGCTCGAGTGGCCACCACTTCACCTGCTTATCTATGTCTTACCTACTTGACTACTCAAGGGATAAGATTAGTAGGTGAGCTACTGCTGGTCACTATTAAAAGAAGCCATTCATAATGTAATTACAGCAGACAACTCTTTTATTTATATATATAATTCCCTAAGAAATAAACCACAGATTTGCTTTGATTTGTTCATAGACATGGGACTTAGAGAAAGGATATCAGAGTAAAACCTGAAATTCTAAAGCACTTTTAAGAACATAAAACCTTAGAAAATGGGAAGCCATGAAGAGTACTGCCACTTACAAGCTGTGTATCCTTGAACCAGTAACTTAATGTCTCTGTGCCTCAGTTTCCTCATCTGTAAATCAGGGATAATAACTGTGCCTACCTTACATCAGTACGATAATCCAAATAAAGCAGTTAGCACAGAACTTAGTACAAATTAACTGCCTAGTACATGCAAGCTATTAGTAATGCTTTCTCTTTGCAGAGTATGGCAAATAAGTGTAGAAAGCCTACACAACAAATTTTATCTGTAAGGTGGCAAATAGCAGAGATTTCTAATGTAACAACTTGTTTCATGGTCTCAAATGGGTATTTGGGCAGAAGAGCACTTACAGTCGAAGAACATATATTGTTTTTCCGTACGTACTGCTAACAGTGATGGGCCTATAGCTGACACAAAAACAGTATTTGCTTAGTGAATAACAACTGGGCCTTGTCTAGAACTCTATTTTTACATTATAGTAGCTTGGTAGAAATTCAGAAATACTACATTGAATAATTGAATTCTATGGTATCTCCACGGCCAACAAAGTTGAAATCAATGCTTTTAGAGAATCTCTTTGGCCTTTACCAACAATCTACTTCGATTGGAATGTTACTTATTGTTTAATAATCAATTAGAATTTCACAGTCCAAATTCTTACACTGAACCCATCAGGGGCTTTTCTTGGCAAAAGGCCCCTATGCATAACACAAACTTCCTGTCTACTGTCACAGCAGCCCCCAGCAATTTTCTAGGTTTTGTAACGTCAGCAAGCACAGAACTACCGAAGCCTTACGTCCCCCCAGTCCATGCACACAACGTCACTACCCAACAGCTGGATATTGGTGTCAATGCTCAGGCTCAGAATAAGGATCAGCACTAGATTAGCTGACATCTGCGCAAGCTTCAGTGGCTCCCTCCCTCAATCCTTTCAGACCCAGCATTTACACTTACACCCAGAGCGTCTGGGAGGACAAGCGCCGCTGCTAACACTTGAACACTTCTGGCTGCTGAGAAAAGCAGTGTGAATTCTAGTATCAAACTGGAGTGCCCACCCAGGATCTTCAATGAACCGAGAACCCACGTGAGACAACTGACAGACAGATGGTCCGCTCCTAAGACTGCTTTCCTTGCCTCATAAAACGAGAGGCACTGCTGATAATGCACACAAGAAGCCTGCCCAAACGCGATAAAAACGAACAACAAAAATGTATGTTGCTTCTCTATGTAAGCCATTATTAAACACTAGGGACTTTCTGTCGTACTCAGATCTCACAAAAACATCGTGTCCATCAGCTGATGACCAGGGAAACAAAATGTGGTATATCCATACAATGGAGTACTTTGAGAATAAAAAACATCATTAACTACTAATCCATGCCACAACATCGATGAACTTCAACGACATTACACACAAAGCATGACGTACTCAATGATTCCATTTATATGTAATGTCCAGAAAAGGCAAATCCATAGAGATGAAAAGTAAACTAGTGGTTGTCAAGACTTGAGGAAATTTGGGAGGAAATGGGAAGTGATTGCTAGAGTTCAGGGTTTCTTTCCGAGGTGAAAAATTTGTTCTATAATTGATGGTGGTGATGTCTCATAACTGTGAATATACTAAAACTGCTAAACTGTACCCTTTAAAATTGGTGAGTTTTATGGATTGTGAATATGTATCAAAAAAGCTATTTAAAAATGGTGAAGCAGGTATCATTAGCTTTATTTTGCAGACAAGGGAAGTACACTTTAGAGACAATCCAGAAGCTAATATCATACTTAGTAGTGAAAAGCTGAAAACTTTTCCTCTAAGATTAGGAACAAGACAAAGATAGCCACTCACCACTTTTAGTCAACACACTATGCTGAATTCCTAGCTAGAAAATGAAATAAAAGGCATCCAAATTGGAAAGAACTATAACTGTCACTATTTGCAGATAACATGATACTATATATAGAAAACTCTAAAGACTCCACAAAAAACTGTTAGTACTACTCAATTCAGTAAATTTGCAGGACACAAAATCAATGCACAAAAATGTGTTGTATATCTATACATTAATAACAATCAGAAAGAAATTAAGAAAACAGTCCCATTTATAATTGTATCAAGAAGAATAAAACACCTAGGAACAAATTTCACCAAGGAGGTGTAAGTCTAGACACTGAAAACTTTAAGACATTAATGAAAGAAACTGAAGAAAATACAAATAAATGAAAAAAATATTCCAAGCTCATGGATTGGAGGAATTAATATTGTTAAAATGTCCATACTACCCAAAGCAACCTACAGATTCAATGCAATCCCTATTAAAATTCCCATGGTTTATCTCACAGAAATGTAACAAACAATCCTAAAATGTGTATGGAACCAAAAAAAGACCCAGAATGACCAAAACGATTTGGAGAAGGAGGAACAGAGCTGGAGGCATCACGCTCCCTGATTTCAGACTATGTTGCAAGGCTGTGGTGATGAAGACAGCGCAATACTGGCCTAAGAAGGAAACACACATCAGAGGAGCCGAGCCCAGAGCCCAGAGCTAAACTGACACATATATGGTCAATTAATTTACAATAAGAGAGCCAAGAATATACAGTGGGAAGAGGACACTGTCTTCAATAAAGGGTGCTGGGAAAGCTAGACAACCACATGCAATGGAGTGAAAATGTACCATTATCTTGTATCACGAACAAAATTAGTTCAACACGAATTACAGACTTGAATGTAAGACTCAAACATAAAACTCCTAGAAGACAACAGAGGCAATTAGTTACTTGACATTAGTCTTGACAACGATTTTCGGATTTGATACCAAAAGCAAAGGCAACAAAAAGCAAGAATAGACAAGCGGAACTATGTCAAGCTGAAAAATTTTGCACAGCAAAGGAAACCTTTGACAAAATAAACAGGAAAAAAAAATACTTGCATATCATACATCTGATAAGAGGTTAATACCCAAAATATATGGAGAACTCATACAACTCAAAAGCAGAAAAATAAAACAATCCAATTAAAAATAAATGGACAGAGGCTCTGAACAGACACTTCTCCAAAGACAATATAGGGTGGCCAGCAGGTGCATGAAAATATACTCAAACATAACAAATCAATGGGGGGAAATACAGGTCAAAACTATCATAACCTATCATCTCACCTCTAGTGGAACGGCTATTGTCAAAAAGATAAGAAATAACAAATGTTGGCAAGGATGTGGAGGAAAGGGGAGCCCTTCTTCACTCTTGGTGGAAATGTAAATTGGTGCAGCCACTGTGGAAAACAGTACAAAGGTTCCTCAACAAATTAAAAAAAAACTACCATATGATCCAGTAATTCTAATTCTGGGTATTTATCTAAAGAAAATGAAAACACTGATTCAAAAAGATATGTGCAGGAGTGCCTGGCTGGCTCAATTGGTAAAGCACGTGACACTTGATCTTGAGTTGTGAGCCCCATATTTGGCACAGTTTACTTAAAAACACACACACACAACAAAAAGCATGCACCCCCACGTTCACTACAGCATTATTTACAATAGTCAAGACATGTAAACAAACCTGAATGTCCATGAATGGATAAAGAAAATGTTACATACATACACACATACATACACACACACAAGGGTATTACTCAGCCATAAAAAAACAATGAAATCTTGCCATTTGGGACAACAAGAATAGACCTTGAGGTCATTAAGCTAAGTAAAGTAAGTCAGACAGAAAAAGATAAATACCCTAATGGTCTAACTTTATGTGGAATCTAAAAACAAAACCAAAAATAAGCTAACAAAAAAAAGAACTCACGTGGCTATAGAGAACAGATTGGTGGTTACCTTAGGCAGAGTGTAAGAGGGGGGCAAAATGGGTGAAAAGGGTCAAAAGGTACAAATTTCCAGTTATAAAATAAGTCATGAGGAGGTAAATAAAATAAGTCATGAGGAGGTAATGTACAGCATGGTGATAATAGTTAATAACACTGTATTGCATATTTGAGAATAGCTAAGAAAGTGGATCTTGAAAGTTCTCATCACAAGAAAAAAAATTGTAACTCTGTATGGTGACAGATGTTAACCAGACTTACTGTGATGATCATTTTGCAATATATACAAATACCGAGTCATTACATTGGATATCTAAAACTAAAATGTTCTATTATACCTCAATAAAAAAATTGTGAAGCAGGTAGCATTATCTTTATTTCTCAGACAAGGGAAGCAAACCTCAGAGACATACAAGCAGGAGAGAGGAGATTCAGAAAACCAGGTCAGCTGTCCCCAAATACCAACTTTTATTATTTTATTTTATTTTAGCTATACCCTCCTGCCCCTCAAAATACTCAGGATGTTAAGAAAGAGTGCAGATCTAAAATCCATCTGACCCTTCAACAAAGTAGGTTGCTTTGCTGTCCTCAAACTCCCCCACAGCTACCAATACGTGCTCTGTTGAATAGTTATTTCTAGTTGGATATCATAAAATCTGATCTTTAAAGGGTACAATAGAGCATACTTAACAAGCCTTAAAAGAAAGCATGCCTCTGCACAGAAAGTTTCACTCAACAAACACTGCCTCTCTGAATTTCAAAGTCTAAAAAGCTACCAAAAGATAATCTTTCTCCCAACTGATTAAAAAGAAAAAGAGATGCAACACAAAGTGGTGGCCATCTAGTTCAGGGTTCTCAGCCCCAGCAGACCCAGGGCCCCCCCTTTTTAACTCAGGTTCTGCTCCAAAACTCAAACACAATATACCCTACCCACATAGTTTTTAAAAACCAATATAATACCCTAAATACAAATGCCTCAACAGTCTTCTACACAGATAAAATACTATTATTATAATGCACATGACTCAAATCACAAAAGCAGCCATGCTGAACGAGGCCCCGAATACACTCCAATGGTCTGGATCTAAGAAACATGCTGCCTTTTTGAACATGTTCAAACCAACCTGACCCAAAGGAGAAACGTAAAGTTGAATTTCTTCACCCATAATAAGACAAGAAAGGCATTTTATTAAGAATCATCTATAGACTCCGTATATAGTACAGTTCAGGACTAGAATTATTTTTAGAGAGTTGAGGTCAACATTTCAAGTTCATTTGTTCCATTTCCACACTATCTCTGCTCAACAATTGCTATGTGGCCATTATTTCCCAGCACATCAGACTCTGGTTCAGTCATTGCACTTCTACTAACCAACTCTGTGGTCTTTACTTTGACCATCGGGGACTTCATTTCTATTCTATATAATTACACAAGTTATACAATCCCTTGCTGTGACTCTTTTGTCCAGAACAAACTACTTACCTATTCCAACAAAAATCCAATTATTCAACACTTTCACATTGTCGGTTCATATACTCATTTTGACTTCAATTCATACCTTTTTCCCCCAGTGAATACCATCATTACGTACTGAAGCCCGTCTCAAAATTATATGTGCCCTCGGCATCATCCTTCTAGGTGTGTGTGTACCTAAACATTAACCTAGCAATGTTCCCAAATTCTTCTATGTTCCTTTCGCATGGTTTTCTCTTCTCTTGGTCACTTCAATATTGTCTTGTAGTCTGTTCATGCTACTATAACAGAATACACAAACTGGGGAGCTGATACAATAAGAATGTGTTTCTCATAGTTCTAAAAGCTGGGAAGTCCAAGATCGAGGAGCCAGCATGATAGTATTTGGGGAGGAGCCTCTTTTAGGTTGCAGACTTATCACCGCATGCTCACTTGGTGGAAGGAGCTAGGGATCTCTCTGGAGCCCCTTTTATGAGGCACTCGTCTCACAGGTAGGGTTCCACCAACACGACTTAACCGTCTCTCAAAGGCTCCACCTACCAACTCAATCACCTTTGGGGTTAAGATTTCAATATATGTTCTAGCGGGGGAGGGGGGACCACCAACACTCAGACCACAGCAAATGACTCTTCTATTATTTTTTTTCCTAATAAACGGACAGCTCTCTTTAAAACCTGTAATTAAAATTCTCAGCGAAGATAGTGTTAGTTTGACAATCAAAATGGACCCTATGGACTGATGATGACTTAGAGAAACAGTTTACTATAACAGGAATCAATATTACTAAGGTATTTAATAGATGGTTTTCATTTTAAAATACAGCTACTAATATTTTCTATATGGTATAAAAATTAGTTATGGGTATTTTAGAGTAATAGTAGATTCACTAAATGTTCTTCCCATTACACAGTAAGTTTGGAGCTATGCAGCCTGCCTTTGAAGCTAAATTGGTATAAGAAGAAGTGATAGACCAAAAGTCCTATGTTGAGGCTGACAGATGAAGATATACTCTAAACTAAGGAAAACCAGTATTTGTGGAAGTTTTATGTGCTAGGCCATGTTCTAAGAACTATACACATATTAACCAACTCGATACCTATCAGGAGCCTATAATATAGATAACTGTGTTGTTCTGTTAACACATAAGGAAACTTCCCTTACTTCCTTACATTTCAATCTATATGCATATTAAAAGCTCATGCATATGCATGAACCACACATGTGCTCTGTGTGAACACATACATACATAATACAAACACACATCAGTGTAACTGTGTGCCGCGCGCATGTGTGGGTAAATGTACAAATAGATTTGGCTAGAGAAAGAAAACACACATATGGTCCCAATTTAAAGATAGGGATTTTAAAGATTTTTCAATCAGTACACTTGATAACCACATCTTTCTAGTCAGTAAATACAGAAACATAATTCTAGTGTCAGTTTTCCATTGGCAAGTTTATTAGAAGATTAAATTGTTGACATATGCAAACTGATTTCCACAGTTCCAACTGACTGATAGCTTTAGACACAAGTCACATAACGGTTTTGTTGTGACTCCTGTCATCCAGAAATTCATACAAATCATGCAGAAATCACCAGCTGAAATATGTCCTACTTGCCACTGCCAAGACAACTTGGTACCACAATTCTGCTTCCTCCACTGCTGGGATCACAGCCCAGGGGGGAACAAAGCGCTTCTCGTGGCAGGAGCCCAGGATCCCAGCCAAACCCTCGGCAGGTGCCCGAGACTCTCCCTCAGACATGGGAATGATAATTATTTACCAGTAGGTTTTTTAATTAAAAAAAACAAAACAAAACCCACCATAGATGCAGAACAGGTACATGAGTACCACTATACCTTCAACTTAATTATGACAATATTCACGCTCTTTAAAGAGAAAAAGAGCCCATAAACTTCTCCCAGGACAACCAACTACTCCAAAACCTGAGTGAAAACCCGGCACACAGCAAAATCAGATGTCCGTAAGTGGTAGCATGCCAACCTGTTTTATAGAATTATTACTGATGCTTGTAAGATAAAAATGTTTTGGTCATTTACCTAAATGATGAAAATTTATTGAGTGTCTACTATGCATCGGGTGTTGCTCTAGATGCCAGGGATACAATACAGAATTAGTATGTGTTCTCGCAACCGCGGGTTCCAGTGAGGGAGGCAGACTGTAAACAGGTTCAATCAATCGGTCTATCAATCAAACCTGCAGGCTCTGATCTGAGGAAACCAAAGTACTGTATCAGAGTTATGGGCACATTCTGAGGCATGAGGCACAATATGATTATAAGGTATAAATGTTCTACGTGTTCTCAGTAACTATCAGTTGCTCAGATCCCTGATGCAAAGCTGTATGTGTCCCGTTTCTTTTATGTCATTGCCTAAATACACCACACTATCCTGAGCAAAGTTTGGTACGTTAAAAATAATACTTGAACAATAAAAATGAAATCGGCAACCTGAATCAGGAGGGAGACGCAGCATTTAATCAGACCAGTTCACCCCGTCTGGCCCAACTGTTTTCCCTTCAGAAATCCCAGTGTTGTGGCAGCCCTTCATTTCCCAGTTTCTCAAACACCGTATTTAACTCCTCCCAAAATAACGGCCCCCACCGCTCAGGTTAACCCCATACCGCGGGCAAGGACACGCTCTCACGCGTGACCACTAACACGGCTGCCACAAACCACGGTTTGAAAAGTTGGATGAGACAGCAAAACCTAAATTCCTCAGCTATCTGCCACACGGCAGAGAGACCTCTGGAAGGTCCACAGGGCAGGAGGGGAGCTGCTGTTCTGGCACAGGGGACAATATAAAAACTTCCCATCTGTGGGAATTTCTCTCACCCGACCCAGCTCCACGTGTTCAGCGGGAAACACCTTGTCAGAAACGATAACAATCACAATGAAGCTTTCAGAGGTTTTCTAGACAGAGACAGGAAGATGTTTTGAGGTGCACAGCATTAGCTCAAGGGAGAGAGAAAGCTGGAGTTGATACCAAGGTGGACAGTACTTCTCCGCTGAGCCCCGCCAGGAGTTCTGTGTAGATGCGGACTCGTCTACCTCTCCCACTGCTGGACTGTGTTACCAGACGCGAGGACATGTCTCCGCACTCGGACTCAGAGAGACTCGGGTGGTGGAGGACGCACGGTGCTGGTGTTTACTAACATCACCACACCCAGAGGGCAGGAGGCACCGCAGACGCAACTTCTGTTCTAAAAATTACATAATTTGGGTGATCTAGCCTCCACAACAAGAAACCCAGGTTTGTGTGTACAGGTGTCTGAATGTGCATATACAAACACACAGGAACACACGCGTACATGTGCGTGTGTTTGCCCACGCCGTTGGCAGGAGTCACTCTCTGTGCTATGGCACAAGCCATCCGTTTCCTCTTACACAATCCTTCTCTTGACCAAATACGGTCCACTGGAGAAAGTTTCCTCGAGGTCCAGTCTGGCTAGTTTTCACGTTTCTTCGCACTCCTAATTTGGGCATGAATTCCTTCCTTATCTTCATCGTCCACATCCAAATCACCCGTTCTCCACCTCCTAGGCATCCCTGGGCTTCTCTCCAGCCTCACTGCTACTACCCTGGCCCCGGCCGCCACCGTGTCTCACCTGGACAAAAGCAACTGCCTCCTGACTGTATTCTACACCCACACTTGCCTCTACGATTCGTCAGACGCATCAGTGGTCAGAAACAACTCCGCTGACTCACATCTCATCGCGTCATGCCCATGGTTCCCTTTCATGTCTGCCTTGACTTTAATTCTTAATATTTAATGTCCCTCTAGCATGTTTTCTTTTTCCCAATACTGCCAAGCAATTAACTAAATTCTGGCCCGGATGCCAGTCTCAAGGCCACGCTGTCAGCTGTGCTTCTGACTGACCAACAAATCAGATTCCCACAGTTTCTCCTCAGGTTTGACTAATTTGCGAGAGAGGCTCACAGAACTCAGAGAAACATTTCTTACATTTACCAGTTTGTTTTGCAGAGTATTATAAAGGATACAGATGGAAAGCCAGACGAAGAGGTATGTAGAGCAAAGAATGTGGGAAGGGGTGAGGAGCTTCCATACTCTCTCTGGGCACATCGATCTCCCTGAATCTCCACATGTTCACCAACCCAGAAGCCCTCTGAATCCCATCCTTTTGGGTTTTCATGGCAGTTCCGTTACACAGTCGTGACTGATTAAATCACTGGCCACTGGTGGCTGACTCTATCTCCAGCCTCTCCCTTAAGGTCCTGGGGTGGGACTGAAAGTTCCAAGCCTCTAGTCATGTGATTGGTTTCCAGAGCAAAAGCCTCCACCCTGGAGTCAGAGAGGGGCTTTCAAGTCACACATTAACATCACAAAAGATACTTTTATTGCTCTCATCACTTAGAAAATTCCAAGCACTTTAGGAACTTCTATGCCAGGAATGGGACAAAGATCAACTATATACTTATTACAAATCACAATTATAAATCTTACCATAAATCACAATTGTCCTTAATCCTTTACACTTTCATGCCCCATATATCCTTGCAATAGGGCCTGCAGAGCCTTTGTGACCTGGCCCGCGCTGGCCTCACTCTATGACACACTTTCTCGCATCTCCTCCTTCCAAGGGGCTTTCTCAGTGCTCCTCAAATCGCCTTAAACTCTTCAGTCTTACAGCTACCACACATATTGGAATGCTCTTATCCCCTACACCTCACCTAGAGAGCCCTTGCTCATTCTTTATGTATCATCCTTAAGGGCATTTTCTCAGGAAAGCCTTCCCAGCCTTCCCCCTCTCCAGGTTAGTTCACCCTGTTCCAGACTCCCACAAAATTAATGACACTGGAAAGGATTTGTTACCTGCCTCTCTCACCCTGAAGGGTATAGAGAGAAGTTAGGAACCTGGGCCTGCCTCCTCAGGTTCAAACCTTGAGTCTATCTACTACTTCTAAGCTGTGAAATCACGGGGAAGTCACTTAACTTCTCTGTGCCTCAATTTCCTTATCTCTAACATGGGGATAATAAGAATATCTACCTCATAAGTTTATTAAGAGAATGAAAGGGGATGAAAAGTGTTTAGAATACAACCTTCCATATAGTAAGCACTCCGAAATGTTAGCTGATGTATCATTATTATTACTGTTATAGTTTACGAAGTGGAACATCAGCATGGTTCGCCACTAAAACCCTGATGGCTCAATACACAGATACTAACTGACCCCAATTCCACTTCAATATATTTCATTCGAAATCTAGAGGTTTAGGGGCGCCTGGGTGGCTCAGTCAGTTAAGCGGCTGCCTTCAGCTCGGGTCATGATCCCGGAGTTCTGGGATTGAGTCCCGAGTCGGGCTCCCTGATCAGTGGAGAGCCTGCTTCTCCCTCTCCCTCTCCCTCTTCCTGCTGCTCTGCCTACTTGTGCTCTCTTTCTCTGTCAAATAAATAAATAAAATCTAAAAAAAAAAAAAAAAAAACCACTAGAGGTTTTGAAGCTAAAAGAAATGACAATGATCAATCAACATTTACTTATTCCCAAGGTCCGCGCTACTTAAATGAGAAGGATGCACCCAGAGAAGATAGATGCCTTGGTGCGACCCATGCCTGTACAAGTTTCTCTTGTCTCTCCACGGAGAGGGTTAACAGGAGTATGAGGTGAAATTATATAAACCTCATCCAATATTCATCTACTCAAAGGTGTTCCTTAATCTTCCTTTAGTTTCATCAGGGAAGACTATGGATCAAAGAGCTCGCTTCGCACAGATAGTGTTTCAGGAAAGGCAGAGGTATCAAGTTTATCCCCTGGCAGGATGTATGCGGGCTGGACCTGCTCCCAAACCCGCAGCAAGACTGGGGAGATTCAGGCAACAATGGGAGGGTGTGTGTTAGGCTTAGGCGATCTAACTAGGTGGGGAAAGTTCCTGAAGTGTGTTCTTATATTGATTTTTTGGAAACACAAATAGTTTAGGTCAAAAGATAGCCTGACATTGAAGGGATACCTTTTAAAATGTTTCTGTAAAGCAGATTCCTCTCCTTCAAAATGAATGGGGGGAAAAAGACAGGTGGATTTAGTCCTTGAATTGTCTACTGATTCACCATTCATCGACTGAGCCTTCAACAAATTAAACCTAGAGAGTGGGTAGACATCACCTGCATTTGTAGGTAAGAAAGTTGATACAGATGTTGAAGAAAAAAGGATGTGATGGTTATTAAAGTGTTTTTAAAAGTTGCTTTTGCTGTGCAAATACAATGTAAGGTATCACTATGAAATCTAAATCTTTACTAACAGGATTTACTTCAGTCACACACACCTATAATGCTAGAACATTCCAGTTTAAAACAGGATCTGCAGTCCCCACAAGGCTTGCACTGATCTGCCAGCAAGCCCTGTCATTTCTTTCTTTGAATCATCTTCCCAACCTCCATCCTTCCCACTGTGAGCACAGCTGGCTTATCTCAGCAGTCTCTCTTGGCTGGTCGTTGTAACTCTCCCTTCTAGCCATCCCACAGATTTCTGTCTTATTCAACTACTCAGCTACCTATCAGTGATTTCAATTTCTTGGCCTAAGCTCCTTTCCCTGGCCTCCATTACCTTACACAATCTGCGTCCAATCCACGCATCCAAGACCTTCCTCTCTTGACATCCTCCCTCTGCCCTGGTGGGCCCTCCTCTTTCCCACGGCACGCCACCCTCTGTCCCCTGCACTCACTCCCTGCTCCTTGCACTGGTTATCATGTACTGCTTCCTCTCTGTAACCCCACCTCCTCCCTGTCACAGAGGTCATCCGGTTACCTCCACTTTCCATCATGTTTAGTTTGGGGCTGGTCCCTGTGCTGTAGACTCTTCCAGGGCAAGGTCATGACTTAAGATTTATTTATGTTACCACGATGCTAAGTACAAGCATGCAGCAAACGTAGGACTTGCCAAGCCATATTCTTCTGTAAAAGTACAAAGGGAAAATGTTCTTTTGAAAATCCTATCTTCCTCCTGCAGCAGCAGAAACAATAATAGGAAGGCATCTCTATGCCCCCAGGAGTGGCACGGAAGCTTCCTGAAGCATGGTAAAGTGTACTCACTGAATCTGGAGCTTTACAGAAGAACGGAAAGAGCAGTGGGAAGAGGCACAGGATAAGATGGAAGAGGGTAGCACCTAGGAACAAGAATGCTGGGGAGGATAGGTCTTATTTGATGAGACTAAAAGGTTTTTTGTGATTAGACTAATTAGGTCTTGCATTCCAGAATTCGGATCTATAAGTAATGGGCAGTCATTTATAAGGTTCAAGAGTTCAAGGAAGGGCTTCAAAAAGATTAGTTCTAAAGTAGTGAAAAATACATTGAACAAGAGAATCCTGAAGGCACAGAATTCTTCAAAGAAGTTTCTGAAGTATTTGAGATGTGTAGCATGGACTTCTCACCCCAAAACATCTCCTCCCAGCACATTCTGGTAGCAGGATCCCTCTAGCACACACTGGGCCTCTCCTACCCACATCCCCAACTCAGTTCCTGAGGAGAGGAATGAGTATGGAGAACACGGCCCCCGGGCTGGGGTGGCGGGGGCTTCACTGTCACTTGCGGAAGGGGCCCAGAAATTGCAGGGAAGAGAGGATCCTGAAGCATTTTGTAAACTGGCAGATGGCATCGCAGCATTCTCTTCAGAGAGGCAGAGCTACCTCCTGGAGGAAACATGATAAAATAATGATAATAAGAAGACTAGAGTTATATTCAAGGACCTGAAAAGCAAGGATTGAACCCTCATCTCCTCTCAATGTGGAAGAACCCATACTCCTGATCCCCCAAAGAATTTCCAGAATTCTCCCATTCCAAGTAGCCCCCAGAGTTTCTTCAGGCTCTGAGGTTATACCAACCCTGATCTACTTTAAAATATCCAGATTTTGTATGTGCTCTCTTTTCCATTCCCTTCAGACAGCCCCTGTCATGTCTCCTTGCAGACATCCCTGCCCACACAGATTTGGAAGGCAGCTGTAGCACCCCATTCCAGGAGTCAGTGCAATGAAGACAAGGATCATTGGTCCTCAGGAGCATGAAAAACCTGGGCAAACAGGGCCCTGAGTCCCTGACCAAACCTCTCTCCCAGACCAAAAATATATTGCTACTTTTTAATCCCTATCTATAACAGATTCATCTGTGGGCAAAGTAGTTTAATGAGCTGCCTTCAATCTCTAGCTTCCAGACTTCTCCCCAGTTTTGCGGCAACCCAAATGGGAAATGACAGCCTCCTCTGTGTCAGGAACATGCTGGATGGAGACTGGCCTTTTGAGAGTCTCCATACAGTCCCTCATGTCTTCTCACACGAAGTCGTCCTGTTACTTTGTATCACACACAGCCCCCAAGGGCCTCATAATCCTGCTGGACTCTATCAGTTATGCATCCAACAGGGGGAGAGGAATGGAAGGGAAAAGGGGGAGGAGGAAAAGGGTAGAGGGAAAAAGGGAGAAAGGAAGGAAAGGAAAGAGGAAAAAGGGAAGGGGAGGAGGAGACAGAGGGGAGAGGAGGAAAAGAAAGATCGAGGAAAAGGGAAAACAAAAGGGAAAGAAGGGAGGAAGGACGCAGAAGGGAGGGAAAGAAAAAAAGATGATTAGCAATTCTCAAGTTTACTAAAATAATCTGCATTTAAATCTTTTAAAGGGACCTTGATTCCCTGATTAGACTTTCCTATTAGTGTCTTCGCCACTGATACTTGGTCTCTAGAGGGTTAATTCACTGCTGGATACAATCGTGTTTAAGTTGACCCAGAAATCACCTAGGAAAAGAGCAGCGACCTATAATCAAAAAAATATCTGTGGGTCCCAAAGGACAGATGTTACAGATGGTGCTTTTCCAGTGCAAAAGCAGACTGATGGACCAAGACAGGCCAGAGGCTGGAGAGAGAAGCTGAAAGAGAAGAGGGCAGAGCTCTGGAGAAGGAACTTGTTCCTTTCTACAAAAGTTATGTGGTTGGCCTAATGTGGTGAAAAGTACTAACTACTTTACTTTAGACTCCTAAATACCTCTCAGCCCTTAACCACGTTCTCTCTTTCTTTCTATCCGAACTGAGTACCTTTTTTTTTTTAGTTCAAAAACTTCCCATTCCTCCTACCTCCCAATTTAACAGTCCCCAACTCTCACTGCGTTGTTTATAATCCCAGCCTTCACACTGCTTCCAGGGTAATGGTTCTTTAAAAAAACAAGCTGAAGAGGCTACTATCTGTTTTAAAACCCTATGTGGATTCTGCATTGCCTGCGGCCTCAAATCCAGGCCCCAGCCTAGGTTCATCAAGCTCATTCTCCTTCACCTTGGACTCAACAACACAGGCCACATGCCCTAAACTCCACTTAACCTCAAGGCCATTTGAGAGGATCCTCTCCCTGACGCTCCCCAGAGATCCTCTCCTTCCTACAGTCTTTCAGGCACACAACTATTAAGGTCCCAATGAATCTGACTGCTTATCTTTCTACCTAAAAGGACCGTGGCTCCTAGAGGGCAGGGATCCTCCTTGGGCACGTTCAGCGGGTGCTTAACAAAGAAACATCTGTTGTTTAAAAAGGAGGAAGAGAAGTTCAGGGATCACACCTTCTTTCGTCAGCCAAAGAGAACGACAACTTCTTCAGAAATGGCAAAACCTCCAGAGGTAATGCCCATCATGGCGGAAGATAACAGGTCTGCAGGTGGCTACCTCCCCACAGGTACACAAGCACATCAGTTTAGGGCACTGGCAAGCACGGCTGGGCAGAAGCCAACTCCCGCAGAGTGGCTGCATTTGTCTTGCTAAGGGGTGGCAACGACAGCATCTGTCAGGATGAGATTGAACAGAGGAGTTCAGAACCAAGCAGAGCTGTAACACGATGCACCAGTATCTGGTTGGAGAGCAAACAAGGTACGCTTTCTTTTTCTAGTACACAGCGGGCACCATGCCAAACACACACAGTGTTCGCTATTTTTGCAAGTCTAATAGGGTCTGTGGAGGGGAGGGGTAGGAGATCGGCAGTTCATAATGACTCTCATTATGTCTGGTGCATTTTGAGCCAAGATTAGACACTAGACAATCCTCTGTCCAGTGTCGAGGGCTTTCAGCTGCCCTCTCATCAGGGTAATTCCACTTCAAACTAATTTAGGTTTCTTATGACCCAAGCTACCAAAACTGATACACTTCACTGTTTTCAGCCCAGAAAAAGAGGTCAATGTCTGCTCCAAATAGAAATCCAGTGCTTGGGTTCCGGGTCTGTGATAGAAACATGCCACCATGAAATCTCGTACTCTCTCTGCAGAGATGGAAGTGAGAACTCCTCTGAGAACCAACTGTCCTTCTCACTGTCACGTCTACTTCTGTGGATTATAGTCCTTTCAACATAAAGCCAGGGAAACAGGTTTCGGAGATCTCTAGAGACTGATTGGAGCTTGCTAATTTCCACTAAAATCAACAAGGTTATGTGCATTTCACTCCTGGATAAAAACTAGATTCTGTAGCTGTTTTTAAGTCCAAACAGCAAAAACAGCAAATCTCTAAACTAGATTTTTATAGTCAAATTAGAAAGCAGTACAAACCAGTGCTGACTTTTAACAATTATTCACTGAATTTTCAAGTAAGAATATCAAGCTTAATTCTTCTAAGTATGCAACAGGTTTAATGACAATATAGGGGGTCAGGTACAAAGGTTTCAAGAAAACAAAGATGAGAGTTACACAAGTCAAGCACAGAACATGGGAAGGGCAACTGGCAAGCGGATAATAAAACTGCCTATAAAACTTCCGCACTTCTCTGAGTCTAAAAATTTATAATACTTAATTTCAAACAAAATCAACATCACCATGACCTTCTCAGAAAGTTAATGAATGTTATTCGGTTTCACAAAAAACACAGGTTAACAATTCATAGGGATCCTAAGTCCTGGCAAAGATCACATAAAGGGAGGGAAAAAAAAAAAACCAACAAACCAAATGACGCTGACTTATTAAATAAGGAGAGCCATATTTCAAAAGGTCCAAAATTTACTTTATGAATATGAAATAACTCTAAAAGCATGGATTTATATTAATGTTTTAATTATCAATTAATGAAGAGTCATCTTACATCATGTAAAGCTGTACACGTACTTACGCCTTTAAAGGAGACAAGATTTCATGAGGTCTGTGAACAGGGGCGAGCTCACACAGCAGGCAGGACTGAGCTCCCGTCTGCCAGCATCTACATAAACAGTACCTTGGCGAATGCTCTTGAGAGGCATTTAACATATGAGATTTGTAAAATAAACTTTTTATTGGTGTATAACATATAAACAAAAAAATGCACATGGAAGTATAATGTTTACACACTAAATAGATTTGTGTAATCAGCACCCACATCCATAAACAGAGCACAGCAGCACCCCAAAAGCCACCCTTGAATGTTCACAGCTAGATTTTGCTGAGGCAAAATGTGTCTAGAAATTCTGCCCTTATTTACCCTGAAATCATTACAGGTCAACTAGGTTCACTGCTGCTTAAAGAACTTCTATTCTGGAACCCATGGATCATTGTGCTGCATTTAACAGCAGCTCTAGATTTATGGGGAGAACCAAACTCTCAAGAGCATCTTAAAAATCAATAATTTAAAGTTAAGATGTCAAGCCCCAGCCAAAGTCACCCTAAATGTTCAACAGCCAAGCCAACACTGAAGGCCAAATTACACAACTCATCAATGTGAGCAATGCATTAATGTTCTACGTGTGTAATCCAATATAACAGGCATGGAAATTCTACAATAGCTGTAGGCTTCTCCTCTGCAGCTCCCTGATTTTTTAACAAAAGTTTATACTAAATACTTGTAAGTAAATTAGCCTTCTAATTACTAAATGAATTTTGCAATTGTGCATGCCCCCTCTGTGCCTTTTGTCCCTTCTCTCTCCATCCTCCTATCTGTATCATCTCACCTCTTGGCGCTCTCAAAAATGTGTCTTCAGTAAGCCTTACCAAAAAAAAAAAAAAAAAAGCATTCCTAAATCTGAAATCTCAATCAGTACTTGCATACCAGTTGGAATGCTCTATTCAAAGAAAGAAAGCTGAGAGCTGCATTTCTCAGCAACAAAAGACAACAAAGCACTTTTCCATTTGGGGCTGCAGAGGGAGCCAGAACCATGCAATGCAAGCAAGTTATAAGTGTTCCTAGAACTGGATGAATCCAACGATAGAGAAAAATATAAACACATACACACACATCTCACATACCACACACTCAGGGCACACACACGCCCATCTAGACCTCAGGCTTGAAGAGATTCTGAAAGACTATTTTGTGCGTTCAGAGAGGAAACATCATATAATTAATTCTATGAGAGGGAGGTGAACAATAAAAGGAAAATAAAGCTATTTTGTTCCATCAAGTGAAAAAGAGAATGGATTTTAAAAGGGAGTCATCAATTCCAAGATTCCTCAGCCAAGGTAAGTAATCAACACTCAAATTGGCAGGCAGGCTATCTGACAAGGGGGTATATAGTCTCTTATCTTCAAGAGCTCTTTATTCAATTTTTCTGGAACAGAGTTTAATAGAAGCTGACCTCTGTGTTCTTTTTCCTCTAAAACATAAGACTGGGTTGGGGTACAGATGGAAAGGACCAAGAGGTAGGGAAGAGAAGGGAGCAAATATTTTCAAAGGGTAAGACTAGCAAGACAAAAGTGGAAATAAGAAATCCCTGACTGGGATTTCAGTGATGTTGCCACAAGGTCACAAATGGAGATCCAACAAGACTTGTACCTCAAGAATACCTCCAATTACAGTAAAAATACCATGACGAATGCAGCAAAATGAAAAAGATATTCTGATCAATGGCAAAACAACAGTTAACTAGTAATGCTAAGTAATAAAGAATTCGTTCCCTGACAACTTTTTCACAACATACCAAAGACATATAATAACAAGCTACAATGATGTAGATGCTTTATAATGTAATACAGGAGATAGTTAAGAATCTGTATAAAACAGAGATTCTAGGTAAAGCCTTAAGAAGACACTGAACACCTTAAACGCCAGCCTATTCAGTCTAGACCATCAAATATTAAGTGAATATCCTCATCCCAGGGACTGTATGAGGTTCTACAGGTAAAAGAATGACAAATCTAGTTTCAAGCAGCATACCAAGTGGTGGGGAAAACAGAAAGAGAAAAAAAAAAAAAATATATATATACACACACACACACACACACACACACACACACATATATGTATATGCAAAAATGTGAGGAAGGTAGTAGTAGAATACAGTTAGAACAAATCCAAACAGACTTAGAACAAACAGAACAGAACCCAAATGTAGTAGGGACATTAAAGATCAGTCTGAAAAAGGATAAATCCTCTCAAAATTATTATTTTCTTTAAAATATTTAAGTACATATACTCATTATGTATCAACATTGAAACCATGCAAATTTCACACTGAATTAATATGTAAGAAGTATTCCCCAAGTACATACCTTATAGAAGGGCACAGTACAAGGGTACCAGAATTTCTGACTATTCTGACAATATTCCTCCATTTCAATTATGTTTCTTAGTTTTTGGTAAAGTTTAGTGATAATGGTATCATTCTGAAAATTTTTAGTATCAAATAGAAAACAATTGTCAAATATATTAGGAAGCAAGAAAGGACTTGGAAGAAGAGTCATTTCACCAAAAAGACAAAGCTGGGAAAAATGAATTATAGTCTTGACCTTGGCTGAAAAGAGATGATGTTATCTTAAAAGAAATAAGGGATTGGCCATTTCTGGTCAAGATATTTTAACAGACCCCAGATTGACCCCTTGCCTGAAACAACAAAAACACCCATCAAAATATACGAAACAATGCTTTTCCAGACATTGGCTGTGAGGCAACTAAAAACATAATCCCCAAGAAACAGGAAACAAATGAGGAAATCCCTACACCTCCCCCATTTACTGCCTGAAGTGCTCATGGTGTAATGCAAGGAAGGAAAACTGAGGCAGAACCAGGCAGACTCCGTGAGTTGAAAGTCTGAGGAGACCAAGGCAGAGAGAATTCCCATGAGAGAGGATTACACAAAGTAAGAATCCTGGAGATCTACAGAGTTCCCCTGAGGATGCAGCAGAGGAGAGATCAACGCTTAAGTACAAGGAAACTTCAGGAGGCTGGGGGGTGGGGGGGGAGGCCCACACAAAGGGATAAGAAGGCACATTTCCTGGCATTCACACAGACTGTGCCAGGTGCCTGCTCCCATCAGCAATACCGGAAAGCTCTTACTTCATGAAATACTGAAGAGAATGTTCTGGACGGTGTTGCAAGAGCAATGGGGAATAAGCAACCCTAGACAGAGCTCTTCTCCAGATTCCCCCTTGACAAATCATAACAGAAAAACTCAGAAGGATCAAACTGTTTTCTAAGTTTTTTACTGCACCACAGAGTAAGTCTTCCCAAGAAGACTTACAAAAATTCACAAATATCTACCAGCCAACAAAGTAAAATATACAATATATAATGTATCCAATCAAAAATTACCAGGCACACAAAAAGACAAGAAAACATGACCTATAATGAGTAGAAAAGGCAATAAACTGGAATTGAACCAGAACTGGCACAGAAGTTAATTGCAAATAAGGGCATTAAAACAATTATTATGTTCAAATAGTTAAGTGGAAACATGGAAATACTCAAATCAAACTTCTAGAAATGAAACCATATCTAAGATGAAAAATATACTGAGTGGGATCAAAAACAGATTAGACATAGCAGAAGAAAACAGGTAAACTTGAAGGCACAGAATTAGCTACCAACCAAAATGAAACATACACACACAAAAAAGAATGACAGAAAATGAAAAGAGCATGAGCGAGTGTGGGAAGATTTCCAACAACCTATTATCTCAGTAACTAGAGTCCCCCAAAAAGGGACAGGTGACCAAAAAACAAACAAAAATGAAACAAAACAAAACAAAAAACACCAAAAAATACAAAACAACGACGACAACATTTGAAGAAAAAAACAATCCCAAATTTCTAAACATGATGAAAAGTATAAACTCATACATCAAGGAAACTCAACAAATCTAAACCAAAAGAGACATGAAGTAACCATACCAAGGCACAACATAATCAAATGTTCAAAAGCAATGATAAACAGAAATCTTAAAAGCACTCAAAGAAAACGCGTATGACACTACAAGGAAATAAGTTACCAAGAACATTACATTCCTCATGGCAAACAATGAGAGGAGAGTAGAACAACACTAAAACTACTGAAAGAGCAAAAACTATACACCTAAAAATCAAGAGCCAGCAAAAAATGATCTTTCAAAAACAAAGGCAAAATAAAGATGTTTTCAGGCATAAAATCAAAAAGATTTCATTACCAGTAGACCTCCATCAACAAGAAACGTTAAAGGGAGTCCTTCAGGCAGAAGGAGAACACTGACATGTAAACTGGATCTACAAAAAGAAATGAAGGGCACCAGAAACGGAACCACTGGAAATGGTAACCACATGGCCATACTGTATAAGATTATTTAATTATTCAAATTTCTCGAAAGACAATTTCCCATCAAAACGAATAAAAAATAGTGTACCATTTTTGGCATGTAAAATTAAAACTCATGTGATCACCAGTATAAAGGCTGGAAAGGAGAAAATGGAAATAAATGGAATAGTGATTGTGACATTCTTACACTAAACATAAAATGATATATCACTTGAATGCAGATTGTGATAAACTGAAGATATGTAGTATGAACTCTAAAACAACCACTAAAAAATAAAATGAAAAATTATGTATCTAAAAAGCCAAAAAAGGAGATAAAAATGGAATATTTGTTAAAATTTAATATTCTAAAAAAGGGCAGGAAAAGAGGGAAAAGAAAACAAGATATAAAAAACAGAAAACAAATGGTAACATGACAGACTTAACGAAAACCATAAAAAGGACTTTATCAAATGGAAATGGCAAACATCCCAATGAAAATGCAGACACTATCAGGTTGAATTTAAAAAGCAAAACTCACTGACATGTGTCCTACAAGAAATGCACATTAAATACACAGATACTAATAGACTGAATGTAAATGGATGGGAAAAAAATAAAACAAAGATTCCTAACACTACTCAAAAGCAAACTGAAATATATATATTAATATCAAAACTATTATCAGTTATAGAAATAATCTATTTCATAATAATAAAGTGATCAAGAAAATATAACAAACCTAAATGTTTATGCATCCAGTAACAGAGTTACAATAGCAATAAAATAAGTAGAAAGAGACAAAACCACAATTATACTAAGAGATTTCAACATGCCTCTCTAGATAGAACAAGCAGGCACAACAAAAGAACAAAAACACAAGGCTATAACAGAACTAAAAAATACCATAAAACCAACCAGACCTGATGGATATTTATAAAACACTACCCAACTACTGAAGAAAATTGCATTCTTCACAAGTGTACAGGAACGAGCTACAAAATTAGACTAGATTCTAAGATATAAAACAAGTGAAGAATTCTTTTTTAAGAATTTAAGTACTACAAAGAATTTTTTTAAACAATAGAGCTAAATTAGAAATTAATACCATAAAGATCTCTGGAAAATCCCCAAATATTTGCAAAGTAAATAACATACTTCTAAATAAATCATGTATTAAAAAAAGAAATCACAAAGGAAATAAAAAGTATTTCTGAGTAAATGAAAACACAACACATCGTAATTGACAGGTGCTGTTATAGTAGTATCTACAGGGAAATTTATAACATTAAATGCCAATATCAGAAAAGAAAATCTTAAACCAATGAACCTCAGCTTTCACCCAGAAAAAACAAGCAAAGTAAACCCAGAGTAAGCAGAAAGAAAGGAATCAGTGAAATATAAACAGAAATCAACAGAGAAAATCAATACAACCAAAGCCAGTTCTTTAAGGTCAGTAAAATACATAAATCCTGTTACACAAATATAAATGAGAGAGAGCGAGAGAAAGGGCGAGATACCTGATATAGAATCATCACAGGTTAATCAGACATTTAAAACAATTAAGGAAATATTATATAAACACCGTATGCCAATAAATTCAACAACTTAGATGAAATCAAAAAATTTCTTGAAAAAACAGAAGTAACAAAAACTGTCTCAAAAAGAAACAAATAACATGAATAGTCTAATACCTAATAAAGAAAGTGAATATTTAACTTTTGGAGATGATGGCAGAGTAGGAGGACCCCAGGCTCACCTTGTCCCACAGATATAACTATGTAACACTCACATCAATGTAAATAACACAGAAAAAGATCCAAGACTGGCAGAAGAGACTCCACAATTAAAGGTAGAAAAGAGACCACACCCAAGAGGGTAGGAAGGGCAGAGACACAGTGGGGAGAAAAATGGACCACCACCAGCTGACAGTGAGGACAGGGGAAGGTCATGGGCAAGAAGGGTGAGAAGGGCACCTGGGTGGCTGAGTGGGTTAAGCCTCTGCCTTCGGCTCAGGTCATGATCTCAGGGTCCTGGGATCGAGCCCTGCATTGGGCTCTCTGCTCAGCAGGGAGCCTGCTTCCCCCTGCCTCTCTGCTGCCTCTCTGCCTACTTGTGATTTCTCTCTCTGTCAAATAAATAAAATCTTTAAAAAAAAAAAAAAAGTGCGAATCTGTCACATGGGGAAGCCTACATAAGGAAGATGAATGCACATAACATTTGGATTTGAAAAACAGAGGGTCCGAATTTCATGACTTCTTACAACAAGAGGGACATAAAACCTGGAATTTTAAAAAGCAGCAGACTTTGGCTCTGGGCCAGTGGGCAACAGGAAACTGAGTCCCTGCGCTTAAAGAGCACAACAAACAGCCCATAGAGATACAGCATAGAAGTAGCAGTTTGAAAGGCACCTGAAGCTTACAGAAGAAAGAATTATTTACTAATCTCAGAGCATATCCTGGAGGAACAGAAGTCACTGGGGAAATCCTCCAGGAAAAAAGGAACTGGCAGGAGCCACTTCCCTCCCCTAGCCCTCAACATAAACAGAGGACCACCTGCAGGACTCACTACAAAACTTGCTAGCACTTCCAACCCTCCCCTGCCCCAACGCCACACCGTACTTCCCCCAATCTACCTCTCCAGATGGCCTTCCTCCGTAGAGGGCAGGGGAAAGAGGTACTCAAAGCTAGCCCTGCCATCCTCCTACACCATCCCGACCCCCAACAGTGTGCTTCCATGAATCCAACCTCTCCAATTTGCTCTTGTACAAAACCCAGGCCAGTGCCACAGACCTGACAGTGTGCAAACAGCCCCCACAGAGGCCAGCACCATTCCAAAGGGACTCTTCCCCCAGAGAGAGGGAAAGATAAAAACACACAAGCCCTGGCTGGAGGCTGACAACTCGTCTGACTGCAGGCCCTGCCCACCAACAAAAGCTTCTCAGGGGACAACACAGGGAAAGCATCCTGCAGATCGGTGCAACTTCATCCCCGGCAAACACCTGATCTGACTCAACTCAAGCTCAACGTGTCTCCAGACTGCCTTACTAACAACGCAGGGACAAAAACTGCCCACAACAGGCAGAGCGCCATCGTAGACAACTGGACTTCTTGGGTAAAAAGTGGTTCAGCCACAACAACAGGGTGCACACATCATATATAAAAGACGCCCCTGAAGGGACAGGTTCTGGTGAACAGGGGAAACTATACAGCAAGACACTACAGGAATTCTTTTTCATAAGGTCATTACTTTCGAGTCCAGAAGACTTAGCTTTCTTTCCTAAAAAAAAAAAAAAAAGAAAAAGACACTGAGTTAGACAAAATGGGGAGACAGAGGAATATGTCCCAAATGAAAGAACAAAACAAAATCACAGTAAGAGACCTAAGCGAAATAGAGATCAATAATATGCCTGATAGAGAATTGAAAGCAACAATCATAAAAATACTCACTGAACTTGAGAAAAGAGTGGAGGACATCAGTGAGACCCTTAACGATGAAATAAAAGAGAACCAATCAGAGACGAAGACTACAATAAATGAAATTAAAAATATACTAAATTGAATAAATGGCAGAGTAGATGAAGCAGAACAAAACAGCATCCTGGAAGACCAAGAAATGGAAAGAAATCAAGCTAGGCAGGAAAGAGAAAAACAAGTATGCAAAAGAAGAATACACTTCAGGAACTCAGCCACACTATCAAGCATAATAACATTCACATTATAAGGATCCTAGAAGGAGAAAGGAAAGAAAAGAGGGCAGAAAAATCTATTTGAAGAAATAGCTGAAAGCTTCCTGAACCTGAAAAAGGAAAACAGAAATCCAGATCCAGGAGGCACAGAGATCCTAAAACACAATCAACCCAAGGAGGTCCACATTAGGACACGCAGTAATCTAAAGGGCAAAAAGAAGTGATAAAAAGAATTCTTAAAACAGCAAGAGAAAGGAAAGCAGTTACGTACAAGAGAAACCACGTAAGGCTATAAGCTGATTTTTTTTAAAGATTTTATTTATTTGTCAGAAAGAGAGAGAGAGAGAGCACAAGCAGGCAGAGTGGCAGGCAGAGGCAGAGGGAGAAGCAGGCTCCCTGCCGAGCAAGGAGCCCGATGTGGGACTTGATCCCAGGACCCTGGGATCATGACCTGAGCCGAAGGCAGCTGCTTAACCAACTGAGCCATCCAGGCGTCCCTATAAGCTGATTTTTTTAACAGAAACTTTGCAGGCCAGAAGGGAGCAGTATGATATATTCAAAATGCTGAAAGGAAAAAATGTGTAGCCGATATACTCTATCCAGCAAGGCTATCATTCAGAACAGGAGAGAGAAAGAGTTTCCCAGAAAAACAAAAGTTAAAGGAATTTATAACCAGTAAAACAACGATACAAGAAATGTTAAAGAGGACGCTGACTGGAAAGGAAAGACCATAAGCAAGAGTAAGGAAAATAGGAAGCACAAAGCAGTAGAAATAAATATATCTGTAAAAATCAGTCCAGGGACTCACAAAAGGATAAAAAGTGTGACACCATATACCTACACATGGGGAGAACAGGTTCAAACTTAAGCAACCATTACCCTCATCTACACTGCTATATGCAGAAGAGGTTATGTACAAACCGAATTATAACCACAAATGAAAAACCAGTAACGTAATCCAAACAATAAGAGAAAGGAATCCAAGTATATCACAAAAGAAAGCCAATTAATCACAAGAGAAGAGAGCAAGGGAGGAAACGAATGGAGAAAATCTATAAAAACAACCATACAACAAGGAACAAAATGGCTATAATAAACACATAACTATCAAAAATTACTTTGAATGTAAATGGACTATATACTATAATCAAAAGACATAGGGTGACAAAATGAATGGAAAAAAAAAAAAAAGACCTATCTGTATGCTCCCTATAAGAGACTCAGTTCAGACCCAAAGACTAATGCAGATTAAAAGTGAAGGGACACAAAGGATACAAAAATACAGATTCTAAGGGGTACATGCACCCCAATGGCTGCTGCAACATTATCAACAATACCCAAACTATACAGAGCCCAAATGTCCATCAGCAAATGAATGGATAAATAATATGTGATACACACACACACACACACACACACACACACAAGAATATTATTCAGCCATCAAAAAGAATGAAATCTTGCCATCTACAACAATGTGGATGGAGCAGAGCATACTAGGCTAAGTGAAGTCAGTCAGTCAGAGAAAGAAAAATACCATATGATCTCACTCATATGTGGAAACTAAGAAAGAAAACTGTTGAACATATGGGAAAGGGGCAGGGGGGAAGGAGAAAAACATACCAGAAGAGACTCTTAAAAATAGAGACAAACTAAGCGTTGATGGAGGGACATGGGTGGGGGATGGGCTAGATGGGTAATGGGTATTAAAGGGGATACTAGTTGTAATAAAAACTGGGTGTTGTATGTAAGTAACGAATCACTGAATTCTGCTCCAGAAAAAACAACATTGCACGGCATGTTACTAATCAAAATTTAAATTAAAAAAAAAAAAGTGAAGGAACAGAGGAACATTTATCATACAAAAGGGATATGAAAAGAAAGCCAAGATAGCAATACTTTTATCAGACAAAACAGACTTTAAAACTGTCTGTAACAAGAGACAAAAAATGACATTATATAATCACTGAGAGGAAAATCCAACAAGAAGTTATAACTTCTTGTAAATATTTATGCACCCAATATGGGAGCACTCAAATACTTAAAGCAGTTAATAACAAATATGAAGGAAGTAACTGACAGCAATACAATATAGAGGACTTTAGTAGGGGACTTTAACATCTCCCTTACGCCGGTAGACAGATCATTCCCAAAGAGAAAATTAACAAGGAAACGGTGGCTTTGAATGACACACTGGACCAGATGGATATAAAAGATGTATTCAGAACATTCCATCCTAAAGCAGCAGAATACAAATTCTTTTCAAGTGAACATGGAACATTCTTCAGAATACATCACATATTAGGACAAAAACCAAGTCTCAACAAATTCAAAATGATCAGTTATTCCATGTAACTTTTCTGACCACAATGCTATGAAACGAAATCAACCAGAGGAACAAATCTGAAAAGAAAACAAATACGCAGGGTTAAAAACACGCTAATGGGTTATCCAAGAAATCAAAGAGGAAATAAAAAAAATAAATGAAGACAAATGAAAATGAAAACACAACATTTCAAAATCTTTGGGATGCAGCAAAAGCAGTTCCAAGAGGGAAGTTTACAGCAACACAGGCCTACAAAAGAAGCAAGAAAAATGTCAAATAAACAATTAACTTTATACCTAAAGAAGTTAGAAAAACTAAAATAAAACCCAAAGCTAGGATAAGGAAAGAAATACTAAAGATTAGAGCAGAAATAAATGAAATAGAAAAAAGTAATAGAACAGATCAACGAAACCAGGAGCTGTTTCTTTGAAAAGATCAACAAAACTGATAAACCCTTTGACAGATTCATAAAAAAGAGAGAGAGCAGGGAGTCAAACAAAATCAGAAACAGGAGAAATAACAACCAACAGCAAAGAAATACAAATGATTATAAGAAGTTATGAAAAATTATATGCTGACAAATTGAACAACCTAGAAGAAATGGATAAATTCCTAGAAACATAAAACCTCAAAAACTGAATCAAGAAAAAACAGAAAACTTGAAAAGATTGATTACCAGCAATAAAATTGAATCAGTAATCAAACACCTCCCAACAAACTGAAGTCCAGGACCAAATACATGGCTTCACAGATGAATTCTACCAAACATTTAAAGAAGAGCTAATACCTACTCTTCACAAACTATTCCAAAAAATAAAGAGGAAGGAAAACTTCTAAATTCATTCTATGAGTCCTGTAGTACCCAGGTACCAAAACCAGATAAAGACAGAAAAAAAGAGAAATACAGGTATCTCTGATGAATACAGGTGCAAAATACTCAACAAAATATTAGCAAAATGAATCCAATAATACATTTAAAAATTCATTCACCAAGATCAAGGGGGATTTATTCCAAGAATGCAAGAGTGGTTCAGTATCTGTAAATCAATCAACATGATAATCACATCTATAAGAGAAAGGATAAAAACCATATGATCATTTCAAAAGATGCAGAAAAATCACTTGACAAAATACAACATCCATTCATGATAAAAATTTGGCTGAACAAGTAAGTTTAGAGGGAACATACTTCAATACAGAAAGGCCATAAATGAAAAATGCACAACTAACATCATATTCAATGGTGAAAACTGAAAGCTTTCTCCCTAAGATCTAAAGCAAGACAAGGATGTCCACTCTCACCACTTGTATTCAACATAGAACTGGAAGTCCTAGCGCTAGGACTTGTTGTCAGACAAGGAATAAAAGGCATCCAAACTGGTAAGGAAGAAGTAAAGCTTTCATTGTCTGTGGATGACAAGTCACTATAAACAGAAAAGCCTACAGACTCCACCAAGAGATTATACACTGATAAATGAATTCATTAAAGTCACAGGATATAAAATTGATGTAAAGAAATCTGCTGCATTTCTATACATTGATGAAGCAGCAAAAAGGGAAATTAAGAAAGCAATCCCATTTACAACTGTATCAAAATTAATAAAATACCTAGGAATAAACTTAACCAAGGAAGTGCAAGATCTGTACTCAGAAAAGTATAAAAGAGTGAGGAAAGGAATTGAAGATAATACAGACAAATGGAAAAATATTCCAAGTTCATGGATTGGAAGAAAAATATTGTTAAAATGTTTGTACTACCCAAAGCATTCTACAGATTTAAAACAATCCTTATCAAAATACCAAAGGCATTTTTCACGGAACTAGAACAAATAATCCTAAAAATTGTATGGAACCACAAAAGACCCTGAATAGCCAAACCATCTTCAAAAAGGGAGGCAAAGCTGGAGGTATCATAATTCCAGATTTCAAGTTATACTATAAAGCTATAGTAACCAAAACAGTATGGTACTAGCACAAAAACAGACACACAGATAAATGCAACAGGATAGAAAATCCAGAAACAATCTCATGATTACATGGTCCATTATATGTGACAGAAGAGGCAAGAATATGCAATGGGAAAAAGGCGGTCTCTTCAAAAAATGGTGATGGGAAAACTGGACAGTTGCATGCAAAAGAATAGAACTGGACCACTTTCGTATACCATACATACATACATACATACACACACACACACACACACACACACACACACACACACACACACAGTTACACACACCTCAAAATGGATTAAGTTAATCCTTAAATGCGAGACCTGAAACCACAAAATGCTATGCTAGATGAGGACACAGGCAGTAACATCTCTGACTTGAGGCACAGCAACATTTTTCTAGATATGTCTCCTGAGGAAAGGGAAAGAAAATCAAAAATAAACTATTGGGACAACATCAAAAGAAAAAACGTTCTGCACGGCAAAGTAAACAACCAACAAAACTAAAAGACAACCTATTGAATGAGAGAGGGTATTTCCAAATGGCATATCTAATAAGGGTCAGTACCCAAAATATATAAAGAACTCATACAACTCAATGCTCAAAAACCACTCAATGCTCAAAAACCAATCATCCAATTGAGAAAGGGGCAGAAGACATAAACAGACATTTCTCTAAAGAAGACATCCAGATGGCCAACAGACACATGAAAAGATGCTCAACATCACTCATCAACAGGGAAATGCAAATCAAAACCACAATGACATATCCTCTCTCACACTTGTCAGAATGGCTAAAATCAACAACACAAGAAAGGAACAACAGGTGCTGGTGAGAATGTGGAGAAAAAGGAACCCTCTTGCACTGTTGCTGGGAACGCAAACTGGTGCAGCCACTGTGGCAAACAGTATGGAGGTTCCTCAAAATGTTAAAAATAGAAATACCCTACAATCCAGCAATCGCCCAAAGAATACAAAAACACTAATTTGAAAAGATACATAACCCTTATGTATACTGCAGCATTATTTAGAATAGCCAAATTATGGAAGCAGCCCAAGTGTCCATCAACAGATAAAGAAGATGTGGTGTATGTATATGCAAGGAAGTATTATTCAGCCATAAGAAAGAATGAAATCTCGTCATGTGCAATGATGTGGATGGAGCTAGAGAGTATAGTACTAAGTGAAATAAGTCAGTCAGAGAAAGACAAACACCGTATGATCTCACTCATCCTTGGAATTTAAGAAACAAAACACACAAACGAAGGAAAAGAGAGAGACAAAGCAAGAAACAGATTCTTAACTATAGGGAACAAACTGATGGCTACCAGAGGGGAGGTAGGTAAGGGGATGGGTGAAATATGTGATGAGGATTAAGAGTTCATTTATCATTACGAGGACAGAGTAACATACAGAACTGCTGAATCACTATACTATAGACCTAATACTAATGTAACATTATGTTAACTATACTGGAATTAAAATGAAAAAGTTAATTTAAAAAAGTACTGCAAAAAATCCTGATTTTGGTGATGTTAAAATTAAAAAAAAAAATTCAATAATAAATTACCATGGACACATACACACACCAGGAAAAAAAAAAAAAAGAAAGAAAAAGAAATTGAATATTTAATTAAAAATCTTCCCACAAAAAGAAAACTCCAGGCCTAGATGACTTCACTGATAAGTTCTACCTTATATTTAATAAGGAAATAATAACAATTCTACATGAACTTGTTCAAGAAATTGATGAGGGAGAAATACTTCCCTATGCATCCTTTGAGGCCACCATCACCCTGATACCAAAACCAGACAATGATATCACAAAAAAAGAAAACTGAGATCGACTTTTTTCACAAACATAGATGCAAAGATTCATTTTAAAAAACTAGCAAACCAAATCCAACAATGTATTTGAAAAGTAATACATCACAGCCAAGTAGAGTTTTACCCAGGAATATGAGCTTTAACAATCAAAAATAAATCAGTGTCAATCACTATATTAACAAACTAAAACAGAAAAATCACATGATCTTGATAGACACTGAAAAGGCATTTGACAAAATTTAACACGTATTCCTGACAAAACCTCTGACAAACTAAGAATATAATGAACATTTTAAACCTAATAAAGGACATCTATGAAAAACCTATAGCTAACATCATTTGCAAGGGTGAAAGATCAGATACTGTCCTCCCCTAATAGTAGGAACAAGGCAAGGATGTCTGCTCTTACACTTCTATTAAACATGATGGTGGAGGTTCTAAGCCAGTGCACTCAGGAAAGAAAAAGAAGGCATCCAGATTGGGAAGAAAAAAACAGTCTTTATTCACTAAAAATATTACCATCCACGTGAAAATCAGATGCAACCTAAAAAAAACTACTAAAACTAATAAGTGACTTAACAAGATTGCAAGATACAAGATGAATATATAAAAAGTCAGTGTATTTCTATATACTAAAAATGAACAAAAGGAAATTGAAGTTTAAAAATGATACCATTTATTATTACATCAAAAATATGAAATGCTTAGGAATAAATCTGACAAAAGAGTAAAAGGTCTGTATCCTGAAAACAACAAAATATTGCTGAGAAAAATTAAATAAGACCTAAATAAACAGAGATATATACATTATTTACGAGTTGGAAACTCAATATTTTTAAACTGTTCATTCTCCCCAAACTGATCTATAGCATCAACATAATCTCAACCAACATCCCAGCAGGATTCATTGGGGAAATGAATGAATGAAGCTGACTCTAAAATTCATATGCAAATAGAATGGACTTAGAAAAGCCAAAACAACTCTGAAAAAGGAGAACAAAGTTGGAAGACTAAACCTACCTGATTTTGTAACTTACTATAAAGCTACATTCCTGGCTAAAAGATAGATAAATAAATCAATGCAACACATTAGAGAGTAAAGAAATAAATCCACACATACATAGACAACTGATTTTTTTATAATTTTTTTTTTTAATTTTTATTTTAAGTGGCTTCACACCCAAGGTGGGGCTTGAACTCACAACCCCGAAATCAAGAGTCCCATGCTCTACTGATTGAGCCAGCCAGGTGTCCCCTGACTTTTTTATAAAAATGTAAAGGCGGGGCACTTGGGTGGCTCAGTCCATTAATATTATGCCTTTGGCTCAGATCATGATCCCAAGGTCCTGGGTCCTTGATGGCCCCACATCAAGGCTCCCTGCTCAGTGGGGAGCCTGCTTCTCCCTCTCCCTCTGCCAGTCCCCTTGCTTGTGTTCTCTAGCAGGTTAGCAGGCCCGCGCTCTGTCAAATAAATAAAATTTTAAAATATTAAAAAAAAAAAAATGTAAAGGCCATGCAGTGGGGATTGGACAGCTTCTTCAAAACTGATTTTGGAAAAACTGGATGTCCATATACCAAAAAAATTGTGATATATACCTCCCACCATACTTACAAGTTAACTCAAAATGGACGATTTACCATCTAGTGTATGTTAACAATGCCTTTTTATGTTTTTTATTATTTTAATTCCACTCTAGTTAACAAACAGTTTAGTCTAGTTAACAAACAGTTTAGTACTAGTTTCAGGTGCATGATATAGTGATTCAAGCATTCCATACATCACCCAGTGCTCATCATGACACGAGCACTCCCTAATCCCCACCACCTATTTGACCCATACTCCCCACCCACCTCCCCTCTGGTAACCATCAGTCTGTTCTCTGTAGTTAAGAGTCTATTTCTTGCTTTGTCTGTCTGTCTCTCTCTCTTTTTTCACTTTGCACGTTTGTTTTGTTTCTTAAATTCCACATATGAGTGAAATCATATGGTATTTTTCTTTCTCTGACTTACTTTGCTTAGCATTATATTCTCTAGCTCCATCTATATCATTGCAAATGGAAAGATTTCATTCTTTTTTATGGTTGAATAATATTCCATTATAGATATATATCACATCATCTTTATTCATCGATCTATCAATGGACACTTGGGCTGCTTCCATAGTTTGGCTATTGTAAATAATTAACTATGCCTCTTTAAAAAAAAGAAAAAGGACAGGCTGGAAGAGAGAGTAGCTTGGCTAACTTCTCATAGGGTTGATTAGACAAACACTTAGTACAGGCCCAATGTGTACTAACTTGTGATAACTGATGGTCGAACAACTGGTTAGGCACTTTCACACATGATGATTAATTCATTCTCTAAGAAAATAAAAATTCACTTCTTTATTTTTTGCTTGCTGTATAAATCCTCAGGGAAATAACATCAACACTTGTTTCCCTTTACTACAAGAAAAAGAGATCAACACCTGAGGGAAGGAAATACACAAAAAATATTGAAAACGCTGTACAAAATCAACTGAGAGATAATATACTGCCAATACCCTTGTCCACAAGGCTGGGGATACCCAGGTGGTATTCTAACATAACATATCCAGTCTGTAAGTCAATGGTCTTCATTAAGAAGTGGGGAAATTTGTAAGGAGAAAAGAATTTTTTCTGGCATATAATGTTACAATCTTAATTAAATCAGGAGTGTCTGGCTGGCCACCACCAAAATTCACCCTGAGAAGTGAAACAGTTATGGGTTAAATAAGAGCATGAAATGTGGTTTTTCTTCCCACATGAATGGTTACGGTATATGTCAATGCTGCATACCAGCCCTATGTGGTAAAAGTACTAAGAAAAAGCAAAAGTTTAAACAGTAAGTCATTTCTCAAGTTTTACAAGAGGCTGAGTTAATAGTTAAATCAATCTTGTGCTACTTGTTACCAGATAACAAAAACATCTTTCTTAAGAACAGCCAACTAAAGGATCACCTCATGCTAGGTGAGTAATAAATGCAAAGTGAGGGGCGCCTGGGTGGCTCAGTTGGTTAAGCAGCTGCCTTCTGCTCAGGTCATGATCCCAGGGTCCTGGGATTGAGTCCCACATCGGGCTCCTTGCTCGGCGAGGAGACTGCTTCTCCCTCTGCCTCTGCCTGCCACTCTGCCTGCTTGTACTCTCTCTCTCTCTCTCTGATAAATAAATAAATAAAAGCTTTTTAAAAAATAAATAAATAAATAAATGCAAAGTGATTTTAACTGCCCCAATCAACCTCTCTAGGGATAGAAAGAGGACAGTGCTACTTCGTTTTGCATTTGACCCTTCAACAATGTGGAGATTAGGGGCACTGCCACCTCACATAGTCAAAAACCCACCTAGAACTTTTGACTCCCCCCAAAACTTAACTACTAACAACCTACCAGAAGCCTTACCAATATATAAACAGTTGATTAACACGTTTTGCATATCATATATATACTATATTCTTACAATAAACTATGCTAGAGAAAAAAATGTTATTAGGATAATCATAAGGAAGGAAAAATGCATTTAGAGTACTGTATTGTATTCATCAAAAAATTCTGTGTATAAGTGGACCCATGGAGTTCAAACCTGAGTTGTTCAAGGGTCAACTGTAGTTTATATTTAACCACAAGGCTAACTTAGCCAGAGATCCAAGCCTTTCACAAACTAAGTACATAAGGTCCAAAAGTCAAAGATGATACAGTTTGATGTGTATGAATTCTACAAATGCCGGGTAACCTGCAGAATGCCACTCAAACATCCTTGGGGACAACTGACATTTACTAATCTCTCTCTCAACATCATCAGTAAGATCCAGAATGGTTTTCTTACGTATCCTGATTTTTTCCTTCTATTTCCACCACAATGCTTTTTTGTTTCATTTTACTTTTCCACTTGTCCTAGTTTTAACAGTTAAAAAAAAAAATCCCAACTCTAATGCTGCAACCAGAAGACATACATTTCTTTAGACAACTACAATGCATACTGCTTTGGAAATTTTGTCTTTAATCTCAGGAAGAAATTTTCAGAATTCACACATTTATCTTAATAAGTCAGTCCACAAAAGACAAAGTCAAGAAAAACACTTATGCATTTATTTTGATTAGGAAAAATTCTCACATATTAACAATAAGAAAACAAACCACACACAACCCTCCATCTCTGATGACAAAGCCAGAGGGAGACCTTAATGGTGGCAGCTCATAAATCCTAGCCCCAGATCACAAATACAGCTGCAAGAAAACTCTCCCAAGAAAAATATATGGCATTAGAAAAACCACCAGGGAGATTAGTGAAAAAACTAAGAGCATATCTATCATTCAACAACTTTTCAAAGAGTATTTTTCACAGTTTATTTACGTTAAACTATTCCAAAGTCATTAGGTAACCCGAGGATGAAGCCCTGGAAAATAGAAACCCATCTCTTATAGTCTTATGTCTCTCTAATCCCATCAGGGTTTGGGACATATAGAATGCACATAAAACACTGACCGAAGGAAGAGAGTTCATCCAGAAGAGGCCGGGAAATCCAGGACAGTGACTACTTCATCCCAATGACTACTGAGCAGTCCCAGTGAAGTGACACTGCTTCTCATAAATTTCATTTACTCTATATAAATGACATACAGAGAAAGTTTTTCCAAAACCAGAAGAATCAACACATTTGCCCCAAAATTTACTTTCTGCAAAATGAGAAAACTAAAAACTGACGTGTCAAAGATCATGAGTTAGTGGTTGGGGAAAGAAAAATTAGAAATAATTTCATTAGGGGCACCTGGGTGGCACAGTGTCATTTAAGCAGCCGACTCTTGGTTTCAGCTCAGGTGGTGATCTCAGGGTCGTGGGATCGTGCACCACGTGGGGCTCCACGCTCGACACAGTGTCTGCATCAGATTCTCTCTTCGTCTCCCTCCCCCTCTCCCTCTGTCTCTCCCACTTGGACTCGTGCTATCTAAAATAAATAAATAAATCTTTAAAAAATAAAAAAAGAAAGAAAAGAATTTCATTACATTCCTTTGTCACAAATTATTCGTAAGAAACAGATTTCCATGACTTGGATTTGAAAGACCTAAAATTACAATTCTCGGGTAGCTGCCAACAGGTATGGTCCCCAAACAAAGAGGCATGACCATTTCATACTAACCTGTTCTTGGCAAAAGGATTTTATCATCTGCTAAAAACCGTAAGCACAAGCCCAGTCCACTTAAGATTTTTCTAATCTAATGTACCCTCTGGGATCTACGGTAGACTCATAACCATATGCACATCATAATTTTACCAAAGTAAGCCATTATGCAAAGCAGAAATCGGAGGTCTTGTTCTTTGTACTTATTACACATTTCCGTGCAGGTCCACCTAAACTAGTCACACCACCGAAGTCCAGGTAATTTGTGATTTTTGAAATCTACATTTTAACACTTTTAAGCAAAAGGGAATTTTAAGCATTCCAGCACTTGGAACTTTCTTCACACATAGTACAGCTTCCCAGAATTAGAAGCATGCCCCGTTGGCATTCTGGTTCAACCACAGAAATGGAGAGACAAAGCATCACAATTTCAGTGAAGGACGGGTCAGTAGCAAGTCAGAATCTGTAGCCCAAGGCTCCTGACGCTCAGGCTATTTCTCCAACAAAGTATTTATATGACTTAAACAATACACGAGCAAACACTGACATCCAACTCTTCGCTGAATATCTTCACAATGAAACTGCCCCTTTTCTTCTCCTTTACCGAAGTGTAAGGGAGCGAGGGCAAGGCCATGGCCCGAAAACAGTGTGAAGACAGCCTCCTCCTCTTTGAGCTGCCAACACGTGACACCCAGAAGGAATCGTTTCATCGTCCTTGATGAAGACCCCCATAATTGTTGAAAGAGGAACCTAAAGAGCAATTCTTACATCAATAACCACCATTTGCCCTCAGTTGCCTACATATCAGTAGAATATTCCAGACAGTCTAAACCAACAAAGAAAACGTTAGAAGAGGCCTGATACCGTACAAGTGTTCAGTGTGCTTTCTGGCTGTGTCTCCGTCTGCATCACCGCTCTTGTCTCTGACCTGACTGCCAAGGAAGGGATGGGCGAGGTTGTCAAAGACCAGACCTCGGGAGTGTAAGAGAAAACTATTCCTTGTCTCAGCCTGTTTGTCAGCAGCTGTATTTCTACCTCCAAGGGCAGCCTTTCAGAAGGAATGTGGAAGTAGGCAGGAAAATAAAGCTTATTTCATTTTAAAGATTTTATTTATTTGACAGAGAGAGAGAGAGCACAAGCAGGGGGAACAGCAGGCAGAGGGAGAGGGAGAAGCAGGCTCCCCACCAAGCAGGGAGCCCGATGCGGGGCTCGATCCTAGAACCCGGGGATCATGACCTGAGCTGAAGGCAGACGCTTAACCGACTGAGACACCCAGGCGCCCCTAGAGCTTATTTTTAAAATGCCCATTTCATTCCGCTAAAATGGTTCACCTGTGCCGTAAAAGTACCTTAAGAACTATTTTAACCTGGAATGTCGCAACTTTGGTAAGAAATAAATAAGGAAGTAGGTTGCTTTAAAAATAAATAAATGAAACAGATTTCCACCAAAGTTTTACAAAAGAAATGTGGAAGCTGGGGCAAGCAGAAGAGCCCAAAATTAAAATACTGGGATCCTGAAATCAGTTCTAAGTGCTGTTCTCTACAACATTATCATTAACCCTGCTGTGTGCCTTGACTCACCAAAACAAAATATGGAATGATTGTGCCAAGATCCTGTGTTTACTTCAAATAAACCTTTTAGCGCATTTGTGGTCACTTTTCCATGCACCTTATTTAAAAATAAGCCAATATAAATCACATTTTTAAATCTTAAAACTTATGCAACTGATAAAGTTGTTTATGCAACTGGTAATAAAAATGCCTTTGCATCAAAAAAGTTTATGCAACTGATTGGTAATAAAAATGCCTTTGCATCAATAAAAGTTTCATTTTAATATTAAACTTGTCAGAATGAAAAGTTCAGATAATGTCTACTGTTCCTTGGTTTGAACCCCTAAAGAATTCACTCACATAGAAGCAAAGTCAACCTCTTCTAGAGATGAAAAGCCCCAAAGAACTTGGTACAGGCAGTCCTTGACTTACAAGCCTGAAAAACCCTTCCATTAACAAAAAGCCTCCTGGTTTTTGCCACCCCAATATACACCCCATGACCTGAGCCGAAGGCAGAGGCTTAACCCACTGAGCCACCCAAGTGCCCCAAAAATCTTGTCTTTTTACCGCTTTTGGACTATTACCCCATAATTGCTCCCAGGATCCTTCAAAATTTTTTTTTGCTTTTCCTGTACCACGTTAAATTTTACCTAATTGGAAGTTTTGTCAGTTAAAAGTGTCCTTTTCAGGGACGCCTGGGTGGCTCAGTTGGTTGAGTGTCTCCCTTCGGCTCAGGTCATGATCCCAGGGTCTGGGGATCCAGTTCCACATCGGGCTCCTTGCTCAGCGGGGAGCCTGCCTCTCCCCCTGTTTTGGGCTGGCCCTGTCTCTCTCTCACTCTCTCTGTTAAATAAATAAATAAATTACTTAATTAGTTAATGTTTTTTAAAGTGAACTTTTCAAAATATAGGTTATTCTAACAGGTGGAATCAGCCATTTCTGAGTTCATATAACCGTGCTTCTTCTCACACGTAACTAAGATGACTCACTAAGACAAAGGAAAGTCAGATTTGCAGGGGTGGAAGGGAGACATCTTAAAAAATAGATAAGGCTGATGTGACAGGTGTGCACTGGGGTCTGGGGGCACCAAGAGGAAGATAGGGGAGTTCCCAAAGGCATATAAATGTGTGCACTTTTTTAAAATGCGTGCACTTCTATACCATATAGAGAAGATGAAGTTTAGCTTGTAAGGAGTCACTGAAAACTCTTCAAGCAAGTAACATGATTCGATTTGCAGATGGTCAAAATTGGAACAGAAGGAATTTGGAGGATGGGTCGAAGAATGGTGAGATTAGAGGCCAGGTAGGAAGCTACTGTCATAATATAACCAAGAGAAGGTGGGCCTGACCAAGGCAGTAGCAGAAATGGTGCAAGGTGGTGAATGGAGAGAAACAAGGAAGAAATACACAGAACAATAATCTATAGGATGTGCCAGTATGAGGAGTGAGGGAAGAGGAGTAGGACTTTCAGGTTTCTGGCATGAGCAGATTCATGGCTTGGATGTTCAGGGGACAGCGCATACATTAGCTACAGGAGGAAATTAAAGAAGAGGAGCAAATTTAGGGGAACAACTATAGAGTTCAATGTTGAGTCTGAAATGCTTACGGATGATCCAGGTGGAAAAACAAAATTGTGATAAGCACCTGGGTTTATGAATCTGGAAGCTGAGAAGAAAGGTTGGGGTTGGACTTAAATTTAAATACAAGGTGTCTCCAAGTAAAAGGACTGAATCAACCAGACTGTAACTTCCTCCCCAACAGACCTTTTGTCATTTTGTTTCCTACATGCACCTAAAATTATGTCTGCCCATAGGAGCAAATGGTCAAGAAATATTTAATGACTGGATGCCAAGGGGAAATGAATGAGGAGCATGAGAGAGGAGTAAACCTTACAGTTTTTTGAGAAATTCACTGGGAAACCACCATTTCTAACAGTTGCTAAGGAAGTTAAGATTTCAAAACCCAAAAAAGCAATTTAAAAATTATCTTTTGTAAAAAATAAGAATAACTGGCTAGCAATCCGGGACTGATCTATAATCTAAGCCTAGGATCATTAGCTGTACAATCCCCATCAGTGTTCTCACTTTAAATGTAAAATCTAAGTTTCTATTCAAATACTACTTTTGAGTATTTTAGAATATTTGAAGTTCTACTTGGATTGAAAATGACCATCTACTTCCAAGTAAACAGAAATGACGGAAAGTGAGAGATTTTTGTTTCTGCTTCTACAGATTAGTATAAACACCTCCACCTCTGGACAGAAATAGGACTTTCCTTTACCAAGAGTTCCCAGAGCAAGAAGTTACAACTGGGTTTGTAACCCCGGCACAACCATTTCTAAAAAATATACCTGTTTTTGAGGTCCATGTCCAAAAAGTGGCAGTTTTTGGAAACAATGGACGTCTACTAGGATTTTAATAAAATAACTAAGCCGGGTAATTCCTAATAAATTGCAGCTGAGGTGCAAATGTGGGACCCACCAAAGCCTCTACCTGTAAAACTAAGAACCTTAGAGAACTGAGAGAGAACACAGACAGCACTGTATCCAACTTACTGATGCCTTCAGTAGGATATTGCATTATTCTCAGAAGTTTCTTAGAAAAGCAAAGAGGAAGTCAAGAAAAATGGCCTGGTGGGAAAGAAACAATTTTAAAGGACCTTAGTACACATATCTGAAGGTATTCATTCTCTAAGAGATGCTCAACCGTGTCTCCCTTCGAACTGCCCTGAACCCAGCAGTCTCGGCCTCCCTTATGCTAAGAGTTCTGCACAAGGTCAGGACTGCTCTATCAAGCTGTACCCACATTAGGAGCCGAGTTAACGGGGTATATACATCCTTTCTCTCATGTCAGAGTCTCTTATATAACATTTGCACACAGAGGATGCTCAGTAAATGTTTGCTGACTGGGCAAATATGCGTAGAAAGAATTCATTAGGCCACTTAAAAAGGGAATAGAATTAAAATGTTTTATAAAGTCAAAATGTTTTTAGACAGAGGGCATGTGGGGCGATAATTTACAGGGCAAAGAATGCTATTCATGCTTTGATACGAAAAACAGTTTGTGCTTATGGTAAAAAAGTAGAGCCCCACACAAATATCTGCATGTCCAAGAGTGCTCAGGCATTTCCACCTCACATCCACCTAGCTTCCTCGCCGTCCGCTGCTTGGCAGGCTGCTTTCAGATTATCATGGAAAGGTGGACGGCTGCAGTCTCCCTGGGCCAGTTTTTCCCGGCCGCACTAGCCATGGTGCAGCTATTCCGACAGGCTAGGACACTGGGAAGACAGACTGCTGAGAGCTTCCATGGGAAAGCAGCAGACGGCAGCCACCAGGAGGGCAGAGAGCTCCTGCACTAAGTTTTTGCCTCCTGTGAACGTGTTCATCAGTATCTCATTTTACATTCATATCCCCAAAGAGGGAAAACAGAGGTCATATCGTATTGGCTTTTTTTTTTTCTGTAAGCAACGAACATTGGAATGCAATAAGAGTAAGTGAATAGCAACGTCACCCATCAAAAAATAATAATTATGCCAAACTTCATTCAACCTCAGTTATTAAGCACCTTCTATGTGCCAGGTAATGTGGGACAAACATGACAAACAGGAGGGTGGAGAAAATGGATATGGCACTTTCCTTCAGGAGAGCCTGGATTCTAGCAGAAGAGAAGGCACGCACATGAAAGAAGGATTGGGGAGGGGGGGGGGGGAAGAAATGCGTAAACTGTGCTAAGTATTAGAAATAAAAAGGGTGGGTGTAAAGGAGAGGACTAAAGGCAGAACCTGGGGTGAACAATATGTTCAGGAAGAGCCCCTCTGAGCAGATGACATTGCAGCTCAGACCCAAAAGGTGCAAAAGAGCCCATGACGCAAAGAGCAGAGGGAAGAGCACGTCAGTAGAGGGAACAGCACGTCAGTAGAGGGAACAGCATGTGTAAGGTAACCGAGGTGGGGAAGAACCCGACGTGCTGGAGGAAATGAAGAAAGGGCTGAGGGCAGGCGCCAGGGAGTGACAGAGGGAAACAGGAGGTGGACCGCAGAAACAGAGGGCATAACCGAGTGCTGTAGCTCATAGGAGTCTGAAATTTAATTTGGATACACGGAGAAGCCATTGAGAGAACGTACACCGGGGAATAATAAGGTCAAAAGCATTTTTTTAAAGGATCGCACTGGCTACAGTATGGAGAACACACTGAAGGGGTTCAAGAGTGAAAAAGGGGAAACATGAGAAACACATCTCGGTTTTTCAAATCAGCAACAGCACAGGATTTCAAGAGTTTTACTTCCCCATGTGTGACATAAGCCTGGGCCCCTCGCAGTGTCACAGAGCAATGTCCTCAGGCAGTTGGCTCTGCGTGAGGAGAAGGACTGTACACAGCCAACTCTAAAACAGGGCACAAAATGAGAAAGGTCAAAAGTAAGGTATAAATAGAGTGACCATATAACCCAGTTTTCCAGGAAGTCCTGATTCATGCTTATTGTTCCAAGGTAATTATTAATAGTGCCCTCTTTCACTCTCAGAAATGTCCGACATTAGGTAATAAACTCTGGGGTCGCCCCCGTTATAAACAAAGGATCGTGGGAGTTTTAAGGAAAATGCATTTAATTCCAAAGGGAAAGATCATAAAAGCTTCAAGAAAGAAGTAGATCTGAAGTAGTTGCTGCAAGACAAACATGACCACTGAAGAAGGCGTCCAAACTGGGGGAACAGCATAAGCACAGGGTGGAGAAAGCACGGGGCCGAGCAGCTAACAGCACCCACAGCTCCAGCGTAGTGTTCGTGCAGAGCAGGGAGTAGGAGAGGCGTCTGGAAAGCTGCACTGGGTCTACCATTTCCTCCTGCCCTAACAGGTTTATGTTCCATTTAGTTGCCTCTGGATGGTCCCTGAAATTCCTTTAATAAGGGAGTACAATGTCAGTCAGGGAAACACCACACTTCTCTAAGAACCCAGAGAAGATGGTACATATAAGTGTTGAGTGAAAAGGGGAGCAGGGAAGCAGGTGGAAAGGGCACTTGTAACTTTGAAAGCAAACCTAAGGGGTTTCCCATGCAACGCTGACCCGGCCGGGAAGCAAGCTCGAGACCCTGTCTGGAAGAAGAGAATGAGAGGAAAACCGAAGAGCTGAGAGTCTAGCCCGAAGGCAGGTTCAGAGGCAGGAAGGGAAGGAGAAAAGAGGGGCTGTCCGGTTGGAAGAGGAGGTGGAGAAGAGCAGGGTCAGAATCGCTGGGCAAAGGGTGTTTCAAGTCCATGTCCTTCCCTTCTGGTGCCCTGACCTATCGGGGGCGTCTCCTCGCCCGACCTGCAGCACCAACGGAGCAGTGGGCAAATACTCCCTACGCGGTTCGCGAGCACGACACAGCGCACACCCCTCCAGGCCTCGGCCCGTCCTCCCCCCTGCCCTGTGCATGTGACAAGTACAGAGTCGTCCTGTGCGCAGGGAAGAAGCAGGTGATGACAAACTATGCTACTCTGCTTTTTTTTTTTTTTTTTTATTGACACCACCTTTTAATTAGAAAATAGATTTCTTTTAAGAAGTTTGACACCCGCAGCGTCTATGCTGTACAGGACGTCTCTGGGAAGAGCTCCACTTGCAGAACTGAAACACTGGACCAGGGCCGCTTAACTTCTAAAAAGTGCCATCTGACCTTCCGGCACCGCATGCCGGGCCCATCACTCAGCTTTCTGTCTCACCGGAGAGGCGGGGGCTTTAAGCGTCATCCTCGTCACTTCTTCATTAGGGAAACCGGACGATAGTATTTTTTTTTTTTTTAATCAAAAGTCGTTCCTGACAGTCTTATCCATACAGTGTGATCACTTCATTACTGACTGTGCAGTAGATCATTCTGCCCTCCTCTCCAGGGAACAGAATTTCTGGCCTCACGGCGATGCCTTCAAAACAAAGGCTACCTACTGTTGACACACCTCAGGCAACTGTGAAATCCTGAGTGTAGGTTTTGCTACTTAAATAAAAATTCTTCTGAGGGCCTTCATTCTGTTTGGTTTTAGGAAGAAAAATATTTCCCTTTAAATTTGTGGAACCCAAACCAATAATTCAAGCATAACATTTTATTAAAGTGAAGCTTTCTTGGTAACGAAGAAAAACAGTTAATGGTCTCTAGCCCCCGCCAATAATACATAGCCAGTATTTTCAGATTTCATTCACGCCTGCTCCCCTATACTGCCACTGAATACCACCAATTTTTGTAATACAGAGGATTCATAAAACTTACAAACCTTAAGAGCTGGACACCATTATGGTGCTGAAGGAGGAAAGAAAAAAGTAGAATAAAAAAAAGCTCCTGTTACCATATGCATAAAAAGCTGTGTTATTTGAGGGAGCTGGAAGATTTAAGGAGAAAAGAATACAACATAATTGTTCTACCAAAGCTATATTCTAATAAACTCCTGCTAAAAAGCAACCATTTTGAAAACATTACTTTTTGTAATGTAATGTCTATGGCATTTAGAAGAAACATTTATTTTTGCCAGTTTGGGAAAAAAGTCAATTAGTAAATACACAGAACGTGAATATAGTCCTAGTGTCGATAAAATTATTTTCATGCAAGATGTGATTTAAAAATTTTTAAGATCTGTTACAAGTTTTGCAAATAATGTCATACTGTTCCCTTTTCCCTTTTCTAAAAATAAAAAAGAGTACCATTAGTTTCTTTAAAACCATGACTCTTGCAGCACCTGCATTCGCATCACCTAAGGAAGGTGGTGCCACATTCCGGCCCCCACCCAAGGGTCCCTGGCTCCACGAGACAGAGGTGATGCCTGGGAATCTGCTGGTAACTGAAGCTCAGGAGTTGCTCCGACACAGGTGGTCCAAAGACCACCCTCTGAGCAACATTATTCTGTATGTTCCTTATCTAGAAAATACAGCTAATTGCCTCTCAATCTAATTACAACCAATCTCAGCCCCTCAGAACCATCACCAGCAATTAGGACCTGTCCAGGTTTGTATTACGTGATTTCAAGACACATGACACGAACGCTCCCTGCACAAATGCAGGTGCAGGGATCCCGGCGTGACCCGCTGTGACAGCGTCTGTGGAGGCAGCCGCGACGGAGAAGTGGCAGCTTCTGGCGAGCTGAGATCGCGGAATGCGGGGAGTGTTTCAGCAGGCCACAAGGTAGGGCCCCTGAGAGACACCAGGCGGCCCTGACAGGACCTGCCTGCGTTTGGGAGCCACTTTGGTTTCCGCTCCGTGTGTGTTTGTGAGTACCAGTGCGAGAATGCACACACACACCCCTAATGTGTGAAAAGACCCAGAGCTCCTGCAAGAACTTTGTTCTATCTGCTGGGCATAAAATGATCTACGCTTGCATCAAGAGGCAATGCTCCAGAATTCATTGAGAAATACCGAAACGGGTTCTTTTAAACAGCATTAGGACCCGGCAGGAAGTCCAGTGCATCAAAACAGCTGGGTTCCTGGGGTAAAGGAGGTCTAATGGGACTGAGCGTTAAGTACAGCAAGGGGTGTGTCATCACGGTCCCCTCAGCCCGAGCCTCAGGGACCCTCTAAAAGCAAGTATCAGTCCTAGTCCTGCGGAGCACGGAATTTAAGATGGTTCTGTCTCAGAAAGAGTTCCCTGAAAATGTTCAAGGGGAAGCTGAACAGAATGGGAATATTGTATCTATCTTCATATTTCATTAAAAAGAGAGCTATCAGTACTTCCAAGAGGGAGGGCATTCTTTGTTCAGCACAAGAGCGCTCTGTGCAAAGCTGTTTTCAGAATGGGCAATAAACCGATCCGACATGTCAACACTTAGGAAAGTTACCATTTCAGAAATGTACAGAGGATTCGGCTAAGGGCTCCGAAGATGGGGCCGTAAGACAATCCAGAACATCATCCACCGCCCGAGTCCAATCAAATCCACCACCTTCCCCTTCCCTCATGGCGCCTGGAGGCCCCCAACTGCCCTCCTCCACAGCACGTTATCATAGGAAAAGGTTTATAGGAAGAAAAGTTATATGCAAGACTTTGACTATAATACCTCGAAGTTCAAGAGATTAGATCATTTTCTCCTGCATAGTAACTGTATGAAGAGCAGAGGGAAAAGGATGATGTCCTACAAAAAACTAACAGAGAATACAAGATGTTAACAGACTTAAAATAAGAACCTTACACGCAGTCATACACATTTAACAAGAACCATACAAAGGTGAGCCATGGGCAGATGGCTTGGTTTCCAGCCCAGTGAGTGCACATTTGGCTCTCTGGGCAGGAGGAAGACGGTCAGCTCTGCCTATGAGCACATACTGAATCTTCAAATGCACCTTTGGCTTTTCCTCCTTGGAAAAAGAATTACAAATTGGGCATCAAGATATCCGACAGTTCTCAAGCAACATTTACCATAGAGAGTTGCCTGTGCCTGCCTTAAAGCCCACCCACAATTTCATTTTCAATTAGCAGCTCCTCGAAAGGCAGTAATGAAAGCAGTTGCTAAAGAGCATTCAGATGTCACTGAAAGACTGCAAACCCAAACTGTAAATAGCACATTGTGAGTCGCCTGTCACCACCATCAACTCCCACGGGAATCTCGCAACACGTGGCTATCACAGCCATCTGCTCAGCTCCCCCTTCCACCACTGCAAACCACACGGCCACCCACTCGCTCCCACCTCCCACTCGTTACCTGTCATGTGCAGGCTTGTGTGGCGATGGGAGTGCTGCGAGCAGAGATTAGAATGCACAACACATGGGGGCTTGTTTCACGTTTTGCAGCTGAGATCTGGCCACATGCAGAAAACATCATTATCGTCAGAAGAGGGGAAGACTTAACGTTAACACAAAATGCAGTTTTAAATAAAGAAAGGAAGTTCTGTCAAACCCCATCAACCATCAAAAGTGCAGTGTGAGGGGGAAAACACGCGCCCTCGGCCTTCATCACCCGTACTGCAGGGATTTCTGGTGGACAGAGCTGAGAATCCTTTCTCTCACTTTGTCCTTCTTACTCCTCTAACAATATATATGATTTAAATGGCCCTTAATAAACTTCCACACACACATACATATAACACATTCTTGGGATTTAGTGAATGCCACTGGGTGGTTGTTTTTGTGTGTGTGTTTTTGTTTTTATCTTTTTATTTTTTTGAGATGTTATTTATTTGAGAGAGAGAGAGAGAGAGAGAGAGAGAGCATGAGAGGAGAGAGGGTCAGAGGCAGAAGCAGATTCCCCATGGAGCTGGGAGCCTGATGCGGGACTCGATCCCAGGACTCCAGGATCATGACCTGAGCCGAAGGCAGTCGCTTAACCAACTGAGCCACCCAGGTTCCCTGTTTTTGTTTTTAAATGGGGGAATTTCTATAGGTCTCGGGATCGCTCAAGTGGAGTTACTGTCCATTTTTTTAATGTCAGTTCCTTCTGCAATTTAGCCTATTTTCTCTCTGTAGGTTTTGTTTTATGAATTGGTAGTCAATGTGCTATGTCCTCTTCTAGTCGATTTTTGCTAAATTTTAATTAAAAACATACATGTCACTTGGGATAAGATTTATTACTGGCCTCATCACTCCAAACATCTGTCTCACTGAGGTCAAGTGATGCTTGTTATCACTCTTACCAATATCCAGGGCTGATGGACTATATCCCAGACAATAAGCTAAGTAGTCAGGAGACACAATACAAAAACTCTGAAACTCAAAAAATAAACTGTCATTGCCTCCAAATGCCCAAGTTAAAAAAAAAAAAAAAAAACACTTCATGAAACTTGTTATTAGTCCCATTTCCCCCAGTACCAAACACATACCTCCAGCTTAATAAATACACAACTATTCAGAAGAGACAAGCCTGGATTGTGAGTTCCTCAAAACTAGATGTTAAAATCTGGCATCTTATCCTTTTTATTTTGAGTTAATCAAAATTCCAAGAGCAGTCATTGAGCCAATCTTTCTCCTCCCAGTTCGTTTATCATCTGGTTTTATTTCTATTTCTGTAGTTTTAGGCAAAGGGGATAAAATAATATGCAACTTAAATTCATCAGAAGGAAAAACAGAGGATTTTATTTACTATCTGTTTGTCAGCTTCACGTGACAACACAATTTTTGAAAAAAGCAAATGAAATCCCAACGAACACATGAAACTTGAAATTCTGAAGTAGGAAGTAAAAACGGTTTAACTGCAGCTCAATTTCTTAACATAATTTTTTTTTTTTTAAGATTTTATTTATTTATTTGACAGAGAGAGAGAGATCACAAGTAGGCAGAGAGGCAGGCAGAGAGAGAGGGGGGGAAGCAGGCTCCCCGCTGAGCAGAGAGCCCAATGCGGGGCTTGATCCCAGGACCCTGAGATCATGACCTGAGCCGAACGCGGAGGCTTTAACTCACTGAGCCACCCAGGCGCCCCTGCAGCTCAATTTCTTGACACTAGCTCAATACACCTTCAGATATTTAACCATGATAACAAACGTATTTATGAAAGAGCATCTAGCAAAGTTCATGTCTTTTCATTACTAAGGTATAATCCCTAATTGCATTAGTGTTTCAAATGCTCTGATTTCCAGAAATCTGTAGGTTCTAGAGTCAAGTTGGATAAATACCTGTGTGACTTCAGCCTGGATTTTTTTTTTACCCAAAAGTAATTAGCTGGCCTTCAGAAATATGACTTGAACTGGATCTGTTTAATCAAAGCTGTCCGCTATAAATCCTCCTTTGCAAGTTAGTTTCTACTCGCAACAATGTCAGAGAGAAGTCCTCAAAACAACCTGAGTCAGTCACTCTGAAATAAAGCCTGAGCTTCTGGTAGGAAATGCTCTCACCGGGAAGAGGCTGAGCAGACAGAAGGCTCCAGCACAGCTGGGGGCTTCGTCACCTGGGCCCTTCTGTTCCACCAACACAGCCACTTCTTCCCAGTAAGGCCAACACATGGTGGCAACACACAAGGCAGATGCAACCCCACAGCTCTAACAATAGCTCTAACTTTAAAGGCTCTGGGATCAATCCCTCTTCTCCCTAGACATCAGTATACATTTTTGGTATCTACAATGTCAGCTACAAATCCTGCACCAAGTCCGATTCCACCATAATAGATTTCAAGGAGAGGAGCAAATTTCCATTCCTTACAAGCAATACCCACCCAGATCAACTTATATGAAGATTTTTAAACCACATAAAAGCCATTCTCGCCAGCAAGGTCAGAGTCTACCTGCTGGGCTCCTGAAATATACTCAAACTCCTTTACTTCCCTCTCAAATGGGATCCTTCTATGGCTTGAAGCAATCTCAGTAGGTTGCCTCTTTCTCTGAGAAATCCAGCCCTCAGCTGAGTGGAGTTTTGGAAACTAAAATTTAGTCAGGAGGCAGGCTTTGGGATTTAGTTTGATGACCGATCCTGATAGCTGCTTCTTGGAAGAGTTCATATGGCCTAAGAATTGCTCGTACTTCACTGAAGTCTACTTCCTCTGGTTGGGTTCCTATTAAAGAGGGGAAAAACAGGCTAATGGACTACATGAACGTTTAGAAACACCCATTCCCAGCCAAATCTGAGAGTTCTCTGAACCCTCATCAACTTTTCCTCCTTGCTTCTCTAATTTTAAAACCCCTTTGCTCTCTGTGTTTTCAACTATGAAGCAGTAAAATTTTAAATCCTCTCCCATGGTCTAGAAGTGAGACAGAATAAAAGAAAACTCAATGCCCTAGAAGGGTTAAGTTTTCCAAAAATGCTTCTGAGGAAGTCCTCCGTTGGCTCCAAGGTTTGGCAGTGTGTCACATCATTGTGTCCTTCTGGGGCTGCACCGAGACTTAGTTTTGCAGTTAGAGAACAAGGCTCCTTACAGGGATGGCGTGGGCAGCCTCTGTTTTGGTCTCCCACTCCCAAGTCTAAGTAGAGAAGGGGGGGCGGGGCGGCCCTACCACATCCTTATTAGTACAAGCTACAACTTTTTAAACATAATGTCTGAATGCTCACATCATGAGCAAATAGTTTTATGTAAGACAAATACAAGAAGCCTGGGGGTCAGAAAGACATGCATTCTTTCATAAAAGTTAACTTGTTCCTTTCTTCCTGTTTAAAACCCCCTTTGGAAATTAAGAAGAATGTTCAAACTTGCCAAATTAAAAAGTGCAACCATTTTTTTTTTTTTTTAAAAAGTGCAACCATTTTAAAAGACAGCTGCCAGATCAGCATCTTCTAAGACAGGATATATTTATACTTAAAAACATAATCCAACAAATGAGTTCCACTGGGGTGGTTAAGTGCCAGTTAAAAAGCTTTCTTTTCCCAGTATGAGAAAATACCAGGAGAACTGAGGTTTTATCATCAGGCAAGAGAAGGAAAAGGCAGCTTCGTTTTAGAACTACACATCTCTCTTATAAAAGTATATAATTGTACTCTCACAGTAAAAAGATTAGTTGCCTTCGACAGATTCTCAAAAAAAAAAAAAAAAAAATCCTATTATTTTCTCTCCACGAAGGAGTAACATCATCCCATAATTACAGGAAAGCTGTGCATTAAGGTGCCTGCTCAGGAAGTACCACTTCCTAATAAGATGCAACCCTAATCCACCCTCACTGAGCCAAAAATAAAGACTAAATTCTCACCTCCTACGCCCCTCTTTCCTCTGTACTTCTTCCGATTATACCTCCCTCAGTAAGAGGCACTAAGCAACAATCCATTAATTTAGAAATTCTCCTCCAGGACACTCTCACCTCAAGGCCCCCTCCCACCTAAGATGGTCAGATTTCAGCTACTTCATGTCGTACGAGGCAAAGGTAAGGGAAACAGTATCTGGCACGACTGGAAAGCAACATCCCATACTATCAGCACAAGCTTCTGAGCACCCACCGTGTTCCTTCAAGACTTGTGCGTCACCTTTTACCAATGATCGCACACCAGATGGCACTGGTCCGGGCAACACACAGGCAGCCGTGCCTCTCCCTCACACTTCTCTCCTTTAAACCTCTTCACAGAAACGATCAATTACAGACTCCAAACCAAAATCACGCTTAGGCCTACTTCAGTCTTCCTTCACAGACCTTGCAAACGCTACGTATCTCTGTGTTGGTCATAAATCTAAAGGACCATTGAAACTCAGAGAGGGGAGCCCGAGAAATCACCTAGACCAAACCCCTCATTTTCCAGATGGGCAGCAATGGACTCAGGGTTTCAAAACAGTACATGTGAGTCTAGGAAGACTACGAATGAGAAGCAGTAGAGCCTTATTTCAGTTATCAACTTCTGCTTCCCTTCCTACTAGAAAAATAACACTTGATTTGGGGAGTATATTTTGGCATCAACACTGAAGATAAGAAAAACACTACTTGTTTTGAAAACTCTTACATAGACCAAAAAGGTGCAACTCATTCTTTCCTTCTCCGTGATTCCTGAGGAGTGAGTCAAAAAAAAATTGCTTTTCAAATATTTTGCCTAAAATAAGGGTAGCTTTGATTTCAAATACCATTTGTACCAGAAGGTTAGCCATTAAAACCAAAAGCAACTTGAATTTGAGACATACAAGTCCTTGTCTTCACCAGAGGACAAAGTAGAAGGAAGAATTTTGAGGACAGAGAATGGAAAAGTCAGACCGGGTCTGGGAGTAACAGAGTCAAGGATGAGGAACCACATTTTAGTGTAGACTCAGAATTAAATTGGTTTCTTCCTCCTACCCTGTTGGGAGGGAGGGCCTGGGGAAGAGACGGTGGTTATGCTGCAACTTCTCTCCATGGGTAATAATTTACCTTTCTCACAGATCTCCTACAATGGCATGGGTTGGGAGTCACAAATACCACAGGAATATCCTTTTATAGAACCTAGCCCTTCCTCCCTCACTCCCTCCCTCCACTCTTTTTCCTGAAAGTTTTTTAATTAAAAAAAAAAGAAATCTTCATACAAATGTGGTTGCTTTCAAACTTTCCAGCGCTTTCTCTGCTCTCTGAACTTGATAGTTTATCCTGTTTCTTTTTATGCCCTCATAGGCCATTTCTATAACCAAAGTCACTCCCTATGACCAAACTACTTACATAGTTCCTAGAAATACTTGAAGACACCTGCAACCTATACGACCTGGAGCTCTTTCTCTTCATGCTCAATCCTTATCTCAAACAAGGGAGGCAGAATATACAGGGAAAAAAAGAGCAATACAAAGAAACTGGGGTCTAAACCCTGGCTCTGCACCTCATTGCCAAGTGGCCGGAGACAAGTCACTTTAACTCTCTGACCTCCAGTATCCCCATCTAGAAAGTCAACATCCTATTACCCACTACCCAGGGTGACTGTGAGAATTACAGATTATATAAACTCCCTTGTTAATGACTGTAACATGGTATGCATTAGATAAATGATAATAATTCCTATTAGAACTCCAATCTGGCATTTCATTTCAGGACATATAGGTACCTTCAGTAAACCTGCCCTTGTCAGATGTGGGGACACTTCCCTGAGATACTTCTATGATCTGGACACTGACATCCACCACTCTAGATGTTTTCTTGGGAATATACCCCTCATTACCCAACAGATTGAACTGAGACTCCATATCTTATTAGATGTGAGGTCACACTGAAGTTTTGGGTCCTTCCAGTCTTTTCACTAAAAATCATCACCAAAAATACACTCTTGATGATTTATAAGAATGATTTCCAAACTGGCCTAGCCATTATCAAATAGAAAATCTAAGACCACAGAGTTCGGTGGCTTGCCCTGAGAGATTCTGGTTCATTAGGCCCTAAGGAGGGGCCAGAATTTGTGTTTAATAATGCTCATGATAGGATTACTAACGATCTGTGAACTTTTGTAACCACTGTTTTGTATGATCCCAGATTTCTCCCTCTGCAAAGACACATCTGCAAACTGGAAATTACCTGTTCGGCTTCTAATTAGCAGCACCTGCTCTGTGAACCACACTCCCTTCCTCTGCTTCCTTCAAGTGATAGTCATTCCCACCCCGTGGTCCCGCCAAAAACAAACAAAACACACCCATGACACAGGTAACTCAGCAGGCACTAAAGCCTCCGGATTTGTGCAGAAAAAAAAATTGCTATAAACAAGCTTCGTTTCTCATTATCAATCTATCTCATGTGGGGATTTCCACAGGCAGAAAGGCTCCCAAATGCCAAGAGCTATATTTTCTTGTGGATCACTGAAACCTAATTATTAACAGGCCAGTGAGCCCTACTCCCAGACTTCCATACAATCCGCAGATCGCAAAGATAGTCTTGAATGATGGACTACTGAGAACTGAAGAACCGAAAGGCAAATTCATTTCTTCACCACTGCTCTCCCGCACGCCACAATATCTGAGCTGCTCTGGCAAATATAAATCTTATGCGAGGCACTGCTTGCTTGTGCACGACCATTTCTTAGCACCGCAGAACCCTGAGATCCACCGCGGACACGATCGCAACTGCCCATTCCGTTTGCCCCGGTTATAAAGATCTCTGCCCTATGAGCCGGTCTACCCTGACTACCTTCGAGAGTCTGGTCAGTCTGCCCCACATGCCAGCAGCACCGGCATCAAGCTTTGAGGCGCACAGCACGTCTGATAAAAAGGGAACGACGCCAAAGTTTCAAATCGTAATGAAACACGGAGCTGGGCTTCGCATATTGTTAGAAGCAAGTACAAGGCTCTGCGGGGCAACCCTCCAGCGGCCCACCACGGAGGTCTTCTCCACCTGGCAGGGAGAACCGTGGAGAGGCGGGCACCTGAGGAAGGGATTTCGCAGCCACAGAGAAGAACAAACCCATGCTTCCTCACCTGCCTGAGTCCCTTCGGCATCTTCTTTCTCTTCCCAAGGTGCTGGCAGAGATTGCGGTCATTTTCTCGATCCGAGCTGTAGTGGTGTGGGTGGCTGAGTCTGCTCTTCTTGGAATGAAAGGACAGGCCGTTGGTAAGTGCTTCTCGTTTCTTCTTGGTCAGAGGGGTCTGGCGTTTCTCCACACGTTCCTGAGGCTTAAGTGCTACATCTTTCTATAGAAAAGAAGAGAAGGAGAGGGAAGTGATGGTTACACAGGTGTCCAGGGTCACACCCAAAATACAGGTTAAATGGGGTTACAAGAAGGGAGAGGGGAAAGCAGGAAGGGCAGGATAGGAGAACATCTAAAACTAAGAAATACGGCTCTCAATTTTTCTGAATCCCTAATGCCACCACAAATATATCCTTTCTATTCTTGTTGGGCAGAAAAGTCAACAAAGCACAAAGCATCTGCCATTAAAAGTGATTTCACTGCTTAGTGGCTTTCAATTTGATTCTCTGCTAGGTCCGGCAGCACACAATGACATTCCCCAAGGAGGCTCAATACGCTCACTTTCCAAGTTGGTACATCAATTATGTTTCAGAAAAGGAGTACTAAGTGCATGCATGATTTAAAAAAAAAAAAAAAAAAAAGGCAAAAGCCTGAGCGTACCAGGGCCAGGTGGACGTGAGCCAGCAAGAAAAAAACTATCAATTCATATGATTAAAATGTTTCCTTAATGCATTATATATTTTTACCACAAGTTCCTCTGAGCATCCTTAATTCCCAGTTCTTTGCAAAATGCGACAACAATATTATCACCGAGATCTACAGCAACTTTTCATTTATTGCTTTGTGTGTGGTTGGGGGGTGGGGGAAGGGTAGGAGAAACGTAATGGATGTGCTGGAATAAATAGGAAGCAGCAGCTGCAGGGACTACAGGCGGGCATTTCAGGCCACAAGATCCAGTGAATTCTGTGCCTGCAGGCAGCTCAGCACCTACGGAAATACCAAAAGACCTGGGTCCAAAGCCTGACACTGACATTATTCATTGGGAGACTTGAAGTCGACCACTGGTAGGATACGTGCGAAGGTCCTTCGAACCCTGAGAAATGTACACACGAAGCACTGAATTTAGAAGATTTGGCACTCAGTCATTTGTAAACGAGTGGGTATGATCCTGTTTACACTGAAAATGCTCCTTCACGGAGCCTCGCCCCCATATAAATAAATTCTGTTTCTGTGGTCCTAAATGAATGCACATTAAAACAAATAATAAAAACTAAGACAAAAATTTCCCTTTGCCCATTTTCTCCCTAAAATACCTCTTTCTTTACCCGCCGTCTCTCCTGTCCCCCCTCCCCGTCCTCCTTCATAGCCAGTAGTCCCAAGGTAGTTCTCTATCCTTCTGCCTCCCGATATCCAGTACTGCCCACTCGACATACACGCTGCTCTTTGAGGTCTTTCCCCAAGTCAGCCATTGCCATTAGTTTGGGAGCTTGGATGTTTACATCTGCTTTGCCTTGGCCTCAAAGCCCCACCTTCCATACCCCATCCTCTTCTAGTTAAAGGACTCTTAGCAGGGCTGTCTGCTCAGGAAGACCTTTCTTATAATGCAAAGCACTGTTCTTAAGCCTTCACTTATACAAGTGTTTTCTGTGCATCCAGTATATACAAAGTACAAACTCAGCACTGTCCTATAGGTGCTGGCAAAACAATCGTGGGGGAAAAAAATCCCCACCTCATGGAATTGAAAATTTAGGGACAAATATTAATCAAATCACGTAAACACAGCACTGCAAACTGAACTATCTGCTCTAAAGGAAAGGCAAAGGGTGCTAAAACTAAGAGAAATGGTCTAGTCCAGAGGAGTAGGCTGGTGCTGAGGAGATTACTGCCATTTGACCTAGTTCTGAAAGTCTGAGCAGAGAGAACAGCTTGTGCCAAGGCCCTGAGGCAGCTGGCAGCATGACCCCTTAAAGGAATCAGGGCACAGACTGAGTTATCATTCATCTCAGTAACCCCAGTGCTTCACAGAGTCAGGCAAGTAACAACTGGGATGTATGTTTATGTTTGCTAGATAAATAAATAAACGAGGCAACTAGTTAAAGTACCCAAAACTATACGCTAAAATAGTGATTGGATAGTACCCCAAGCTGGCACCAATACAGACTGAAGCAAACGAGAAAAGTGGAAACCAAGGAACCTCACAGGCACTGCAGAAACGAGAATGACAGCAAACAGCAAGAAGCCCCAGAACAGCTGAAAGGCCTTATCCCTGAAGCAAGAAGATATCAAAAATAACAATCTCATCAGGCAAATGACTGGCTCCTGGTCTAACTTCTAGCTTCTATCAATGCAGATGATTTACCCTCTGCCATTGGAGAGGCAGTTCTTCTGAGGCAAGGAGGATGTATGGTGGCAAGTATTTAGGGGACAAGCTGAGGTCAAAGGGAGTGCACATGGCCATTGATTCCAGTCTCAGAACCGTGTACAGAACGTCTAGCACGTGGTAAATGTTCAATAAATGTCTGCTATATTTATCCCTCTGTCCAGCGTCCACCACCACAGTCAGCTATATTAGACATCTGCTCAGTTCAGACCTTTCTGTGTTTAACATCATATGCAACCAAACATAGTCCGCTCTCGTGAAAAGACGCTCAGGAATGATGGCAAGGCTAGCAGAAGCAGCCAAGTGAGTTCCATCGTGGACCACTTCTACATACTATGATTAATTGTACTACTTCTTCTAAGAGTAATATATAAACTCCCCACAGGGTAAAGAAAAAAAAAAAAGAAAGAACTTCTCTCTTTGTCATACAACCACCTACTGCCCAGCATATATATGCGTGTAGAGTATCGGATTAATAAACAAATGGTACTTAATAATGTATCAACTGTGCTTTTTAAAAAATTATGCCATTCTCTTTGGAGACCAAATCTCCTCTCATACCAAAGGTGCTCCAAAGTATATTGAAAATTATGTGCAATTCCATACAAATGTGAATTAATATTTATGAGTATGGTATAATTTTTTCCAAATCCATTTTATTTTCATGTAGCATATTAATCAAGGCATTCTCACCGCACCGCGGAATAGCTACACAGAGCAAATGGACCCCATGCCGTGACATTAGCTCGTAAGAGACCTGCCGGAGTCTTAGCAGCAGCCGTACAATCATCTAGCTCCAATTAATATTGAGATTTTCAACTCTGGAGGGTGTTGGGTGAGGAGCAGAGAGGAAGAAAGAAAGGATCAAAGTGCATGGAGAGGTGGTGGCTTAAGAGGTAAGAAAAAAATCAAGAGTCTTTAAAAGGTTTTTCTTATAGAAGAGGTTTATATTCTCAAAGACTAGAAATTATCTTTATTCTTTCAAAGATACAGTTTTATTTAGAAATTGCTGCATAGACACTTTGGTATAATTCTTGAATAAACCAGGTTACTGTTTATTCATTCCCTCTGTAAACATTCCCTGGCTGCTTACTATGTATAAGGTAATCAGTTAACTTCTCATTGACTGTGTTGGAGGGATAATGACAAGAACTGTCCACTCTAAGCAAAAAGAATCAAAGACAAAAAGACTGATTATAAATTACTCACCTTATAACACTCTAAAGAGCTGTGCATGTGATTACACACACACGTATGTGTGTGCATATATCTATACACCAACCAACAATTACCAACTAATTTAAGAATTTCCTTAAGCTTTGCGCCATGGCAGTATCGTAGCCAATGAGGTTTATCCGAGGCGCAATTATTGCCAATAAGAATTTCCTTAAACAAACTTGGGGGGGTTCTACAAACCACTGCTACAATGTGGGAAGGAAATCGTGTGGTTTATAAATTTTTACAATCAATGAAGGACGATTTTCAAAGGCCAGTTGATTCATTTGTCTAGCATGATAAAGGCTAGTGATTCCCATGGAAAATTAATGTCCATGAGAATTACCTGTAGTGCTTTTTGAAAATAAAGTGACTGTACCCCACACTTGGCAAAGGAAGCATTTAGCAAACAAGCACTGGGAGGGAAAGCAGGGAGGGCAGAAGAATAAGGAAGAGATCTGGAAAAAGAAAAAAAAAATGTCTTAAGACATTCATCTGACAATCAGGGAAGCAAGCAAGAAAGCAAGAAAGCCAGCCCGCCAACAACAGAAGGCTGGCTGTGAAGTAAAAAGATTTAGACATATTTGCTGGCAATAGAGGGGGTAAGTGCACAAGCCATGCATAACAGATGGGAATAGGTTTCATGAATAGTTGAAATTATGTGATTTTTAGGTCACTGGTGATGGAGGACGGGGTCACAGCAGCACACATGCCGAGACGGGACTATTTCCTTTAACACCCAGCCTTCTTCAAAATGGGTGATCTCGCTCTTGACTTCCCCATCTCTCAAATTATAATCTCTCACCAAAGGCTTCCTCTGCCACTCCTGAATTTCAAAATGAGATGGTTCAGTGCTGTGCAGACTAGGGGAGAGCAACAAACTGCCGATGAAGCACTGTCTCAGCGGCGGGGCTGCATTTGCTGATTACAGATGAAGCCAGAGACAACAGAAAATGAAGGCACAATTTGCCTGCCTTGCATGAAATAGGTTTCAGAAAGAGAGCCTCCATCTGATTTTCGGAACCAAACTAATCTGAAAGCAGCCCAACACTTACAAAGCATCTGCAGTGTGAGTGTCTGCATGTGCCCCTGGGGACGTCTGTGTGGGAGAGAGGGGTACAAATTAAACAGAACCTCTTCCGTAAGTTATTTGATCTTAGGGACATGCCATGAAGTAACAAAGAAGCCAGGAGAAATAAGAAAAGGCGCTTTTGATGGTCTCCATCAAAAGGAGTTCATGGCTGCTGTGTGCTGTCATTTTCGTTTGTCACGTGCTTTGTTGGTTTATTTAATTGCATTTGTACTTATTTTGGGATGGTTTTACAAACACTGATTCCATCTCTTTAGTGCAAAAGAAGTGAAAGCATTTACAGTGATAGTAATAAGTGAAAAATTAAGAAACAAACAAAACACACGCAGCTCTTTTAAAACTTAACTCTGTGGATATGTTAACACCGGCCCCTATTCTGGACTTCGGAACAAATGGAACTTATGAACAGACCTTCAGAACCTAAACTTTTTAATAAGGACAGGAGACTGTGTGTAGGAATTTACAAAATAACCAATATTGCATTCAAAAAAATAATTCCTCATGTTCACATCTTTACAAAACAAAACTGAAAATACCTACTATGTGCCAGCCACTTTGCCACCTGTTAGAAATACCTAAGAAAGGATCCCTGACCCCAGGCTGTTTAGTGGGGGTACAGAAGACAAATCAATGAGCTGGTATAGTAAAATGGGTTAGGTGGGGAGCCACTACGGTGATCCATACTGCCGCCTTCCACACTGCATTATGACTGCAGCCCTGTATTGCCACAAAGACAGAAGAGTAGATCAATGGAACAAAATAGAGTACAGAAACAGACCCACATGTGTACGGACAACTGGTTTTTAGCAAAAGCACAAAAGCAATTCTGCGGAGAAATAACCTTTTTAACAAGTGTTGATGGAACAAATATATACACACACACACACACACACACATATATAGCACATATGCAATATATATAGACATAAAAAATTCTAATTCACATCTCAGTCTAATTAGGAAAAATAACTAAACATGCATCATAAACCTAAATGTAGAACCTAGAACTATACAACTCCTAGAAGAAAAGAGGAGAAAACGTTTGTGACCTTGTGGTTAGCAAAGATTTCTTAGACATGATGCCAAAAGTGCAATCTATAAAAGAACAAAGTGATAAATTACTCCTTATCAAAAATTAAAACTTCTGCTCTTCAAAAGACACTGTTAAGAAAATGAAGAGACAAGTCACAGAATGGAGAACTATCTACAAAGTGTACATATCTCAGACGTTTTGTATCCAGATTATATTTTTAAAAGCCCTCAAAACTACATAAAAACAACCAACCTAGTGTTTTAAACAGTCTAAAAAAAAAAGATTTGAACAGTTAACTAAAGAAGATATAGGAGTGGCAAGTAACATGTGAAAAGATACTTAACATCAACAGTCATCAGGGAAATGCAAATTAAAACCACAATGAGATGCCACTATCTACCTATTAGAACAGCTAGAATGAAAAAGACTCACCACACCAGCTGCAGGCAGGGATGGAGAGAAATGGTCATACACTAATAGAAGGAATGAAAAATGGTACTGCCACTCTGGAAAACAGTTTGGCCATTTCCTTAAAAGTTCAAAGTAGACCCACTATATGATGTAACCGTTCTGCACCTGGGTATCTCTCCCCCAAAAAATTAAAGCACATTTCCACAAAAAGATCTGTATAAGAATGTTCCTATCAGCTTTGTTACAGCTTAAAACTGGGAACAACTCAAATGTACATCAACAGATGAATAAACTGTGATACAACCATCTGTGGAATATTAGCAATGAGAAAGAATTAGCCTCCTGATACATGACAACTTGACTAAATCTCAAAATAATTATGCTAAGTTAGAGAAATAAGTCACGAGAATATTCTGTATGATTCCATTTATGTAAAATCTAAAAAATATTAAAAAAGTCAGTAGTGATAGGAAGTAGGTCGGCGATTCCCATCAAGGAGCCGGAAGAAATTCTATACAGACACGAGGAAACATTTGGGGTGAAGAATTATTCACTGTCTTGATTAGGGCAATGCTTTCATGGGTATACACACATGTGAAAACTTATCAAACCTTATACTTTTAATCCACTCAGTTTACTGGTATGTGAATTAACCTCAATAAAGCTGTTAAAAAACAAATGGCAACCTTTGACATCATGCACAACGACACCTTACCATCACCAATACCGGAATGGCACTCAGTGTCCATCCAAAGAACTCATCTTTCAGATTCCTGAAACAAAGGGAAGACTGCACTGTGGAAGGTCTGGCATTAGCCCATGATGGGGCCATGAAGTTTCCACTGCAGACCACTCAGCTGTGGACACTAATGCCTCAGCCAGACCAAGCAGGGCCGTCTGCTCATCATTTTCAGCGCCAAGGTGGAGCTCACGGTGTGCCTTTTTTTCTTCACTTCTAACAATCGATTCTCAGTTATCCAGAGGCTAACCTTTGGTCAAGTTTTCCTAGCTCTCAAGTGCCCTGGTTAGCTGTTTGGCCACATCCTCTCTCATGAACACTTGAATCAAAAAGCAAAGAAAGAAAACATAAATACATTTTTACTGTTCCTACCTGTAAAAAAAAAAAAAACTGAGGCAGCTTCTTATAATATATTTAATACATGATGATACATAGGACATAAGGGAATCCAGAAGGAGAGAGGAAAAATGGTTTAAAAAAAAGAGACTAAATACAAATTCAGGATATGAAAACACTTGTCAAAGGTGTGGTGCCATTGTCAGAGGTGAGGAGTCAAAAAAAAAAAAGGAAAGAAGAAAAGAAAAGAAAAAAAAAAAAAAAACAAAAAAAAAAAACCCAGCCACTTGAGAAGCTCTCCTAAATTCGGTTATGGGATGAGATCACAACCACCAGCTTAAGTGAGATTTTTGCACACTCTGTGAATTGAAAACGTCCCAGCAGCCTCTCATTCCCATAGATAATTGAGAGTTGGCTGCTGTTAGACCTTAACACTCTCAAAGTGGTTGAGTCCCTGGCAACTAGATGCTATTGCTTAAAACAGTTTAGGCTCTTAGCCCTGAAGGATTCCTAAAATTGGATTACAGTCCCTCCAGATAATCTGAGAAATACAGCATGACGAAAAGGAAACCTTAAAAAAAAATTTTTTTTAACTCCTGCATAACAGCAACATTCTAAAAGCTGAGCACAGCATGACTCAGGCAGAAAATCTCATCAGAGAAGGCTTAAGGGCGATAATGTACACAAAGAATGAGTCCAAAAAGGGGAAGGGAACCACCCAACACAGAAGGCCCTAATGGAAGCCAGAGGAGAACGTGGGCATGCCACACAATTCTCAGGCCTTTCCAAGGGCAGGAGCCTGGTTTGCTACCTCAAGAGAGGCAGGCAAAGTGTGCAAAAAATTTCTGTTGCTTTTTGATCCATTCTAACCTAATCCACTGCGGTCACACACACATTTGAGAGGATGTGTAATTGTAATGATAGCCCTTCTAATTAGCCATTATTCATCTCTTGACTAGGCATGCCATGCACAAAATGGAGAAAGGGTTCATTAATGTTCACGTGGCAAAATAATTAGTAATGGGGCCTCCCTGCGATGCTCAGGTTTAGCTCCACAAGGATGATGGCTATGACTCCTTTGTCATCCCTGAACTCCCTGCAAAAAATATAGTACGTGGCACATAGTAGGTGCGTTCTGAACAAATGAATTGGAGAAATGACAACACCGCACATGTTTCTCTTACTCCAGAGGCTGTCCCACCAGGCTATGCATCGTACTATGCCTCCTCTCTTCCTTTCTCAGATTGTCACCCAAAAACTTCCAAACTTGATATACCCTCAGCAGCGCATCATGGGGAGACCATCCCCATTCCCCCGTACACTAAAAGGGGGCTGAGCGGATGCCTCAAAGACAATACAGATCACCTTATTAAGTCCAAAAGAAGACAAAACAATAAAGGGGACTGACTAGCAAAGCGTCAGGTCTTGCTTTGTGGCTTCATATGAAGGTCAAATGACCTTACCAGGTCTTAATACCTCCTACTCTCAGAAAAATCAAGTGGTTGATAGTATTATCCAGATATTCCAGGCAAGGAGACTGGCCAGTGAAAACCTCTTCTTACCCAGATATTGGATTCAAATTAGTAAAAAGACACAGGCTTTGCTCTTCTTCCCTTGACATGTTCCTAACTTCTCTTCCCCAGCTGTTCACATACTACCACATCTTCATTTTAAATGACCACTCTCTCTAGTATCCTGCTGATACTGTAGCAGTGACTGTCAGCTGTATGTGCTGCATGGTTACTTCCCGGGCCTGGAGGAGTCCTGCAAAGGGCAGGTATTCCAGCTTTCGTGGGAACGTGACCTTCTTTGGGCTTGCATTACCATCACAAAGGGAAAAGAAGAGGAGATGATGTATACACCAGAAAACCAACTTATAGTATGGATGGATATCTGGACCTAAGAGGATCTTTCATTTACTTAGGGAAAGATGCAATGTATCCATTCATTTCACTATTCTAGCAGAGTGAAATGAAATTAAGCACAGGAGAAATAGGAAATAAAGACTGGGATTCTGAGCCATGGAAGGGTTCTCCATTCCTCTCTGCCATGCTCTACCGGTTCTGATCCTCACTCTTTCCCTTAATCTTCCCTAGAAGAGAGGAGAAAAACTCCTGATGCGACATCAGAATCTTTTAAAGGGGGACAAACAGGAAGACCACTAATAAGTCCTTCTGGCTCTGGCTCTTAAGAAGTCAAATCTAAAAACAAAACGAAAAGTCAAAGCTGCAATAATAGGCAGCAGAAAACACCCTGATACCTGCTTTAGTTAGGGCGGTGCTGTTTTAGAAGCAGGGGTTGCAGCCAGCAGCAGGGAATCACTTGGAGAGGCCCATTTAGGGAAACAAAATCTCACACACACACACACACACACACACACACACACACAGACATACACACAAAGTAGGCACATTCTGTCCACTCAGCAAACAGGAAACAATTTTATGAAAGGTAATTTAATGTTTAGGACTATTCAGTGACAGGAAAAGCAACTTCTGGGAAAATTCACGTTATGTGGTTCGGAATACAAATACGGTTTCGTACAGCATATTGGGAGGGGTATATGGTGAGAGACAGTCCCTTAATGGCTCAAGTTTTCAAGTGGTTCAGATAGGTTTCTAGAGAACTATGAAATAATTATTACTTCAGTAATAATTCTGAAACTTTCTCCCACCTTCCCAGCAACTGTAGTCAACTTCCCATCAAAGATAAGTATGCATTCTTTCATTTACAGAGCGGTGGTGCAGGGAACCAACGCGGACATGCGCACACCAACCTTCTCGTCCCTTCGCTTACAGAGCGGTGGTGCAGGGAACCAACGCGGACATGCGCACACCAACCTTCTCCTGCTCCAGGAATCACTGTTAGAACCCTTTCTCAAACTAATTTTAATTGAAAGGGCAGAAACCAATCCACTTCAACATATATAAATTTAGGGTCCTCCATGGGATGGTCTCAGGTTTCGCCAATCTGTCTAATGTTATTATCCCAGGAGACTATTTTATCACATATAAAATGTTCAACCAATGTAACTTAGAGCTCATTGATCCACTAGAGGTTTTTCTTCCAGATCGTGTTTTCATTTTCTGAAGGAGGAAGCTGAGAATTGGTAAAGCTACTCTCATTCCCTAACACCAAGTCATTATAACCTTATTTGTGTCAGGGTTATGACCTTTTGTTTGAAGAAAATTTTATATCATGGTTTAGTATTATCTCATTATAAAAGCCTTCTCACCTCCACTTCCCCTCCAAAGCATAATTAGGGAAAGGCTACACACCTCTTACGTCAAATATCTGAACTCTTTCAGAAAGGATTCAAATCAGCAATAAAAATATTTACAGAAATAAAAGCCTTGGCTTTTTCTCTAAAACTGACAATCTTCACCATTTTATTTCAGGAGTGAAAAGTGGCAGGCAATGACACCTTTCTGACCTCCAAAAAATACAAAGCTACACAAATGTTCCAGAACCTGAATCCCCCATGTTTTGCCTGTGTAGGTAAATAAGTATTAGTGGATAATAACAGCTATAAATACCCACAGGTGCGAAATGTAGCAATTCCTGTTTAGCACCTACTGCAAATGCTCTGTCACTAAATAAGACACATATATGGGTTTGATGGAAAATTTTGCCAAGTCTTGGAGCTTGCTCACACAGCTCCAGCCTATGAATCTGCACACACTCTTCCTCATCACTCCTGGTCTTCCATTTCAGGTTTGAGTCAAAAAGATTTTCTTTGCTTTAGCATCACATGGGTAAAAATAAATGGAACTATCCTGCAGATTTGCACAGAGCATAGAAAAGTGCATTAGATGTACCCACTGACCTGAGACACAGACTAAATAAACTCCTCAAGCTATTTCTGCAATGAGAATAAATGAGACCCTACAATTAGAGCTGAAGGAAGAAAAGAGACTGTCCTTTCTGTTGGCTACTACGCTGACCTGACAGATGAAAGGTGGTGTCCGTCTGCATAAGGGAATCAGATGCTAATTCTGAGGCAACTCTGTCATGCAAAGAGGTCCAGATGTTTACCCAGCCACAGGCTTGTCGCTCTGACAAAGCTTCCTATAGATAGATTAGTGATGTTTAGGTACTTATTGGGTCTATCAGATTTGATAATGGAATCAATCTCTTCCTTTAGAAGCTCTGGGTTAATGGCAAAGTTTATTAAACTGCAGGCAGTCATTCAGAAAAGATCAATAGAGACATGATTACAGAGTAACCAGAGGATTAAACATGAGATTTATCACAAAATTAAACTGAATTAAATGTTCTCTGATAGCACTTGAAATGCTGTCGATACCTTTAACTCATAATCTAGGCTTTCTGTGTTTACCTAATAGGCAATAGGGATGTCTGATTTGAGAAGATGACTGCTATATAAAAACATAAGCCGCAGAGATTTGCTGAAAGCACTGAGAGTCCCTTCTGAAAATGTTCTCCCATTCTTAAGTAGCAGCATTTTATCTGTAAGAGCTGTCCACGGTTAACTCCGCAGAGTTCTGAATAAGTACATACCCCATCCCTCCATCCCTAACACACGCCTGTACATGCACACAGGCACATATCTATGGATCTGTCTGCAGATGACAGACTTTCATCAATCTCCTTCTCTCTCACACAGAAGCACATGGTGTGACACTGGCCCGTGGTCCCACTCGGAAAGGGAGCTGGAAAATGTCATCTGATTGTATGAAAATCAACCCTTCCTCATCCCGGGAGCATTTCCTGATGCCACCACAAGCTCGGCAAATTACATTCATAACGGCGAAATCCCCATCACAGCCCATGAAAGGTGAGCACCAGCTAGACAAACTGGCAGCGGCGGGTACACTCATCATCAGTGGAGGAGCCAATAGACACAGCGGCTGTTGAAACTGACATGGGTACCACAGTGAGCGAGAACAGCTCTGCAGGACGCGCAATGATGAAGGCCACGCCTGCTGTGTGAGCCTGGGAGGGTGTGCGCATGAGCAGATGGGCTGGTAGGAAAATCAGGTATGGGGCCAAAACCCGAGCCTGTCATTTAAGCTATACCTTAAAGGGCAGCGTTTCGGAGGGAGATGACTTCTTTTCCCTTGTCCAGTTTTTATCGTATTCTGAGTACACTTCATCCCATGGATGGCACCGCCCCTGCCCCGACGAGCAAGCAGCAGGCTTTCGTGATTTCGGCAGCAAGCCACTCCGGCAGCTCTTTCGTAAAAGCAGGCAGAGCTGGGTTGGACACAAGGTGCTGAGGCAGAGCCTGCCCTGCAATTCCATCATTCCCTTGGCAGCAAATGGATTTACACCAGAGCAACCCCTTTTCTTCTCAGCAGTTACCCAACCCCACAACAGTGCTCTGGGTAGTCCCAAAGCCTTCTCAATTCCTCAGGGAGCAAGAACGCCATCCTGCCTGCTGAAAAAGGAACTCTGTGCCCCATCCCTAAAAGCAAAGGCTGCTATGAATTCAAGACACAAAGCCAAACCTTCTTATGTTCAGACTCCTTTTTTTTTTTTTTTAAAGTAGGCTCCACACCCAGTGTGGAGCCCAACATGGTGTTTAAACTCACGACCCTGAGATCAAGACCTCAGCTGAGAACAAGAGTCAGACACTTAACTGACTGAGCCACCCAGGTGCCCCCAGACTCCTTTATTGAGGGAGACCCTATCAGTTTTTACAATTACTTCCCACAATAGAAACTGAGTTCCGGGAGAATGACAGGACTTCATTGCTGTCCCTGCTCATCGCTCGTTCCCCACTTCCTCCCTTGTGTCTCTGCTCCACTAGCCCTGACACGAGCAGGAGCTCGGGTGGCAGTTAGATCTATGAGCAGCGGTGTTGCCACTTTGTGGCTCTGTGACCTTGAGTGACTCTCCCAGCCATTTTAAGCCTCCATTTCCACTCGTGGAATATAGAGACAGAGTAAGGAGGTTTCATGAAATCTATGGAAAGCGCCTGGTTATTTCCCAGCACGTGGTAGACAGTAAGTAAATGACAAGTGAGGAATTCCTCTTCCTAATACAGTCATGTTCGTAGTCATTATAAAGGGAAACTGTTAGTCATTATAAGAGACTGTATTTGGCACTGGAGGATTAATGGTGGGAACTATTCTCCATCTATCCTCAAGACTGTGTTTACAGAGTATCTTCCAGTGTACCAAGTAATGTACTGCATATTGTATTTATAATCCTTCTTTTAATTACCGCAACACCATGTGAAGCCTCAGTATTCTCATTTCTATAAAATGGGAGCTAATTATGGCACCTAACTTACAAAGCGGCCATTAGGATTGAATAAACTAATGTAATTTCTGGAATAGACTAGGATTAGTTATTTTATTACTGCGAATTGACCTGACCGCCCTTGCACTCATGATACATCCAAAATTTAAAAGACCCACCATGTAAACCATTCCTACAGACAGGCAGAAAGAAGGCCTGAAAAAGCATTTGCCACTGATGACATCATAAATCTCTTTTCAACTGCCTTACCCCTGCTGGTTTTCCAAATGAGACATCTGTCCATTTCCAAAAAGAAAACAAATGCATACAAAATAGTAACTAGATGCAGTCTAACATGAAAAGATTACCTACAATGCTTCCTGCCGGAGCCTAACCTTGAAAGAAATGGGTTTCTTGGACTCACTTAGGGAATCCCTCAATGTACCATCCAAAACCTTCCTGCACAAGGCTTAATGGAACAGGGAAAGATGGAAAAAAGAAGGGGGGGGGGGGTGAGCTCTCCTTCCCAGCTGAGCACTGACACATACAGTACCGTTTGGGAGGCAACTTTATGTGCTCTTAGTAGTAGATTAATGAATGTAATTACCTAGCATTGTGGCTGTGAATGCTGCAAAAACTATAATTTATAGAGTGCTGTAAAGTTCTAATGTGTTTTTATGTCCATAAGCTGCTTAACCATAATCTAATGCATTTGTACAAGAACAGCCTAAGTGGCTCTCAGCTGAACAGTGAGCACAAGTGTCTGAACCTCAGTGATTCTACTCGTACGTCTTTATAACCCAACCCCGTGTGGTAAGCATCTGAGGGAAACAGCTGCTGAATTACACAAATAATTCTAGAGACAGTGACAAGGCTCTCTGCCTCTCACACCATGAGGCAAGTTTCGGGCTGACAAGGGCTGCAGGCCTTAATTACATGCTGCAGGGATCCTTCACACGTGTTTGGTGGGTACCTCTTCTCTTCCTGCCATTCATTCCCTCCACCCTCTCCTCCAGTGTGCTGGCCCTCCCCCTACC
>CM052890.1:10084331-10126253 GCA_028534135.1 Potos flavus | reverse complement strand
CCACAGCAGTACCAAGTAACAGAGAAGGCGGCAGCATCCAAGTGCAACCAGACAAGCCCCACTCTATTTCCCGAAGCACCGTATTGAGTGAGCCATTCTCCCAGAGGGCACCTCCCAAAGGACCTTCAGATGTCAGAGCAAAAAGAGCCCCAGCAGCAGGAATCCCCACTTCCTCCTCCGCTTTTCAGTAGCAGTGCCACATGGTTATCAGTGAGTAAGTATTTCAGCACAATTAAAAAAAAATAATAGCTTCAGGAAAACACAAGGCTGAAAGTCCTCGGAGCTCTCGGCTGAGTACAGGAGCACAATGGCATTACATCAGCGGCCACGCAGGGACGAAGAGCCAGCTCTAAGACACACACAGGATAAATTAGTATCATGGCTAATAAATAATTGATGCTCTTCCTAGTTAAAAATGTACTGCTCTGCAGCATTCATAGGATGAGATGTGATTTGGATTCAATTAAAGCTCTATCCTGTCCAAGGGAAGAAATTCTGCCTCTCAGAGAGGGCCATGTGGCTGCTGCTTTACTCCTTACGCCAGATTAATCTCTGGAGGCCTCAAGATCCATCAGGTTCATGGCCACTGCTTAGGCAGGAGCTCCTCGTCTCTCTCCTCCAACAGGAGAGTAAAAGGGAACAAAGCTTGAAAGTAAATAACAGAGAGAGCCAAGTATTTCCTACATCCTGGAAAATTAGCCCTGACCCGGGATGTGAGCACTGGTTTCTGTTATTTAGTCTAAAAGAAGAGGGGGTGGGGGTAAATAAACCACTTCCTGAAAAACACTGCCTTAGTCCTAAGAAAGCTGAAGTGGAACTGGGCACAATAAGGCTTTGGGATGTGGCCAGTACTCCCCCTCTGCCTCCCCGTCCTGGGCTTCCCCTACGACAAACCACTGTTCTCCAGCAGCCTTCAAGACTCACTTCCTCCTCCGCAGTTCCAATCATTGAAAGAAAGTTGCTGGCCACAGGGAAGTTCCTGAACTTTCACTAGTTCCTCCCCCTACCTGCCACCACCCTCCTGTGTGCCTTTCTCACCTCACATTTCTCTGTGGGAAGAGGACCTTAACTGTTAGCTCACATTCTCTCTACCCATAACCCCCGCCCTGTCCTAGATCCCAGTCCACACCTGTCCACTCACGCTTGGCAAGCACACTTCTATCCCCGGATTCCCTGGAAGAAGCTTATGGCTCCCTGCTGCTTGTGCCAAACTGATGGTCCCGACTTGGCCCACGCCCTGCTGTGACTTACGGGTTCTGTCTCGCACGTAACTCCCACTCCCTCCAGAAGCCTCAGGGATGACTTCTCACTCCCAAGCACCCTTAGCACTTTCTGTCTACACCAGTGCTCTGCTAGATGTTCCACTGGGATAAGGTAAATCTACATCAGAACGTCTATTTATGGGTGTTGTTCATTTCACTCTTTAATAATTTATCATGTGACATGTTCTATGATTTATACAACATCCACAACACCCCATACATCAAACTTTTAAATGAAGAAAAATATGTTTAACAGGGGTGCTTATTCTAAGTGGTTTTGTCCATAGGGGCATACAATCACAAAAGTTTGGAGACTTCTGGTTTAGACTTTGCAGAGGGAAGCAAGCACCCTGATGGAAGAAACAGTATCCTATACTTTTTTAAACACTCAAAAAAAATCACTAAATGATTAATGATATAGTAGCCAGACATTACAAACCATAGCCTACACACCCAGGGAAATAGAAAAGGGTGCTCTCTGAAACCAAATCCCAGCATTTGGTAAAGAAATAAATCATCTGTCTGTAAGAAATAACCACACTCAGCGACTATAGTTAATAACACTGTATTGTATATTTGAAAGTTGCTAAGAAAGTAGATCTTAAAAGTTCCTTTTTTTAAAAAAAGATTTTATTTATTTGAGAGAGAGAGAGAGAACAAATAGAGTGGGGACGGAGGCAGAGGGAGAGAAAGAGAGAAGCAGATTCCCTGCTGAGCAGGAAGCCTAATGCATGGCTTGATCCCAGGACCCAGAGATCATGACCTGAACTGAAGGCAGAGGCTTAAAAGACTGAGCTGCTCAGGTGCCCTAATCTTAAAAGTTTTAATCACAAAAAAAAAAAAAAAGTAACGGTGTATTTCCATTGCACCTGTACTGTGCTTCCTAAGATGATGCTAAAATAAGTCTTCAACATTTTCTACACATAAAGTATAGAACATCAATCAAGATATCTGTGTCTCATGGAGACCAGTGAACTGTTTTCATCCCACAAGTTCTACATAAAAAATGGGAGCTGGACTGGGAAAAATATATCTTTTAGTCCCTTGGGTTTTGAATTAATAATCTGATGAGGGCAACCGCAGTCAATTTACCAAGAACAATAATAATCATATTAACGTCGGAAAATTTAACACTAAGTTTGCAACCCAGCTGAAAGAGAAACAATTTCTATTCTTTGCACAGATCAAAAAGTGATTGAAGTAACTATTCTCTTCAGTAAAGTACCAAACTAGTGCCATTTAGATGCAAAGGAGAGAAGTTAATTCTTCATACACAGTGATGCCTTGCACTGAGCATCATGATTCTCTCCAGTCTTTGAGAAAGGCTGACTTAGAATTTCAAATGCATATATTTATTTGATATACTGTCAAATGCCCAGATAGTCGAGTGCAATAGTTTCAAATGGGGAGAGCAAAAAACTCATCCAGGAAGGATTGGGGGCAGAGGGGTAAAGGAGGAATAAATATGTAAAGCCCTATCATAGTGGATTTAGTCCGAACTGGTAACTCCATCTCTAGTCTTTCACCCTCTTGCAGGACTAATGACATCTCTAAAGTACAAGTCTAAGCATATCACTGCCTTGTTTGAAACTTTCAATGGCTATCCACTGATCAATTCCAACTTCCTTAGCCTGGATCCACAAGGCTTTCCATGACCTGGGCCGTGCTATGGCTCTAACCTCATTTCTTACCACCAACTCTTATATCTCCTTCCCTCTACACACTTACACTCCAAATACACTAAACTACTGTGAATTCCCTAGTTGTGCAACAAGTGTCTCTTAACTCAAGTCTTGTTGAAATTGTAATTTCCTCTGGCAACAATATTATTCCTCCCTAGCCTACTCAACCCCCTCAGCTTGGCTATCTCCTACTTAGCTTTAAGGGCTTCACTATCCCTAACAAAACACTTGTTCCTGTTGTATTGTAATTTCCCCTTACATCTTTATCTTTTTAACAGGCTCTGGACCCCTTAAGGACAGGGTCTGGGTCTTCTTTGCTAACTTACCTCCAGCATCCAGCTAAGGGAAGGACAGGTAGTAAGTGTCAATAAACGTTACATCAATGAATAAGTCAACTTTTCCCCCCCAAAAAAGTATTTATTCAAGAGTTGACCCCGATACGTAAAGTCAGTGGTCCCAGCCATTCTCTGACACACTCTTCCTTGAAGGTAGAAGGAAGTTATACATGATATTCTTATCGGACCCAAGTCATTCCCTCACAGTAGGTACCATTTCTAACAAATCGACACGTTTTAAGCTAAAGAAATACGTGCCGATCTCAACAATCAGTAAGGGTGGTCATACTAATGGCAGCTCACATTTACTACACACTTACAACTGACTGGGGACTGTGCTCACATAACTAGACCTCACTACAACCCTATATATTAGGAACTTTGCTGCTCCCACCATACAAATGAGGAAATAGAGGGTCAGAGATGTTACGGCAGTGGTTCTTAACCCTTGCACAGTTAACTGAAGCTTCTAGAAAGATTAAAAAAAAAAAAAAAGCACGGACCCCCAACCAAAAGCAACTAATCTCAATTAATCCCAATCTCTGGGGGGTATTTTTTTTTAAGTTCCTTAAATGTGCCATCAGGGTTGAGAATCACTAGATAAGGTGATGTGCCTAAAATTCCCTAGTTTCTCTGCTGCAGACAACCTGAAGTCAGATTCCAGAGCCAGACAGATGTGTTAAGCCACTACACTCTGTTAAGCTACTTCTCTGAACTTACAAGTCCTAGAACATTTATTTTTTTCTCTTCAAAGTATGAGCAGGTGATAGCCTCTTGATTAGTAAAAAGAGAGTCTCTTTAGAATATAGATTATATCAAGTGCCACCCTGAATGTGTAAATCAACGTCATGGTTCTCATCTGAGACAGCAAAGAGGGCTCTCTGCTAATTTAATAGCAATTCTCCTAACCGTATCTTCTACAAGTTCTACTCTCCACCAGTCATTGTGGGGGCTGCAATGGGCCATAGGATGTTAATCCACCACCATTTAATAAAAAAAAAAAAAAGAGAGCCTATTTTCTCAGGAGTTACTAGAAGCCCAGAATTTTCATCCGAGATAACAGGTCAGAGGAAGAAAAATAAGTTGTATAACTGGGGTGGGGGGAAGGCTAAAATTTTAAAAGCCCATTTTAAAATATTTTAGATATCCCAGTATCCCAAATGCATGAGAAACAAAACACAGCACCATTTTGTTCTCATTTCAGTGCTTAGAATAAAACTGAGGTTCACATTCAGGCATAATATTCGACACTGATATATTAAGGACATATCCAACATGACAAGAAAGGAATGAGACAGAAGAATACATTTAAGCAAATTACAGATAAAGGGGCAAAAGGCGCAATGGATTGATGTTCTAACCTTTCCTACCTCTGAAACACAGAAAATAAGAGATTATCCATGCTCTTTCCTCAGTGTGAAAACAGAAAGAGGCTATCAGGATGGGCATCTATGTATCTGTCATGCTTTCTTATCTACGAAGTCCAGGGCCAGCTTCCTAGGTATGTGACCCGTGCAACTGCCCAGTGTCCTGTACTCAGACAGGACCTGGTTTAATGATCTATGGTTTTACCTGTGAGCTTGAGTTTTGCAAGAAAAGTCTGACAAGAGAGTGGAACATGTGCATGAGTAGAGGAAATTTACATAATAGGCCTGTCTGCCATTCTTTGCTGCCCCGTTTGCACACAGCATTCATGAGGCCAATGAACACAACTGCATGAACAGGGGAGTTCACTAAAACTCAGGATACAAGTTAAGCATATTATATCCATGACAAAGTAAGAGACACTGACAGTCCTGAAGGTCGTATTTTTCTCTTTGAGCCAGATTTTAGCTTAAAACATAGAAAGGAGGCAATGATGTTCTAGAAACTGTGACCTCAAAGAGTTCTTTACTTTTGGAAAAAAATATATACAAATGGGAAGATTTATAAAACAAAGAAAGCAATGTCTCAGGTCAAAATTAAACTATATCCAAAAACAGAGGGCAGTGAAAAGTATTAAGAGGTGGGAAGGAGACTAGCAAAGATATCAAGGTGAAAGGGGTTCTTGAATAAGACTCAACAGAGCTTTTTCCATCCACATTATCTAATACACCCAAAAACACCTTATAGATGCTTAATAAAACCTGGCGGAATTATCTCTCTCTCAGCCTTCCATAATTTCCCCTGTAGACAACCTGAAGTCAGTTGTGCAAAATCTCATTTTCCAGAGTCTTCTGCTTGCATAATGCAGAGGGAAAAACACATCTTCCAATGACTCCTGCCCAAGCATTTCCAGCGCACTGCTTCAAACTCAGATATCAACAGTGGCTGATCTGCTTCATTCAGAAGTGGTTGTACAGAGGGAGTGAGTGTTGCTCACGGGAGGAACTGAGGTATATCATAGGCATGCACTGAACCAAAGGCAAATATCTCTTTCAGCACAATGCACAGGTATGAAGACAACTCTTCATTTTCCAAGCTAGCAGAGGGGAACACTGGTGCAATTACTCCTTGACTGCCTAATCCCCCTCTCGCTTATATTCAAAAGTCAATCTAGGTAGTGGAAAGAGCAATGGCCCAGAAGGCCTAAGATCAAGATTTAAGTCCTACTTGATCTTATACAACTCATTTCACCAATCAGAAATTCAAATTTCTCATTTACAAAATAGGGAGACAACCCATACTGCTCCCTCATAGGTTATCATGAGAATCACATCAGAGTGTACACACAAGCCTGGTAAAAAGCAAAGTATGGAACAAATGTCGCAGTATCACTATTAAGCTTAGGAGTCGTTGACCATGATTTGAGAGAAATTCAACCTCATAATTAGCTTGCATGCAGAGAAGCTGGGTAGCAGAGGGAATCTCGCCTCAGACAAAAACTTCAAGACAAGTAAAAAACGGACGGTCGTCATCATCTACTTGTTTGTGTTAAGGAAGAAATTGTGCTGAATAAAAACACTGGTCAAAGGAGTGGGCACCTGGGTGGCTCGGTTGGTTAAGTGTCCAACTCTTGATTTGGGCTCAGGTCATGATCTCAGGGTTGTGGGATAGGACCCAGTGTCAGGCTCCATGCTCAGCCTGAGCCCACTTGGGATTCTCTCCCTCACCCTCTCCCTCCCCCCAACTGGCACCCGTGCGTTCTCTCTAAAATAAATGAATGAACGAATGGATGGATGGATGGATGGATGGATGAAACTGGTCACAGTTTAAATAAATACTCTACTGAAGAACTTTAACATTCAACATTTGAGACATGCTTTATCATGTATCACATGCAAAAAGCAGATACATGGGATGTACGGTCTCATCTCAGAAATTAACAGCATCTTCTCAGGAAGCAGCAAGATAAAGCTGAATCCTAGAAAAAATGAACGAACAATGCCAACAGCCAGTAGAAGCTCAGGGTTAAGTAGTATGCAATATCTATCTGACCTGTAAACTTTACACATACTGTTTTATATAATCTGTCCACAGCAAGGGAAACATTAGGGGTATTTAACATACAATAAACTTAGATTTACTTCCTTATAACATTTCTTATGTGTGAAATTTTATTTTAAATATGTGCCTATGTAGTGGCTATTTATGTAGCTGTCATCTGTGTTGCTGGATAAAATACAGAATGTCCACCTAAATGCAAATTTCAGATACAAATTTCAAGTATTTCCAAATATTGAATGCATGGGACATACTTAGGCTTAAAAAACTCTTTATTTTATCTAAAGTCAAATTTAACCGACATCCTACATTTTCGTTTGCTTATAGTCTGGCAATGCTGCCTATTTCAAATCATTCCTGTTTTTTTATTTAGGGAAAAAAACATGTTGGACAGGGAAAAGGTGTAAAGCATGGAAGACAGAAGAAGTTAAAGAGGTTAGCTAAGAACAAAAGAAGATTTTTGCCAAGTAGTCTTAAGTGAGATGAACACAGGCAAGGAAAACTAGACCTGTTTTAGAACCACAGTCACAAATCAGTTAACTGGAAGGGAATTTCGGAAAAGGCAAGAGGCCAAAGAGGAAATGCTTTACCAAAATTCAGACCCACAACATCACTGCCCAGGGAAAACTAAAATGGGGAAAATATCCACAACCATAAAGATACAGGAACAAAATGGATGCCTCTACAGTATGTGAATACGACTCCCTCATGTTAGTCACCCAGTGTACTCATGTTAAATGGGATTCAATATAACCCACTTTTTAAAAAGCATCTACGTGTATACTGCTCAGACTCAATTTAAGTAGGGGAGCAAGGAAGGCAAATGGAAGGCCCACCCTTCTGACCAACTCAGCAGGCAGCCCAGGAACAACAGATCACAATCTCCCACCAGATCCTTAGGGCCTCCTTACCTCCTAGACTCCATCTCCACAATCAGCTCATGGAGTCAGAATTCTCCTTTCCGAGCCTGACACCACTTTGGGTGACACACAACGAAGGAGATAAAAGGATACTACTAGTGAGCCCAGCTCCCACTGCTCCCTCATCCTCTTTTAAAGACTGACTGGTGTAGGTCTGAGACCACGAGCTGAACAGGCTGGAGGTTAAGACTGGCAGAAGATCCCCATCTCCAGGGCTTAAAGAAGCTTTGCTCAAGTCCGCTAAAGAACCACTGAGCGACCCATGAGTCCCTTTTCCAGCCTGACATGGCCCCACCACATGAAGCATCAAGCATCAACAGAGGCCAATGGTCTTGAATCGCAACCTGCTAACCCAGGATTTAAGCAATCAACGTGTCTCGTGAGCAATCCCAATCCTAGGCTACAAGAAGAAACCCGTGGATAGGAACAAATCCTTCCCCGTTCTCAACCACAGCTGAAACTGACCCAGACCTGGTGGTCTTACCTTTACTAACTTTATAGCACATATCGTAACAGAAGACTGAAAAAGGCCTTAAAAACGTACACTAGAACCTCATCTCACCTAGTCTCTCAAACTAAAGATGCTCTAACACATGTTAGGTGAAAGGGCTTGCTCTACAATTTATTTTTTCAACAAGTACTTCCAACGACATACTGAATTCAAAGTTAACCAACCAATTTCTCCTGAAAATACAAAAGGAGTAAGATGGTCCCTGCTGTCACAGCAATTCTAATCCACCAAAGAGCTAAGATCCTTAAATAAACACCAGCAGTATGCGACAGGTGGCCTCACCAAAGTGTACTGACCACTTGCTCCTTGAGCAGGGAGACTACACACTACTGGGAAATCATGGAAGATTGCCTGGAAGAGGTATCTGAGCTGGGCTTTAGCTAGGGCAGGATTTTGAAAGGCTGGTATGGAAGACTGAGGAAAACAGAACAAGCACCTATAACAGAAAAGTTAGTAAAAAATAGGCCTGGGCTGTCGAGGAAGGGAAGAGGCTGTTTAATCACCAGGCCTAGGAAGTTTGAGCTTCTCGGTCAGGCAACAGGAGACAATGCAAGGCTTTGAACAGTATACTGAAATAAGCAGAAGACTACAGGATGGTTTTGGGGAAAGATACCATGACCACGAGAGCAGTTAAGAGGCTACTGAAACTGTGCAGATGACGTGTAATGAGGATCTGAACAAAGCACGTAGCAAAAAAAAAAAAAAAAAAAAAAAAAGGAAAGAACGAGGAACTCATGAGAAGCAAAGAAAGGGAGGAGGCTACGAATAGCAATATATTTTTTTAGCCAGAAACATCCAAAAAATGTAGGAGCCATTACTGAAAAGAAAGAATGAATTTAGGAAAGGGTATATTTTATCCAACACACATTGATCTTCTAATGAAATTTCCAGAAAGAGATACATTATGGAGTTGGGAGATAAATTTTTGACCGGAAATAAAAATTGGGACATTGATGGATTTTGATAATGGACGATGTGCACTGATCAGGTCTGCAAATGAGAAGAGTTAGCAAAACAGAACTCGGGGCAGTATGCACAGTGACAGGGGGTTAGAAAAGGAAAAAAGACCGGAAGAGAAATGGCCTTGGCAGGAGACATGGATAAAGCAAAAGAAAAATGTGATGTCATAGAAGCCACAGAAAAGAAAACATTTCAAGGAAAGAACCATTAACCCTTGTCAAACATTACAGACACTTTTTGTAACACGGGAAGAAGAATGAGAAAGGGTCCGTGAACTAGGGGATTAGAAGGTCTCAGGTGACATTTTATCTATATTGACATCAATGACCCGAGTGGATGCCCCTGATACTGAGAACCCTCTGTGTTCAAAATACATTTAGAGATTCTGCACAGCACAGAGATTATTACATCGAAAAACTAACAGTAACTCAGGACACACTGGACACAGGTCTGGGCACTCCCTGGAAACACGCACGTTAACCATGAGTGTCAAAGAGCACATGTGTGGCCCAGGCCCACAAACCACACAAACCCATGCTGTCTCACAGAAACCCTTTCCACCTCCTCCAAACTCCCACTCCCCACTTGCTGCTTTCTCCCACCTAGAAGTAACAGTCCTCAAGCAAAGCAGTGCATAGGAGATCACAATCTAAATATACAATTCCTAAAAAAGAAAAGAAAAAAAACAGACTGCCATACTGGAATATTCCACATGCAAGACATAAATCTTTCTGTTCATTCATGTCTGACTGAGTTAAAAAACAGCTGAAGGCAGATATATGAACTTCCTATCCACCCCACGGGATATTTGTAATACAGAGTAAAACTTACATAATGTGTACACAGAAGAGCAGACAGGTCTTCCAATAAGTGAAATATGATCCTACACATTTTTTTTTCCTCTCCCACTACCCTTTCAATTCACTAGTTGCCTTGTTTCTTTCCAGGAATATTCTCTTTTGATACTCAACTCCCATCTATTTGGGTAGGTCATTAGCATCATCACAGATCATGGCTTCAGTGCCAACCCAGTAGCATTATGCAATTTACTGCGTGGCGCCTAGCATTAATGTCCCTGTTATCTGATTTGAGGAGTCATTATTTCAAATATTTTAGATAAAGTATGTTTTCCCTCTCGGTATACAGAATGATAAATGGTTTGGAAATAAATGTGAGTGTCTCCACTTAGTATGCCAATGAGTAAACAATGCTCCTGCTGCCGGGGCCCCTTTTATTTTTTGAGTCCTGAAGAAAGTGTTCTGCAAACAGCATGGCTGCAAGATGACATCTGTGTGTTCATTAATGCATCATTTCCTTTGCACAGAAGCCCCACAACTGAAATTTAATTCTCCTCTGTAATTGGGCAAAATTGCTTTCAGATGACGAATTAAGGCGAGGGAGCCACACCCTCGCACAGGGCAGCAGCAAGGGCGAGCTGCACCAACCCTTCCTCGGCACGGAGCAAACAGCAACAAAAATTGGGAGTGTGAATCGATTTGCTCTCACTTGGCTGCACTGTGGAAGAAAAAGAAAAAAGAAGAAGAGGAAACAATTTGCTCTATTACAGTTATTTTCTAAACAAAGTGAATGTGGGAGTGTTTGAATTTAACATCTCCCAGCCATCTACCCGATGTTGGAACAAAGTACGGGTTACTGGAGACAGGGCACCTGCTTGATATGTTCTAAATCCTGGTTTGAAGGCAGAAAGATCTATCTGGGCTTAAAAACTGTAATGCCTGGGGGTGCCGGGGGACAGCAATTTCTTTGACTTGGCACTAACACTCCCACCCCCACGCTACTTCCTATCATCGGAACCACAGCCCAAGTCAGCAGTCAGACAGGGCGGCAGACTGCAGCCACGGGTGACCCCCGGGCTTGCAAGCACCCAACACAATGCAGAAGCCAGAAGATCTTTTGGTCAGCCTCTCCCAAGAGGCTGCTGGCCCTCATGGTATCACAGTCCTCATTTTCCAGGGTTTCATTTCGGCCACAGTGCACTCAGGCCTGCTGTGGAAGGGCACACGTAGAGCCTCCCAGCTCTGGGCAAGGCCGCCACACTACTCAATCCAGCTGTGGCTACTGCAGGATATGCTATAATTAGGTACAATCTTAATCTAAACTCTTCCTTTTTTAAATCATGCACACAGGAATACATAGATTCGGAATAATTACGGAGGACATAATTTCTGTCGACGGCTCTCAAACTTGTGGGGAATCATAAAACTCTCTAAGAATATGAGAATCTGATAGTCACAATAGAGTCTTAGAAAAATGCAGTTACTGAACTTTGCAGACCCCCTAAAGCCAACTTCTGCCTTATACAGTTATACGAATGCATACATTTATTTACATACATATATGTGTGCGCACACACGCGTACATACGTACACATATATATCCAGGAGCACCCTACCAACCTCCAGATCGCAGGTTTCTTTGGAAGACTCAAGTGTATACATGGGGTAGGACTGGGTTGTCCCTGAGCAGGGTGTCTCAAAAGTCCCTTCGCTAAACAAACAACTTCCTAGCTCAGGAGGCATTATTCCAAGCATCCTTTTAAACAGCTCAGAGCTTGGCAACATCAAAAGAAAACAGGACAATCCATTTAATACCAGGCTCCCGACTTTGCCCTCCAGATAATCTTAGACAGAATCCTGCTGTCTTTTCACATCTTTAAGAGTGCGGGTATTCACTCCAGGGTGACTGGTCACATGCCACCAGACCTCATCTCTGGTGGCCTGGATCTACAGGCCCTTCTCTCCAGGAATGTTTAAGGTCTCTTCTAAAGAGAAAAATAAAGCACATAATTTATCTCTAATCTACTTTGAGGAGACAGTAACATTCTACAGAAATGACCAAAATCTCATGCAAAACTGTGTAAGGGGAAACTTCTGACCCCAAAATAAGCAGAAGGGATTATTGGGACTCCTTTCAAGGAAAGCGGGAGTGCTGAGTGTCTCATCTTACCAGACAAGTACCTTTGTCTTTAACTAGGCTATTTTACAACTCCATAAACTGTTTATAGATATGCAAATAACTTCTGTCCTCTAGAAGAATAATCCTGCCCCTGAAAAAGTCAAGTTTTGTGTTCATTTGACATTTTTTAAAAGATTTTATTTATTCACTTGAGACAGAGAGAGAGAGAGAGAGAGAGAGAGAGAGAGAGAGAGAACGCGAGCTATGGAGCTTGAGCAGGGGGAGGGGCAGAGGGAGAAGCCGACTCCCCGGCTGAGCCAGGAGACCAACGCAGGACTCAATCCAGGACCTTAAGATCACCACCTGAGCAGAAAGGAGACGCTTAACCATCCCAGCCACCCAGGCGCCCATTATTTGATTTTTTTTTTTTTAAGATTTTATTTTTATTTATTTGAGAGAGAGAGAGAGACAGGAGTGAGCATGGGGAGGGGCAGAGGCGGAGGGACTGGGAGAGAGAATCTGAAACAGACTCCTCACCCACCCTGGAGCCTGACCTGGCTGCATCCCAGGACCCTGATACCACAACCACAGCCTAAACCAAGAGGCTGACCCTCAACCAACTGAGCCACCCAGGGGCCCCCTTGACATTTTTTCCAACATTCCTTTACGTCATACAAATTTGATTCTTTGGCTTCTCATTTGACCCTGATGTAACATTTGTGAGTTCTCTCATGTAATAAAAAGTTAAATAAAATCTTTGATATGTGTATATTTAATATCTGTATGGAAATCATGATTTGACTATTTTGAATGTTATCCTTTTAGCTATTAAGAGTTAGAACTTGGGTCCAAGAAGAATATAACCTTTGTCTAGGGTTCTGAATTCTTAAGGATATAAGTTTTCCAAGGGTAAACATTCGGAGGTAACAGGACTTGAAGATGAAAAGCCAGTTAAGGAAACTAGAGCGTCCTTTCCAAAGGACACCATCTTTTAATGTTCACTACAGCAGCCCCAAAATGAGTTTTCTAAAGGCCTTTATTTATTCTTTTTTTAAAGATTCTATTTATTTATTTGACAGAGAGGAGAGAGAGCACAAGCAGGCAGAGTGGCAGGCAGAGGCAGAGGGAGAAGTAGGCTCCCTGCCAAGCAAGGAGCCTGACATGGGACTCGATCCGAGGACCCTGGGATCACGACCTGAGCCGAAGGCAGCTGCTTAACCAACTGAGCCACCCAGGCGTCCCTCTAAAGGTCTTTTTAAAAAGAGTGTCCGGGGCGGGGGCACCTGGGTGGCTCAGTCATTAAGCGTCTGCCTTCGGCTCAGGTCATGATCCCAGGGTCCTGGGATCGAGCCCCGTGTCGGGCTGCTCGCTCCACAGAAAGCCTGCTTCTCCCTCTGGCACTCCCCCTGCTTGTGTTCCCTCTCTATGTCTCTCTCTGTCAAATAAATAAATAAAATCTTTAAAAAACAAAGAGTGTCCAACATTAAATTCAGAACCATGTGTAAGACTAAGAAAAAACCTTGTTTATGAGGCGCAAAACTCAAGGAAGCCAATTCACGTTCTACTAAAGAGCACACAGCAAACCAACGTATCACCCAAAGTCTAAACAAGTTATCCAGCCATCTTCTGAACAGGAAAAGGCCAGGAGGGTAGCCATGTTGGTCTCTTACCCTATATCTTTCCTCAGAAAGTAACAAAACCAAACTTTGGGACTGGCAATTCTAGGAGACTCCAAGGAAAGCTTCAGAGGTATGAAGAAATAATCATTTATCTGAATTAACATTCCACTCCAGATGAAGTAATTAATTAGGCAAAAGAAAACAATCCTTAGTACTTTGCTCTGATAATTAACAAACGTTAAATCTGCCATTGGTAATTTACTACACTGGGAACAGAAAATTTCAATTGTTCAACCTCAACCTGCAAGCCTTTTATCTCCTTGCAGGCTTTTTTCAATAATCCTTTATCAGCTGACATTAAGGAAAGTACAAAAGCGGTGGGGCACTGCTCAAGATGCTTACTTAACCTTTATAACTGTGAGATGGTACAGTGTGTGCATTTTTCAAAGTGACAGACTGCTTTATAGGGAACATCCACACACAAGAGAAAGCAGCACCATGTCCATCCAAAAAAAGAGAATAGCATCCTCCCTATTTTCCCAACCACCATGCAGCACACCCCTGTAATTCTATGTTAATCCCTGCACTAGCAGACAGCCAAAATCCATTTATAGGTCCTTCAAGCATTGCTTTCAGAATATGGTAAAACTCTGGGGGTGGGGAGGAGTAGCAGCATTGCTTCCCACCCCCTCCTACAAATCAAAGGGAAAGACATATTGAGTCCTGCTTTTTTAGTAACTTGAAGCCCTGCATAAAAATCTGCTTAACAGCCTCAGCCTGGGAACCAGCTTTTTTTTTGTCTTGGTTTTTTCCCCGCCTTAAATGAAGCTGCGTTGCCTGTGAGATGGGTTTTGTTTTGGGTGTTGCCTTACTTATATTTTCAGTGAGTCAGTCACCAGGGTTTTGAGGGCCATGCCCACTGCCATGAGATATGGGCTTTTGATTTAATAAACGCATGAAATAAACTTCCAAAGTTCTTTCAGAGGAAAAGTAGGATAATACCTAATAGCATGGCAAAGAGCATGTGACCTAAATGTGCTTTTCTATAAAGCATTGCCACTACAAGCAACAGCACCGTCAGGAACCTCGGAAAGGAGATGACACCCTATGGGTGTTGGCGCCTAGTTCCTGGTGAGGCAATGGCAGAGAGTGCTCACTTTAAAGAAATTCAACATTGTGTTGGATTTGTGCAGGAAAAATTTAAGCAACCCCTGTGTTTGCTATAGCTCCTTACAATTGAATCTAAAGCAGGAAATAGTGAGGAAGGAGCGGTGTGGAGAGAAATGGAGCCAGTGATAGATGGACCCGCTCTCAAAGTCGAAGTGTCTTGATTCTGAGATAAATTGTGATTACAAAGCATGTGTTCAGGTGGAAAGAGCCTGGGGTGATCTGACTGATAGTGACATAAAGGTACACATACATAAAGTTTTATCAGCCTACCCCCCTAAGATTAGTGTATTTTTTTATTCTGTGACCTCTCTAAAAAAATGAACGGTTCAGAAGAAGAAGTTCTTAACCCCTAGGGTAAAACAAGGTGCTCCTGCCTTACCATTTAGAGATCTTCATGGTGTAATAGAAAGACCACCACACTGAGACTCAGCGCATCAGGCTCTGGACCTCACCGGCTGTCCGTCCTTAGACAAGTGCCTTTTCTTATCTGTACTCAAGTCATCATACTGAAAAAGGAGATAGGTAACCCAAAATGTAGGGTCCAGGGTCCCCAAAAAGGCACCTGAATCAGGCCCTAGAACGGTTTGTAAGGCAGGATGACGTTCTGTTACATTTCTGAATCGGAGCGCCCCTACAGTCTCTCGTAGCCCCCCACGGCTCCCCGCTGCTTACACCAGTCCAGTTCATTCACTTACGCTACTTTATGTATGTGTACCTTTATGTCACTATCAGTCAGATCACCCCAGGCTCTTGTCCAACCGCAGGAAATGTGTGCATTTGGGAGCCCTGCCTCAGACCCTCAAAGTCACTTCGGGCCTTAAAACGCCATGATTTAAAGTTCAGATACTCCACTGAGACTTGTTTCACTCTGGCCCTGACAGGCTTAACAGAGTAGAGGAATTTAACGTAGTAACATGAGAGCATGTCTTCGATGTGGACTTATCCAGTAACGAGCATCCTGCACAACCCAGATGGCTGGCTCTTCAAGTCAACTCGCTGGTGACAAACTCTTCAGCTGGCCAGCCACGCATCTTTCCGTGTTGTCCTTGTTCTCCTAAATCCACAAAGCAAGCATCCAAACAAGATGAAGGTTTAAATGCCCACTTTTGGACAGAGATGAGGACAGAGGTGACTAGAATCCACAGCCACAAATAGATGAATATGGATCTAAGAACAAGGACCGCCGCTAGTTACTAAAATTGTCTCTCTCCGTTTGTCACCTTGTCTGACATGTCAGCAAATTCTCAGGTCAGTTTTGAGGATGCGTTAAAAGAAAATTATCCTGCCAAACAGGATACATGGAGGCTAACAGTTTTTTTGTGGTTGTGTGTGGTTTTTGTTTTGTTTTGTTTTTTAACAATGAGCTTTATTTAATATGACCACAACATAAAGATCTTACAGCCACTGTCTTTTTTTCCTCTACGGACTTCTTTATATCTACTTCTGTTTAAAAAATATTTAAGTAAGTCTTGAAAGACTTCCACTGAAAAGATTTCCCACTGAAGTATTTTTAAACCTCCTTTGTTTCTTTTGAAAGCACAAAATCCTCAACTTTCATCCAGCTGTTAATAGCTCTGGCTCTCATTCTGTAAGTGTTGGTAATGACTGTCTTGACAAGGTTCTCTGCTTCAGTGAACACAATATTTGGAATGATGAAGATGCTACAAGCTTGGACCCTTTCTAGATAATATTTAATATAATAATAATCCTATTCACTTGACAACTGCAATGATTTCCTGGAAGTTAAGTAAAGCAGAAACAATTAGTACCTACATGATGTCCAGTTCTCTACAAGGTACTGTCAGGGTAAAGAGAATAAATCTAAGACTCAGTCTCTGACCATGCAAGGCTTAAAATAGGTACCCAGACCAACTCCTCTTGACCTCAAAGAATAAGGCAGGCCCAGTTTTTACTCTTTTTTTTTTTTTCTTCAAGGGATGCACCCCAGGTGTTCACATTCTTTAGTTCCTTCACTTCTTCCTCCTTCCCAAGGCTGCACTGCCTTCTGGCCACCTTCCCTCCTATTAGCTAACCCCATCAGGGCACCACTTGGGAAGGGAGGAGAGAGAGAAGGCGCAAGTCCATCCATTTTATTCTCAGAATAAAAACGCTCAGCAGGGAAGGCATTTGAATCTAAGGACTGAAACAAGATTTAGGACCCACCTTGAAATTAAGCAGAAAGTCAGAGAGAAAAGACCTTGAAGGTCACCAAGTGCAATGTCTTTTCACAGCTGAGGAAGACTGGGAGGAAGTGACTATCCCGGCAGGACAGGTGAGGTTTAGCTCTGACTTAACTGGACAAGTAGTGCCTATCCAACAAAGTACTAGAACTTATAAGCTCCAACCTTCATTTTTTTTTAAAAACCATTACTGTTAAACCCACACCAACCCACTGCTATCCAGGTGACTGTCTTACGGCAACAATCAAAGCTTCTCCGGCCCTGAACATATAAAGATGGTACTTTGTACCATCCAAAGCAGGACGTGCACTCAGTGCTACTTCCCAGAAGTGGTGATAAATTTGCGCTGAACTATCCATACGCTAGATCCTTGTTTTGGCCACCTCTATGAGAAGGCTGCTTTGGGGTCTGAGGAGGAGACGATGGATAAAGCACAGTCTGGTTCAGGAGACTCCACATCTCTAATACCTGTGCTCACTGCATCCAAAAAAAAAAAAAAGAAAAAGAAAAATGCCCCAGGTGTCATCAGACTGTGCACAAGGCAATATATAGGCCTGGGACCGGCCAAGAATTCACTCCTAAGCTTGCTAGAGTTAGCAGCTGATTTCCCCTTAATCAGAGACTAAGAGAAAATTCCCTTGGCACATCAGTGCTATTCATCACCTACATGAAATGTCTTATCAAACAGTAGTCTGAAAGTACACATTAAATTCCAGCCATTGAGAAACAACCTCCATGTATATTATTGGTGTAATATAGACCACTTCAATGGCTATCTGAAAAATCAAACCAATTCCAGCTACTACATCCTTCATCTCAGAGGATGTGATGTGAACTTTTATATAATAAACTAATTATCTGTATCTCTGGGGCAATAAATAAACAAAATTTCAAGCATTCACCAAGACCCTATTTTCCTCCCTTCAACGTACTAAGTAAAAGCAGTGCTAACCTGCCGTATTATCAGCAAGAAGACAGTGTTCTGTCTTTTCATTGTTTCCAAGAAGGTTTGGCAGGCAGGTCTTAGTGCCAGACCTGTGAGGGAGAAGTTAAGACAGCAAAGACAGCTCACTGTGATTTGGCTGTATCAGCAGGGCCCTCATTTGCACAACACTGTCAAAATAGGCAAATAAAAACCAACATATAGTAATAATACCTCTTAGGGCTCATTGCCAGGGCTGCCTGCTTTGTTTTAATGCAGCATGCAAGAGCACGGATTTCATTAGACATTCCAAAGGGGCTGCTTAGCTTGCGGGAAGAGAGGAGGAGCCCTGTCAGTGTTTGTCTGAATAGACTGCACATGTCTGACTCTCAACAAATCCATCATTCCAAGTGCCTAGGGCCAAAGGAACTACGCAAATGACCTGAGGATTACTGTGTGCACAGAGTCTCACTGAACTGATTTAACCAGGAAGGGGGAAAAAAAAAAAAAAAAGCCTCATACATCCCTCCTTCTGGAGCTGTGGAAATCCTAGCTTTTTAAAGGCAAATAGCAGTTCCTTGAAGAACAAAAAGGTGGGCATTTCAAATGCTTGTTAGTCCATGTCCACTGTGTACAAATGTCCCAACACACCACCCGTCAAAGGCAACAACCACCAAGGGAACCCGTGGAATATTCCAGGGCTAGCACTCACTCAGCTGATGCAATTGTTTATTCCGGAGAAACAAGGGTGACAGCAACAGTGAGAGATTATATTTAGATAATTTATTGTTCACAAAGCAATGTCCCATGCATGATTTCACTTATTTTTTAGGTTTGATGGGACTCATTACCCAACTGAGAAAACTGACACTGAGAGTAGTTAGGGGATTTGACGAGGCCAAGCAACTAGTTAGTGCACTGAGCTCGTAAGTCTGTAATTAGATGAGGGAACTACGAGATGAAGGTCAATCAAAACTGGAAACCCAAGGGTCTGGAGGATCTCCTATATAATACAAAAAGGAGTGACCAATGCCGAGGTGACATACAGGGAAGGAAATAGCAGAAGTAAAGATCAACACTTAAGGCATTAATCTCTCAAAATAAGGATTGCAAGAGACTAGCTATAAAGTGAGGAAAGGACATAGGAAATATATTCTTAAAGTATGCTTCTCAAAGCCCCGCTCCCAAGCCCCAAGCCCTGAAGATCACCTCCCCACTGGTGGGATCCGGGCTGAGGGAAGGAGCCCTGGGAGTGTGCCCAGGGCAGGAGAGCCCAGCTTGCTCCCTTGGGAGTTGGCCTGCTTCCAAAATGCCCTTTAACTGTTGTGTCTCGCATCAGGAGGGCCATCAAGAAAATTAAGCATACAGAATAATGAATTACCTAAAATCAAAGAAGCGAAAAATGGTTCCAATAATCTGGAACATTTAAGCAGGAAACACAGAGAAATTTTATTTACTCCACCCACTTAGAAAAATCACTTGGAAAGCCACAGACAAGGTAATAGTATCTCAATCCAAGGGGGCAGGAGGTGGGGATTTTTTAAGATGGAAGCCATCCCACAGTGAAATGAGCCAAATGAGAGCCCCCAGGATTCTCTATCCCTGAAGACCTAAAGAAGCCGGCTGACAAGTTATTGAGAGTGAAAAAGCAGAGGCCGGAAGACTGGATGAGGGGCCCTCACGGCAAGAGCCCGTAATTCTCAGCCCTTCTCCTTCCTTTTAATGAAAAATAAAACCAAAAGTCATCTGTCTACCTGAGGCACTCATTCTAAGTCTGGCGGTTACACAGACGGTGACCAACATAGGAAGTCTAAGAAACAAAGCGATGTGGATTAATGAAACAATTCGAATCTTTACCTAGTTCAAGTAGGGACCAACTATGCTAAGTGCCTGCTGAAACCCTGAGAAGGAAGAATCCTGAGGGGAAATAGGGTCAGGATGAAATAATACAGCTATTGTTCATACCATCCCCTCAGATATCAACAAAAAATATCATTCCTATGCATCCCCGGAGATATGATACAAAGGGCCCAGGACTTCAAGTTAAGAGGCTGAGCTCTAGTCCTGTCTCAGTCACAGAAAGGTGACCCAAGTCATGGGACCTCTCCAGGTTTCAGGTTTCTTGTCTATAACAGGAGTGGTTTGGGCAAATGCATCCCGAAGGGCCTATCTCATAGTGAGATTCCACGATTCCATAGCGCTGAAACAGAAAATACTCATTTCACAACTGCAAAACCAGTTTAGTACTTAGCTTACCCATCAGCTGTAAGCTTGCGTTAGTTTTTGAAGCCAGTTTTTCCTCTTCGGGGGAAGCTTTCTTGTGTACAGACTGGGTCCACCAGGCACATCACAGGCTCCATGGCTTCACAGATGCTGGCTGAGTATATGCACCTCCCAAGTGAGGGATGCAGGACAGTTAAACACTGACAACAACCGCAGGAGCCAGAGTCCCAGCGGGTTTTATGCTGGTTCCGGGAGCCCGGACTCCCACAGGATGGGGAAAGCGGTCCAGAGGACACCTGCACGTGACGTGTGGTTACGGGAGAGAAGCCCTGAGTTTCAGAAAGCTGCTTTTTGCTCCAAAGAGAGACAGCCTATCTCCGAAGGCTGTTTGCTGGATGTTCACAATCACGGACTTGAGAAGCAAAGACTCATCTACAACGTCTCTATCTGTACTGAAAAATAAACCGTAGACACTGGTGTACCTAATATGAGGAGAATCATTATCTTCCTAAAAATGATGCCAACCTCTTTCTCACAAATACACATGCTTTCTAGAGGACCATCCTCTAGAAATTAAGGAAATTTAAAAAAAAGGAAAAAAATCTTACTGATGACTTAGAAACTGAAAGATTCCTAAGACAGATATAACTAAAGTCACAGAACAATATCAAGAACAAAGAAACACATTGTTACTGAATAACCCCAGCCCCTACCACCCTGATTATCAAACAGTAGTCACTCAATAAATAATTGCTGAATGAATCACTCAATCATTCTCCAGCAGAGAAGTGAGAAAAATAACTACTTAATCTTCCAGAAATAAAATTAGAGTGACAATAAAGATGAATCAATTGCGGTAATAGAGTCACTTGACCACATCTCATATTTTGCAAGAAACATTAAGAAACACCCAAACACACTTGCAGATAAAACCACTATGGCATTATAAGAAAGTAATACTGGATAAAGTCTAGGTGCTATATATTTTACCTTTTATTGAAGCAAACAAAAATAATAGAACGTTTAAGAATTCTGCCTAGGTCTTAACCAACAGAAGAGAAAGCATTAAGGAGTTCAGCCTGAGGAAGTATAAGAGAAAAGACAAGGAAGAAGTAGAATGCAGAGGCTAAGAACATGAACTTTAAAACTCTAAGAGACCTGTGTTCAAATTCCTCCTCTACTATTTACAAGATAAATTTTAGCAAATATTTGACTTCTCTAAGCCTCTTTCTTCAGCTGCAGAAAAAGATAATAGCACCTACTAGGATGAAGGCAGAAAATCACTAACAGGCACTTAGCACAGTGCCTGGAAATTACAAGGTGCTTATTATTAGTAAATGGTTCAGTACTTACATTTGATATTATGGTTTTCCAACTGAAAACCACAAGTTTGAGTAAACTTGAGAGAAGGATAGGCAGGGTAGCATCAGGAAGAAAAAGAGAGTCTGTGTAATTTATGATTCCTTTGTGGGAACGTCATAAAACATGCAACTCTTGCTCTAGGGCAAGAGGATGTCCATATGCCACTTAAGAATAACTAATGCCCAAACAGAGCTGAGTATCTTGTCTTCTTTCACTTTTAGCTCACTTCAATGACATAGCAAATCAAGATGCAGGTATATCAATAACTATTAATATTCTTAAACAGTCCCAGAAAGATGGAAGAGAGGTACTATTCCCTATTACCTTAGGTAAGCACAGTGAAAAGCCCTAGAGACTATATATAAAACATATAAGACAACTCTGGAAGGCAGACAGAAAAGACAGAATGGCTACGGGCCTTGGGACACAAGGAATGTCAAAGTGGTAAGTTCCCCAGGCTTTCGTTTTCCTTGTAAATTCCAGACTAAGCACCACAGAAACTGGGAACCCAGAACCTCAACAGACACAACAAATCCTGAGAAAAGCCTGCTGTCTCCGGCCAAACTACCATGAAAGATGCAGACTAGCAAGACAGTAAACATTTAGTTAATGCTTTACTGCCGCCAAACACCAGTAAAAACCTGTGGATCCCACCCAACCCGCACTAGGAGAACCTAGACTTCCCCCCTTGCCACCACACTCCCTTCCACCTCCCACCCCCCAGGGTGACCCGGACATGCTTCTCCCTCTCCTCCCTGCTCATGCTCTCTCTCACTACCTCTCTCTCACTCTCTCTCAAATAAATAAAATTTTTAAAGAAAGGATTAAAATGGTAACATTTATATTAAGTATATTTCCCAAATAACAAAAAAACTAAAATTATATATAATAAAATAAAACCAAGAAGATTAGAAGTTGAAAAAAATGAACAGAGCCTCAGGGAAATGTGGGGCTATTAAAAAAAATCTATACAGGGGCGCCTGGGTGGCTCAGTGGGTTAAAGCCTCTACCTTCGGCTCAGGTCATGATCTCAGGGTCCTGGGATCGAGCCCCTGCATCGGGCTCTCTGCTCAATGGGGAGCCTGCTTCCCCCTCTCCCTCTGCCTACCTCTCTGCCTACTTGTGATCTCTCTCCTGTCAAATAAATAAATAAAAATCTTAAAAAAAAAAAAAATCTATACAAAGACGGGACAGCTCAGTGGCTCAGTTGGTTGAGTGGAATGACTCTTGATTTCAGCCGGGGGTCATGAGATGGAGCCCTGCATGGGGCTCCTTGCTCAGCGGGGAGTCTTCCTGAGATTCTCTCTCTTCCTCTCTTTCTGCCCCTCCCTCTACTCACAGGCATTCCCTCTAATAAATAAATAAATCCTTTAAAAATCTATACAAAGAGATATACCCAAAAATACTGTTAAAAAAATCAAACTGGAATTCTGAGAAATGCTCAAGTAAGTACAGTTAAGTGAAGAAAAAGAAAACAGAGAAACAAAAATCAGAGGCAACAAACAGAAAATAAAACAGGCAGGCCTAATGTATCGATAATTATTTTTAAAAGTAAATCATATAAAAAAATTTTAAAAAGTGAATCATCTAAATACACCAATCAAAAGACTGGTAGAATGTATTAAAAAAAAAAAAAATCACCCTACTAACTATATGGTATCCCTAATAAATTCACTTCAACTATAGTGATAAAGACAGGTAGAAAATAAAAAGATATATATATAGTTATAAAAAGATATGCCCGAAAAAAGCAACCAGAAGAAAGCAAGAGTATCTAAATTAGTATCAAATAAAGTAAATTTTAGAACACAGAAAATTCATAGGAACAAAGAGGGACATTACATGATATATAGGTCAATCCACCAAGAAAAGAATCTTAAGTGTGTATGTGCCAAACAGTAGTTAAAATGTGGAGAAAGAAAAAAAAAAAACTGAAAGAAATTGAAACAAGAAAAAGACAAATACACAATTACACAATTACGGTTGGAGACTAAAACCATGTCTTTCTCAACAATTGATAGAGCAACTGGAAAGAAAATCCCCAAGGAAGTAAAAGAATTCAACAACACCATCAACCAACAGCAGGATCTAACTGACTTTTATAGAAGACTTCACTTGACAAGGCAGAATACACATTTTTTTTCAAATGACCACTGGAAAAAATATTAGGATAGACCATATCCTGGGCTTTAATACAAAAATTTCATTTTTTTAAATCTAAAGAGCTGAATCACACAGAGTGTGTTTTCTGACTGCAACAGAAGTGAAACAGAAATAAGTAACAGAAAGATAACTGAAAAATCTCAAGAAGTTGGAAACTAAAGAACACACTTGGAAATAGGTCAAAGAAAAAGGTTCAAATAACATTAAACAATTAAACATTAAACAATGTACTAAATTGAATGAAAATACAACACCAAATTTACAGAAGCTAAAGAGGTGCTCAGAGAATAATTTGTAACAATAAATGCCTGCATTAGAAAAGAAGGAAAGCAAATACTTCCCATTTCATTTTATGAAGCTGTAAAAGGTGAATCAGCTTTATCCTGAAAACAAACCCAGACAAACATAGTACCAAAAAAAAAAAAGATAAGAAGACCACTATCCTTCATGAATATAGACACAAAAGTCCTTAATAAAATACTGGCACATAAACTTTACCAATATGTAGAAAGAATTATATATCATGAAAGTAGAGTTTACTTCAGAGATGCAAGGCTGGTTCAGTATTTGAAAATCAATCAATGTAATCCATCATACCAACAGGCTCAAACAAACAAAAAAGAATTACATTAACATACCAACTGATGCAAAAAAGCATTTGACAAAAATCAACACACTATGAAAATAAAAGAGAAACATTTCCTCAGCTCGATAGAATCTACAGACGGGATGCTGATAAACTGTCTCATACACTGGTAATGGGAATGCACAACAGCACAATCACTCCGAAGAAGTTGGGTGACTTTTTTTAAGTAAACATACACCTACCATATGATCCAGCAACTGCAATTCTGGGCACGTGTCACTGAGAAATGAAAATGTATGCCCACACAAAATTTGTAAATAACTGTTCTTAGCAGCTTTATTTGTAACTCCCCCCAACCTGGAAACAATCCACATGTCCCTCATCGGTAAATGATTAAACAAATTGTGGTATATCCACATCATGGAATACTGCCTAGCAATAAAAAAGAAGTAACTGTGGTCGGTACAAGCAACAATGTGGATGGATCTGAAGGTCATTATGCTGAGTAAGCAGAAGTGGAATCTCAAAAGATCACATATTGCATGGTTCCATTTAGGTAACATTTTTGAAATAGCAAAATTACAGAGATGGAAAGCAGATCTGTAGTTCCCAGGGGATACAGAGGTGCGAGGGAAGAGGGTGGACGTTACTATAAAGGAGTACGAGGAGGGAGAGTTTTGTGATAGACTAGTTCTGGATCTTGATTGCAGTGATGATTACACAACTCTACACACGTACAGAAGGACAGAAAACTACACACACCCATCATACTGGGGGAAGGGTACCCAAGATCTCTCTATTCTATCTTTGCAACTTCCTGTGAATCTGTAATTATTTCAAAATTTTTAAATAACGAAAAATAATGAAACAGATTCGAGCAGCCTCCACAACTTGTCCAAGGTCACAAAATAAGTACCAAGGGTTCTCGAATCCTGGTTACCTAGATCCCGTGTTTTTGTATGATGGCAAAAGCACTGATTCTGATGCCTGCCCTCTCAAAATCATTTGATAAATAAAGCCAATGGTGTTGAAAAGAGGAGAAAAAGGTCCACTTCAAATGTAAACATAAAAGTCAAATAAAATAGGCTAACTCAATGTTGCAGACAATTGAACGTCAGTCATGCTGGATGTATGGTTTATCTAATGCTCCTTCCCTAGACAGTCCTTAAGATAAAAGGAGGGAGGTGGGGGAAATGGGACTTGTATTTCACAGAATCCTTTGAAGTGGAAGAAAAATGTAATCCAATAAATACTGCTTTGGAGATGCACATGGAGTAGCGACCGATAATGACAGGGTTTACCTGGGGGCACTATAATTCCCATGGCCCCGGTTACAGGTGTTTTCCCCAGGTACCTGGAATCGCTCCTGCACTTGAGAGGGCACGGGCACCAGGCAAGCCTCTGCACACCCCCTCCTTGCCCTTGTTTAGTCACAAGCCCTTAAAAGAGAACAAACATTTAATTCCCTTGTAAAACAGATGAATGCTTTATAATTTACTAGCAGCTGCTGGCAGCAACGCACTCTGCTCTCATATTCCTATTAAGCAAGCTGTGGCTGATTTATTAAAAGCTCGGATACATCAAAACAAATGACTGAGACATCATTATAGTACTATTTACAACCCCTTAATGGGGTTACGGGTAGGGGCAATGCAGTAACAGACTCCAACCGGCTTCCCTTCTGTTAGAAGGAGCTGCTTCCCTGGGATGGGAGCTGCCATACTCAGGTAAAGAGACCCAACCACGGACGGTGAGGAAGAGGAACTTGTGGCTTAGAGCATAGCACGGGATCTATGACAACATTCTGACAATCTCTAAAGGCTTACAGGACAAGGGACGCATGACTATTCTCTCTACATTGTGCCTCAGTTTCTCTCTATGTAGACTCAGAAGCTTCCTTCTCCCTTCCCCACTTACACTCCCTCAAATAAATCTAATCAGAGGAGGAAGGTCCTTGGAGGAAACTGAGGGAAGGAATTGGGAAGGATCACACGGTGCTTGGGTAGGAATAGGGCAGAGCAGGGCTGTTTTCGGACACTAGAGATGAGGTGCTGAGTCAGGCCTTGGTGAGCGCAGAGCCCTCCCGCTTCCGGTTCTCTGTCCTCATCCTTCATCTGTCGCTCCCTCCTTGCTCTCATACTGAAGTTGTCTTTTGCTCAGCTCTCTACCCTTGCCCCCTTCGCAAAGTATGACCTGAGCAAAGGCTGGATTCTAGTCTTTTATTCTTCAGTATCAAAGTAAGTTCAAAGGTCCCCATTCCTAGGGGCACCAGCCTTTTAAACAATGAATCAATCTGAGGGAAGGGAAAAGTAGGTCACTGACACGGGGCAGAATGAGGAAGGCCACGTGGACCCCCAGAGAGGCACTGGTACCGAGGCTCAAAGAGGAGTCCTGCTTTAGAGGCTATGGTGAGGAGCAGATGCTATGCTCTGAACTCATCACATGTACAACCAAGTGCAGTCTTCGCCGTGACCCACAGGGGATGATGGAACCTGCTTTCACCACGCGGCTTTGTGAACTCCCTGAAGGCAGGACACCGGGTCTTGCTCCTCTCTGGACCCTCAACACTCAGTCTGCCACCTCAGGGACTCAGTCAGTCATGAATTAAAGAGTGAACAAATGAACAAGCGAACAAACAAACCCTTGTCTTAAGGGTCTAGTATTCTGTAACTTTATCATCTCTATATAGCACATTCTAATAAGCCAATTTGAATGACAAGACAGATAATAATATGTCAAAGCAACTATACAAGTACTAGATGGGAGAGGGAGAGAAAGGGGAACAGAAAGAGAAACACAAAACTGCCCTAACTTTCACTGCAACAATAAGAACTTGAGCTCTGCGGCCCAACGCCCTGCATGTTAGCCTTGCCTCGACCACTCACTAAGCATAGGTGTTGCTCCAATTACTCAGCCCCACTCCATATTGTTGCCTCCCCTGTACAATAGGAATTAATAAAGCCTAGATCACAAGGCCACTGCGGAGACTAAATGAAACAATACCAGTCAAGTGCTTGCCACAGTACCTGGCACATAGTGAGAGCTCAGATATTAACATTTATAATCAATATCATGGATTCTGGGCTCAATGCCAGGCACAAAATCAAGAAAGAAAATAACAAGAGAAGTCCAGCGCCCCAAGTCTCTGCAACATCACCTTCCAAATACTGTTCTTAGAAATTTCGGCTGACTGCAAACCCAATAAAAGCCGTAGAGTAACGAGACTGCCAAAAGGGCTACTGAGATCTTGGTTTGCATTAAGAGAGGTGCATGGTCTAGAATAATCATAAGTGATCAACCACCTCTTCTCTCTGCACTCTCAGACCTCACCTGACTGACAGAGGCAAGCTTTGTGAGTAACGGTATGCCTGGAAGCAAAACATACGCAGAACGTTCTTGACAAAAGCCACTGACAAAAAAATTAATCCCAAACAAACTTGAAAGAGATCATTAAAACTTGCGAGTGAGAAGGGAAGTGGCCATTTGGTCTAAACCGTCATTCTGTCAAGAGGCCAGAGGGACCCAGAAGACTGAGGCTCCTCACGTGGGACTCCTAAAAACGGGAATTGTAGGTCATGTATTTTTATCTCAAGTGCCAGCCCAGAACCAAACTGTCCACAGACAGTGTCAGGATAGAACCACAAAACAGCCTCCTGAGCCCCAGCAGCTGCAGCAACTACATCGGCAGCTGCCTCTGACTGGATGGGTGGAAAACAGAGAAGAAATGCAGAAGAAAAATCTGGGAGCACTGGGTGATCTCAGCTCACCTCCAGTTCTGTCCAGGGTCAGCACTGGTCCGTCCACTGTGGTGCTGGTTCACCAGCATAACTTCAGGGAACTGGACCCTTCCTTCTTTTGCAAACACTGCTCCCTGCTGTGATTTCTCGAGAAGTCGGCCAAAATGATCAATTTTCCTTTTCCGGAATGCTTCTGATTCATGCCATTGTGGTCACTTACAAAGTAAGAAACACCCAGGGAAACCAGGCCTGTGTACGATTTCACGTCACACTCAAAAGCTCACACAAGGGCATCAGTGCAGCAGACAACACCCGTTCCCCCTTCTTGGTTAATGACAGAGTCCTGAGTTTAGGACGGAGGCAATGTGCCCACCCTCAAGGTAGCAAGCCTAAGTGCTCTAAGCCAATCATAGTCATGTTGATATTCTCTTTACCCGCAGGGGAAAGGGGGCTGGTAATGGGACCCAAGTCTGCTCAGTAAGATGTAAGGGCAGACTTCTGTGCAGGCTTTTGGGGAAATCTTTCCCCCTATTAACATGGACCAAGGAGGAACATGTACCAAGAAGACGTTTTGCTACTGCATTCTTCTGTCTTGTTTTGAATGATGTAAAGACATTATTCTTGAAACTATGGCAGTCATCTTATAACCATGAGGTCACAAGCCTAAGGGTGCAATCTAACACACTATGAATGGCAAAGAGAAATGAAAAGGTGAATAGAGCCCAGATCCTTGAGTCTCTCTGAATCAATTCTGAGACCTTCTCTTCAATTCTCCTATTCCTGATCGTGGTCAAGACACTTTGTTAGTGAGGTTTTCCATTACTTACACCTAAAAGCATGCTGTTTAAGCCCATTTCCACAGTCCTATTATATCCATTTCACAGGATGGGCAAAATGAGTTTCTACAGGTTTAAATAACTTCATAGGACTGAGTGAGGCCATGATGTTATGTGATACGTAACACAATTCAGGGTCAGATGGAAAAGGAGTGGGGGAAGTAAGATTCCCCAATTCCAGGGCTCAGATCTACCCACAGGACTAAAGCAATTCAAACATTCCAGCATGCTCTAATAAACAACCGATCTGGAGGGCTGAAGTCCCAGGGGATAGCTTGTGTTCTTGAAAAACCCTGAGTGTTTCACTTAGTCAAATATTATGCTTCTGCTTTTTAAATATTTCCATTTAAATGTAGATTTTGACCTTCTCTCCAATGAAATATTAATATGAGTATAAAATATATATTACTCATCATCGGAGAGAGGGTCTCTTTCCAGTGTCTGTCATGTTTCCTCTCTGCTGTCTTGGGGATGACTCCTGAAAACCCTGACCGTTTTATCTGCATAACCCATCTCTGCCAAATGCCTCACTGAATCACTGAAAGCTGTAAGACCACATCCTACTTAGACACATTTTGGGTTTGTTTGTGTGTGTCTGTCTAAATCCTTTCATTCAGTTATCAGTAAGATTGGTTTCCTTAGAACAATAATCATTTAGGGGCTGGGTGGGCAAAATGAAAACTGTCTCCAGCAATACAATGCAACGGAAAGGCTAATTTAATTTGAAATATCTCCTTTCCTAAATAAGTTACCTATGTTAAAATTAACTGGGATTTCTATTTCCTTCTAATAACTGTAGCCCACTAAGTAGAAGGGAGGTTTTTTTGGAGGGAAAAAAAAAAATCACAAATTGTTCTACTCATTTAGCTTTATCCTCTTCATTATTCAGTCAGCCGAATGATGACTAGCAGAATGAGTAGAGCAAAAGGGATTGGCCGCTATGTGAATTTTTGCTGATTTATTTATCTCTTCATGTTTAATAACTAATCACTCTAATACGAAACAAAGACACTATTTAATAAACTGTTTCCAAAGCAAAACTGTCTCTAGCATTGATTGCTGACATAAAAAGGAAAACTATGTTCAAGAGCTAAAAGACCGGGGTTGAGATCTTAGGATCTTCTTGGTCGTGGACCTTCATGTAAATTACTTCGTATCTCTGAATCTCAGTTTTCTCATCTCTAAAATGGACACCCATATTTCCTTTGCAGTTCTGCTGCACAAATGGATTATCATCTGAACTAATAAGCCCTCACAAGATTCCTTCCCTGAGAAAGAAACCTGTTGGAAACTAGCTTCTGAGGGAATACCCAGTATTAGCATTCCACCTGTCCCTCTGCAACTAGGTCACTGGCAAACAGCACCGGCTGCTTCATTCCTTCATTCCCCTGCTCAGCACTCTCATTTGCTCCACAAATATTCACTGCATACCTCTAAGCAGCACATCAAGTAATTACTGTTGAACAATACAGAGACATGTTTCCTGCCCTCATGGCATTTTTTTATTTTCTCCAATGGATTTCCTAAACTTTGACCTCCGGTATACACCTGTTGTTAGAACTCTGCCCTATGGAACATGCCACTATGCAATCCCTCCCCAAATTCTCGCTATTCACCATTACAGAGTGATGCCCCTCCTCTAGCCTTGTGACCAGAGGAATCTCTTTTACATGGGTCACCCTTCAATACATTCATCTGATACCCTTTCATCTTTTTTTTTTTTTTCCAAGATTTTATTTATTTATTTATTTGAGAGAACATGAGGAGTTAGGGGAGGGGCAGAGGGAGAAGGAGAGACCATCTCAAGCAGGCTTCATGCCCAGTGCGAAGCCCTACCTGGGGCTTGATCTCATGACCCTGAGAGATCACAACCTGAGCAGAAACCAAGAGTCAGACACTCAACCAACTGAACCACCCAGGCAGCCCACACCCCTTCATTCATTGATCCACAAGATATTTACTGACCACCACTTACAGGTCCATTGGAAGACGTGAAATCCAAAAATGTCATTCAGAATGACTACTCCAGGCCTGTAACCTACCACTGAATCACAACTTCATTTTTGCACGGACAGCCCAGAGTCACCTATCACTGAATTTAAGGGTACCAAATGCAGCCCTGTGCCCAGACTCTGCCTGGACATCATACCCGTCTCCACCTGGTACGGCTTCCATGATCGTCCTACACACACAGCAAAACTACAATTATGCCTCCACCCTAATGTAGGGTCCAGCTCTGAGTAAACCCTGGCCATTATGCCCAGCTGCCACTGAAGTTTTATACCTCTCTGAAATCCTAAGCTGGGATAGGCAACCAACAGGAGGCCAGCCATTAGGGATTTACTGCTATTTATCAATTTTTGGCGATGCTACCACTGCACTTTTAACACAAAACATCTGAGTCAAGTCCATAGGACTATAAAAAACATTTAACCTTCAGGGCACCGACTTAAGGTACAGTCCCAGAGAAAAATGCATCCAACACACCCAGACAGGTAAAATAAGGGATAAGCTCACTGGTACCAACAATGGTTTAGATTTGAAAAGTCTGAACGAACTGAACTATTTTTGAAATTCTTCCTTTGAAATTTCCAACAGCATCATGGGCCACAAAGAGGAACAAAAAACATTCTACCACTTCCTTGTTACACACGATCAAAATGTGATAAAAAATGAATAATCCATTCTAATCACTCACTTCGTAAGATCAGAATAAGCTACAGAAAACTTCGGATGTTTCTAAAAATGAACTCATTTTAACACTCTGAAGGAAATTCTTAAAGAGGATCTTTTAAACAGTAAAAGGCTCAATACATATATAGTGTTCTAAGATGGTCTTCTGTGAAGACAGCCAAACTAACAGACGTGTTCATCGGGCTATATGTTGGTTACAAAAGCAAACCCTTATATCAGCATTTCATGCACTTCTTTGTAAGTCTTTCCTTTAAATCCACTGAATTTTTCTCCAAATCAAAGCACAACACCGAGACACCAAGAGATTTCTAGATAAGGTATTCCTAAATACCGCCTAAGTTTCTAGATAAGAAATTCTAGCTAAGGCATTCTCAAACAAGAATGCACAGATGAACTAGACATCTCAAAAATGTGACATTTTCTGGGAATCCGTACCTTTCATAAGTCAAGTTATCATCAAACGTGACCCACTGTTCTCTAACACTAAACTGATACTGACTCTTAGAGTCAAAATTATCACAAATACTAATATTTATTCAGCATTTAGCCTGTATAAGGCACTTACATGCTGTGTACTATACCGATATGTTCTATATACTAAATATGTCACTTATTAACCTCAACCACACTTTGTGGTATTATTATTACACCCAATTTACGGACATGGACCCTGAGAAACATTAAATAAGAGACCGACTTAAGGCTGTACCTTGACACAGTCAGTATCTGAATCCAATCCATGCTTTTATGTAGTATGAACCAAAACCTCATACACCTACTATTTAGAGTCAACCTTGTTTAACATTTGGCCATATTCACTCATGCTACATACATTTATTTCTTATGGAACCATGTGAAAGTGATTTGCAGATATCTTGGACAATTTCATGCTGAAAACTTAATAAGCACTTCTTAAGAATAAAGGCATTCTTCCAACACAATACAAATACCATTGACACCTAAGACATTAACAATAAGTTCCTAATGCAATCTGATATCCAGTCCATATTAAAATTTCCACAACTTCCCCCAACTATCTTTTACAGCAGTTATCATTTAAGCCAAATCCAATCAAGATGTATATACCGCATTTGGCTATTTCATCAGTGTCTCATAATCCACAATAATGCCCACCAGCAAGTTTTTTTCATGACAATGACTTTTTGAAGAGATCAGACGAACCAGTTATCTTGAGAATGCCCATATTTTTTATTTTTTTAATTTTCATTTTTTTTTAAGACTTTATTTTTTTATTTAACAGGGAGAGAGCACAAGCGGGGGGGGGGGGGGGGCACAGGCAGAGGGAGAAGGAGAAGCAGGCTCCCTGCTGAGTAGAGAGGAGCAGTACATGGGGCTCGATCCCAGGACCGGGATCATGACGCGAGCCGAAGGCAAACACTCAACCAACTGAGCTACCAGGCGCCCTGAGAATGTCCTACATTTGGGGTTTATCTGATTGTTTCCACCTAGTGTGGATTAATCTGTCTATCCCTTGCATTTCCTATAGACCTGATTAGATTCAGGTTGAACATTTTTGGCAAAACTACTCCTTGGTGACACCGTGTACCTCACGTTACATGCCATCAGGAGGCGTGTGCTGTCAGGCTATCCTGCCACTCGTGATGCTGAGTTTGACGACTCAGTTAAGGTGGTGAACACCCCTGTTAAGACATACTCTCCCCCTCGCAAGTGTCGTGTGGAGTACTCTTTGATACCATAAGCCCACTAAGTTCCTCACATCCTTTAACCCAGTGGTTTTGCCATCCACTAATGACCCTTGCCCGAAACAAGTATTTCACTGTAGGGTGCAAATTCTGATATGCTACGCTTCCTTTTGTATTTTATTTGCTAGTATTCTTTTGTAAACTAGCACTTCCCCTTATCAATCATAGAAGAACTATAGTTTCTCATTAAAGGGCAGGTGGACTACTTAATTCTTTTCCCTTCATTTACAATTTTTAGAATAAAGGAGCTGGCATAATAGTCATTCCCAAGAGTGCAAAGAGATTCTCTCCCTCTCTCCTTCCTCCCTTCCCCTTTTCTATCTCTCATCACTAGACTCATGGATTTTTATTAATTCAGTCCTTTACATTCAATTACCATCATTCTTTTAATGCCCAAATTGCCTGAACTCTGACCAACTGGAGGCCCTTCAAGCTGTTCTTAACCACCGCACTCATTACACTAAGGAGAGCGCAAAACTATACTGATTTGCTTAATCTTAGCATCCTGTGGGCTTCACAATGCTTTCCTAGTGGAACACTTAAGAAGTCTACGTTTTCATGAAGCACTTCCTCTGCAGATATCAGACATTTTACATTAGCACTAAGCAAATGAAACCGCTATTAATAAACTCAAGGCTTGACGAGAATCTTAATTTTGTTTCAGTGCTTAATCAGAACAAAACCAACAGACACTAATAACACAAGTAACTGAACTCTGGGAAAAGCCTTTGGAACACAAGGTGATCCCTCTATGTTTCCTCAACAGTCCTCCTTCAAAACAGGCACATAACTAAAGTATATCATAGGGATCCACTAAAAACTAGCAACAATCAGGTATGTTCGAGCTCGAGTCAGGAGGAGAAAAGGGTTAGTAGAGTAGGGTTTTTCAAAAACACATATTTTACCCCTGACTTAGGAGGGATGAAATGGGAAAAAGTCCCTTTCTAACAAGTTCCTAAATGGTGCTGAAGCTGCTGGTACCCACTCTAGGATCACACTCAGAACCACTGGCCCAGACAGATTCCTACTCTTATCCGGTCTTCATCCTCCTTGGCACCTCACCAAGCTCCTAGACTTCATGTAACTTCACTCTCCCGCTACATTACCTTCATCTCTCAAAAACAAGTACAGGGGCACCTGGGTGGCTCAGTCGTTAAGTGTCTGCCTTGGGCTCAGGTCATGATCCCAGGGTCCTGGGATCAAGCCCCAAATTGGGCTCCCAGCTCAGTGGCGGGGAGCCTGCTTCTACCTCTCCCACTTTCCTGGCTTGTACTCCCTCTCTCCCTCGCTTTCTTTTTATTTATTAAATAAATAAATAAAATCTTTAAAAAAACAAACATACAAAAAAACACAAGTTCAGGTGGTTACTAGACACTAGTGGCCCAATAAGGAATAGACCTCAGAGAGCTTGAAGTGACTCTTACGGAGTGGGGCCCATTTTTCCTGAACACTCTCATCCTCTCTTCTCCCCTCCAACTCTCTTTACAACACAAGAAAATGCTTAATCTGGGAGAGAAAGGCCTAAAAATTAAATCTTTGGGTTTTTTTTTTCATAACTTTCAAAAGGAGTATGAGCTTCAGACTGATTTTGTTTTGCTTTGTTTTGTTTGGCCAAACTCAAATTCCAACTAAGCCAGCTTTATTCCATTACTTGGAGATAGACAAAAAATAAGGTCCTGGTACAGAAGACCTTTGGGAGTCAAGTCAGTGTCAACTGGTTTGACCTCCAACCTATATCTACAGTCTGGAACCCTAAAAAGTGATTCACAAAAATTCAACCAACATTTATTGAGCTACTGCTGAACAGTGCTCCACATGGCAGACACAGAGGTAAGAGTGGGTCATAGTCTAGTGACTGACACAGAGCCAAATCAGGTAATTACGACAAAAAGCAATGTTCAGAATGATGATCCGGGGGGTCACTATACAATGTCCAAGCAAAGAGATAGGCGGCAGAAGTCAGCCACTGACTGCCCAGTAAATATGCAGATCACAATGGTGACTCTAGCCCAAAGATTTTCAGCAGGCAAGGGGGATGATGCCCTCTTTAGACTCTCAGGAAGGCCTTGTCCCAGTACACACCTGATTCTGATTACCCTCAATGACCCTGCAAACCTAAAACAATAGCTACGAAAGCATCATAGTTTGCTTCAAGTGGGTACAGAAGCAGAGAGAATGGGACAGATCCAACCAGAGGTATCTGTTCCCTGCTAGGATTTTAACTGTGGCCAAAAAGACATCAGTATGAAGTTCACATCCCTAACTAAAGCCAGAGTTTTAAAATTATGCCCCATGTGGTTTTCTCAGTAGCCACAGGAAGGGCTGAATTAATGGCTAATGCCCCTCCTACCCCCACTTCAATCACAACTGGGTTTCTGCTTATTTAATTTGTTACACCATCTAGTAATCTCCATTTAAGGAAGGGTTCCACAGCTAAAATAATTTTATATATCACTGATGGAGTTCAGCCCTTAAAAGAATGGGATTCCAATCTTTGATCATTCTGCCAGCTTTGTGACTCGGGGTACGTCACATACAAGCCACTGTGTAGTGACCAAGGTCAGAGATTCTGACAGAGCCAGAGAGCCTGGGTGCAAATTTCAGTTCTACCACTTCCCAGCCATATGACTTGGGCAAACGACTGAACCTCTCTTTGCCGCAGTTTCCTCATCTGTAAAATGGAGATGATAATATTGCTTGTCTCATAAAGTCATTGTAAGAATCAAATAAGGTACACACAAAGCACCCTGGATAGTGATTGGCTTCAAAAATATTAGTGTTATGGCTGCTGTCACCACCATCCTCATCCTTTTAGACCTGTTTTTTGATCTGTAAAATAAATAAATGATCTCTAAGAATAATTCCAAATTCAGAGTTCCAAGTTCCTGAACTTCGTAAATTTCAAAAACTGGCCACCCAGTTTTGTCAAACATATAAAATACAAAAGTTTGCATCAGAATACAGGAGCGCATACATACATATCCTGTCCAGCTGTCAAATGCCAGCTCCCATTTCAATATTTACCCACGTCCACAAGGTTCATCAAACAAGGCAACCCATGCCACCAAGAGAGTAAAGGAAAGCAGAAAATCTACTCCGGGGGCCCTCGCTGCAGGCAGAGAGCATGTGAGCCCCCTGTTCAATACAGATTCTCAGCATAAATAGCGTAAGAGAAGCTACACATCCCAGGGAGGCTGGTTTGCAAGTTTCCATTTTATGCCAGATTTAAGCAGTCAAAGTTAAATGGAAAACATGTGTAGTATTAATAAAAGGCTCAGTGTCGCTTTATTTCTTATGTTAAAGCACAATCGATGATGCCAGAGAGAGCTAAGAGCTTTTAAAATACACCATGTGGTCCCTTAACAAACATGATGCCTCTTGATGAACACTTCTCTGCTGGTGTCCCCAGCAAATAAGCAAGAACACACAGCAAATTGCTACATGCAACAGCAAGCCCCCATTTCCCTCTCTGACAAAAATGGCTCGGCAGTGACTCATGGCACGACCAGGAGGCAGGGAGAGGAGGGGCAGGCAATTGCAGAGTCCTCTCAGTGGGGCACTTAGGGGGATAATGGAGCAGGAAGCAGCTGGAATCAGCTTGGGCCTCCAGAGTAGCATAAAGAGAACAAGAGGTAACCAGGAGAGAGACATCTAGATTCAAAGCCTGGCCCTACCAAGTTCTAGGGGGATAACCTCGGGCAAATTAACCTCTCTCCGAGCAGCTGCAAAATAGAGGACAGTGCTACTCTTTTCAAAGGGCTGTTGTAGAACCAAGGACCAGTGACACGGACACAGCTATCCTTACAGACAGCTTCTCCATTACCAGGACCACCGCACTATGTGCATTAGCCTCGTGGAATCCTCCTAACAACTCTGTAGACGTGGGTGACTATTATCTCCATTTCCAGATGGAGAAACTGAGCCCTGCAGTCCCTCTCAGCCATCATCTCAGGCCAGATGCTGACCCTGCACTGCCTCTATTTCATGAAGCCTTTCTAAACAATACCAGGCACGGTCAAGGTCTCTGACAGCCAAGGCTCACAGGACCCCCTTATTAGAGCAGTTTCCACACTCACAAGAGCCATGACATCTAACATTTTCTACATACTAGTCACTGGTTTTCGCATCTGCTATCCTCCCACTACAGTGAGCTCCAAGTAGAAAGTGTGGGTCACACTAAAATTGTGACCCATCTTCACTGACAGGAACACCATCATGCTCGACACTTCTTTTGGGCAATGAAGTGAATGCTAAATGTCATAGTTATTGCTAAAATTTTTTAATTTTTTTCCACGATTCCAAGCCTTTGGACGGACTGCAATAGCGTTCCTGCGGACAGAAAGTGAAGGCAGGTTTCCTGAGCACCTGTGGCAAAGCTCTTCGTTATGCACCGCCCTTAAGGAGCTTAGTCTGGTAATTTACTCCTCAGTAGGTATAAATTGCAATGATTTAACCGTCCAAGAATCCACCTTATCCAAACAGATTAAACTGTGAGCTTTCAAATGGGGATGCAAAATAGGGTGGAGGGCGGGAATCACAAAAGGATTTACCACAGATTACCTTTACAATGAATGTCCCTAAATCCAGTTTAAATAATTCATTTTACATAAATTGTTTAGAATGCAGTTAACTTTAGCTACCTCATAAAGATAAAACTATTGCATATTTTGTTTCACGTGGAGGTACTATCTTCTGTAAATTCAGCCACACCCAACTGTTTCAGAGATGGGGTCAGCTGTCTCCCCAAGCACGTGAGGCAGAGGGCAGAGACGTCACACTGGCACCCATCCATAAAACCGTAACATGACACATGCCATCTTGGCCAGTTTGAGTACATATCTATTTATACTACATACAGGAAAATATGAGTTTTGCCTGAAATGTTCAAGTCAAAGAAGAAGAGCAAGGGACACATGTATAAAAATGTATAGTCCTTTGAACCCAAGTGTGTCGCTTTGACACTTCTTACACATACAATTATTGAAGGCTTTCTGATGGTCAACTGAAGAAACAGACAAATGGTGGCTTGTGCTGAGTCCTTCCGTCAGACAGGTCAATAAATCTTGGTCAGGAGGCAGCTGGTTCTAGGACGCTGAGCGGCGGCTGCTCAAACGTGCCGGATCTCCTCACCTTCTTCCTCATCATCAGACTGCCGCCTGTGCACCTGAACTGAGAAGCACCTTCACCTTCGCGGTGTTCTACGCCGGATCTCCTCACCTTCTTCCTAATCATCAGACTGCCGCCTGTGCACCTGAACTGAGAAGCACCCTCACCTTCGCGGTGTTCTACACAGCATTCAACACTTTCAGCACCCTACACGATTTTAGGAAATCCATTTGTCCAACCAATGACTTCCCCCAAAAAACCAGCAACCCGCACTGAAAAAGCACTATTCACCCCAGATCAGTCTCGAGGTTTTCTCAAACTCAATGAAATCTTTCTTTCTCCATCGCAATCTCTAGAAATCTTGCTCTTGTCACATGCCTGAGTTAACAGGCAATAAAAGGAAAGGCTGCGATAGTTATGATGGTCTGGGAAGGAGGGGGGTCTCTGGGCATAAATCTTCAACCCTGAACCAAAAGAGCTATCTCCAAAGATGGGACTTAGTTCTGTAACATTTTCTCCTCACCAAAAAACCCTCTGAGCCTCCACTAACAGGAATGGGGATTCATCTTTGCCTAGTGGCCAATAACATCCTGGAGTAGTGGGCTAAGAAAAATCGGAAGATCAGAGTCCTGAGATCTATTTGTGATATTTGCCAGAACCCAAAAAAAGAGAAACTGTCACAGACATGCCTTGGATTTTGTCATCTTTGTATCGGCATCTCCCACGCCCTCGGCTTTAAATGGGTTAACCTAACGTGGTAATCATTTCACAATGTATGTAAATCAAGCCAACATGCTGTGTGCCTTCAACTTATACAGTGGTGTAGGTCAATTATTTCTCAATAAAACTGGAAAAAAGGATACCACGTTGCTTGTTTGTATTTTTTCTAAAATTCAGTAATTACCTGTGTGTGTATATATATATATATATATAGTAATGCTTTAAAATTATTCTGTGTGTACATGTAGAAACAAATACATGTATGCATAAGCTTGTTCCCACATACACATATGAATATAACTTTGTTTCTATTTCTCTGTTTAGAATTTAAAGAATCTTTCTCCTAAAGTTCATGTTTTATCTTTAAGCCAAATTTTTCCTAGTATGTATGTATAATATTTCCTAGCATATATCTATAATATTCGTTTGTTTCCACCAAAAAAGATACTTGTACATGTGAAAGTACTACACTGACAAGGTCCTGTCTCTTAAAATAAAAAAATCATATTACAAACTTCTTTTAAAAAGGATTTATTTTAATTCTCTTTTCCTTGTTTCTAACCACCCTGGATGAATTCTAAGCCACAGGTGCTCTTTGTGGCTTGCTCTCCAGCCAACTGGTTCTAGAAATTAGTGAGATGGAAAATGAACATAAAGGAAACCATCCAAGGTTCACTTGAGATAAAAACCCCAAAGATTGGCTAATTCTCAAATTATACAAGATCCCTGGCTCTCCAACAGTGAGAAGTGAGAGAACACATAGGAGAAGAAAAACAAAGAGGCAAGGAAAAGATGGATGGAGTAGAGAGGAAAACAGAGGAAAGGTATGAATGGAAAAAATAAGGGAGAGCAAAGAAAAAGTGGGAATATAATATATAAGATGAGAACAGGGAAAAAAGGATACAAGAAAAACAAGAGTTAAACTGGTTTTGCTTTATTTGTTATAGTGGCTGGTTGCTTCAAGCCCAAACTCAGTAGGAAATTATATGGGATTCTCTGGATAGGCTGCTTCCTGGCTCCTTTTAGGAGCCCAGCGGCGGTAATGTTAAGTGCCTAGCCTTATCACAGAGCTTTCTAAAGCAGATCCTGTTTGAAGCCCACATCAAGGCTGGGTTTGAGTTTCGGGCCTTGCATGCTAGCTGCTACACATACGGCTGGGATTATGCTGGTGGGAGCAGAAGAACACAGAGAGAATCTAACACGCCACAGCAAGTAGAGTTTATCAGATTAAAGTCATAAAGCAGAAATTCCTCCTGTGTATTATTTCACAGAGCCGGGATCGAGTGATTCAACAATACTCATTCTGTTGGCAATGAGGGAGGGAGCCTGGATCTTTCCTAAACCTCCCGCCAGCATTAAAGGTTGGCTCAAAAAGCTTTGGAAACATCCCCGACCATTCCTCTATTCAGGTGAAGATGGAAAACTAGGGAACCCCACCTAAAACAGAAGCCCAAACTGGGGTATAGAAAGGTAACTGGCTATTCCCCAAACTAAACCACCTCATTGCAAAACAACTTGAACCCTAAGAATAAAGGCCTTTCATGGTATACATGTGAGTGAATGGTCTCTTGGACTGTCCTAAGTCCCGTGAAAGTGAACTACAATACGATGAGGCTACCCTGCTTGAAAAGAAGGGTGACGTAGGAGTATAATAGGGCACAGCGACATGGGTATTTGTTTAACAAGGAGAAGAAGTCAAAACAGCTGGTAAAAGCAAGTATAAAGGATTCACCAGAGCTCTCTTGTTCACCACCCATGGGCCTAGAGCAGTGATTCTCAACCTAGCTGCCATTTAGCGTCCCTTGAGAAACTTTTGAAGCTATATATGTATTTATTCCCAGAGATTCATGTTCTATCGGTCCAGGAGGGGACCCAAGCATGACTTTTTTTTTTTTTTTTTTTTTAACTTCCAGATGATTCTATTAGAGTCTGGATATAATTTTTGGTGGAATAATTTTTTTTTAGTGTAATGACTGCGGAGTATAATACACTTACCATTCCCATATTCAAAACCACCTTTCAATTGATGCTTACAGTTACCTACACTTTTCAGGGGATGACCAGATGAAGATAACACTGTTGCTATTAAGAAGGGAGGAAACAAAAGAAAGGTTTTAAACGCTGCAGAGTTAAATCTAGTTCCAGACCTCACAACCTCAACGTATGACTTCTTCTGGGGGAAAAAAAAAAAGGAAGATACAGATTTCAGGCCCCTAGAAGCTCTTCTAAGAATTTTAGCACAATGGCTACCTTAGGGATTACCATGGACTCAAACAATCTTTTGAAAATGTCACACAAAATACTACTGCTGCTTAGGGCTGCTGAACCAACTTAGCAAAGGAATTAAAATCTTGAAAATTAAGTCAGGAACAAAGCATCACTTAAATCTATCACCATTTAAATCATGTCAAGGGTCAAAGTTAAGCACCTTTCAATGATGGAGTAAAGTGATGTAAGGATTTTTACTTTCAAATTCTATACCTCGTTGTCTCGACACTTTAAGAGAGAAGATTTAGGGTACGACTGGAAGCCTCCTGAAATTTGTTTTTTTATCATCAATATGGCCGATTCAATTTTCTCCGTGCCACTTAATGAGGGTTCTCTATAAAGGTGAGCCACCTGGGACTCAGCAGATGCCCAACATTGTCACAGGAGAAAGCAAAGAAGGGAGGAAGGGGGGAAGGGAGAAAAGGGGGAGGGGGAAGGGAGAAAAGGGGGAGGGAGGAAGGGAGAAAAGGGGGAAAGGGGGGAAGGAGGGAAGAGGGGAAGGGAGAAAGGAAGAAAGAAAGGAAGGAAGAAAGACCCACATTCCAGACAGGTCAGTAGGGTCCTGGCGACGGAAAGGTAAGCCATGGCTTTGCAGGAGGCTTA
>CM052890.1:10022225-10084231 GCA_028534135.1 Potos flavus | reverse complement strand
GGAAGTCTTCCTTTCCTGTCCTTTCACTATTAATAGAGGTTTTCTGACTCTCGACCTCTGAAAGGAATTACACTTAGTTCAGAGATGAGAAAAGGAGATGAAAATCATCAGCATTCCTCAAATCAATACTTTTAAGTCAGCTTCAAAACTCTCCTCAGGACCAGCAAGGAAAAAATGACTTTCCCCTAACTTAGAGTTCTGTTATGCACAATTCTGAGTTCTCAGTGCTTTCTTTCCTTTTGCCTTATACCTAAAGAAAACTATTCAAGTGCCTGGCTAGCATTTACTAAGAGTTCAACTAATGTGCAGTGAATGGATGCATGAGTAACCAGACAGATATAACCCATTACAAGGTATTCAGGACATGCTTTTAAACAAATCAGAAATACAACCTCAGTAATAGTGAAACCAAAGGTGGTTAGCTACTTCCAATAAGGATGCAATACAGATTACTGGCTTATTAAAATAAGCAAAATAAATAAAACCAAACAGCAAAAATTAGAAGAAAGATACACTTGGAATTTTAGATGGAGGACCATTAAGCATCAAAGTTGGACTGAAGCTTCTTAGCAAAGTAAGACAAAGGGAAAATATATTGGGTTCTTTTATTTGTCGCGTTCCGACAATAAGAAACTTAAGTTTATCAGGAAATTTTTGCTTCACGCTAACTTTTAAGGTTATTTATCATGTGGTTGTCATATAGAAAGGATGCTGGAAAGCTCCCAAACAATGTTTTAAATGGCTGCTTTTCATCCTGTTCCCTTGCGACAGAGAAAAGTGTCACCAAACGTGACGCAGGAGCCAAGTAACGAGAAGATGGAACAGTATGCAAGGTTGTAATCCGACAATGTTGATGCCAATCACGGGTATAACACACATGTGAACATATCCTCAACATTTTCTGATTTTATCTTAAGCCATCCTGTGTGGACGTCCATCGGTTAGAACACACTGGTCTGTAGGAAAACAAAAAACTCAACCAAAATAGGTTGAATCAGAATTGGGTTTTCCTCACACCTAACAAGAAGTCCTGAGGTAGAATGAGTGAGTCTAGGTTGGTTAATTCAGTAGGTCAACGGTTTCATCAAAGATACTACTATCTTTCTAGGGTTTTCCGGGCTGTGCCGTCCCCTACATGTTGGTCTGTCCTCTGAGGCCAGCTTATGCTTCAGAGATGGCTGCTGCCCTCTGCAAAGCACCACATATAGACAACCACCAGAGATGAAAGTTAGACTCTTCTCTCTTCAAACGCAAGGATACTTTTTCCAGAAGCATCCATACAAGATTTCCTAATGTTGAACTGGCCAGATCTGGACCTTTAACTGGCATGAGGAGTGGAATTACCATGATTGCCTTAGACTAATCAAGATGTACCCCTTGAACTCAAGTCCACATGGAAAATGAACACCTAAATGAAACTGGGACTCTGCCAGCTAGGATGAGGGGTGAACTGACAGATCTGGGTTGGTTATCTCCTACAGAGAGACAATACAAATCCTGTTTCCCAGCCCACCGATCAAGTCCTCACGGAATGCTTATTATTCACAACCTGTCCTGTGTGACAGGATTTGAGGCATGGAGGTTTCTACAGGAGAATTACTACAGAATGCCCCTGTCTACCAAAGAGACAAGACAAGACAGAAAAATAGAAGAGGAAGGAAACCCTGCCATGGGCTTCCTCAGAGAGAACAAGCCTATGCAATGGCCACAGCGCTACACACGGCTTCGAGTGAGCAATCTCAGAGACATTCCACCAAGGATTCCAGTGACTTAAGTCAAGCAAGATAAATAAACCACAAAACAACCCTTCTCTCCTCCCCCTGAGACTTTAAAAGCCCCCTCTGATGTCAAGCAAAAAGATAAGCTTTATCTTCACCAAGGTGACAAGTCAGATGCTTACATCCCTTAAAATGGAAGGCGTGCTTTTCTTTCCTCCTAAGTCCTCACATTTCAAGGACTTCACGTAATGTTCTAACATGCACTTTATGCTTCAAATTTCTATTGAAGCATCTACTGCAACCATCTCCAGAAGACAGCGTTTGTTTCTTTTTTCCCCGCCTTCTTTGCATTTCCCCTCTTTAATGGTTATGATCCATCTCTGTAGCATAGGTTCATCCTGGATGGAGATGAATGTGCTGCACCAACGCACAGGGGAAGCAGCTCTTGAGGACAAAAACCACTTTTCTGCATTTGAGATGTTCACCCCTGACTGCTTTCCTTACATTCAGGTATAATTAACAATCGCTCTGGCATATAGGAACCAAGAAGCACAGAGAGGCTCTGCTTGGGGTGGGGTGGGAGGGGGTGGATGAAAGACAAGAGAGAAAAGAGCAGAATGGAAGGACATAGCACACAGCCCAGGCAGCTCCGCGTGTGGCTCTTTTCAAAATTCCAGCAGCCACAAGTACCTCTCCGTGAGATATTTCTGGGGAACAAGGAAAGCACTTCTCACTCGGGCCTATCAAGTGAGTTGGGGAAACACTGAGTTGGGGAAACACTATCTCCCAAAAGTCAAGAAATCAATAAAGCTCAACAGCCAAACTGGTGTGAAAAAGAACCAAAGTAAAATGGGTGTAGACTCTTTCTCCCTTAACATAGGTCCAGTTTTATTTTTATTCTAGATTTCCCAAGATGGAAGTAAAGACAAATGGCACCTGGCACACAGTAGGTACTCCATAACTTGTTGGATGAATGAAAACAAGCTGCAAACCACCCTAGAAAAATTTCATCTTCTAAAACCAAACATATTAAGCTTTCAACATTATCATTCTAAGCAAACAATATAGGCTGAGAAAAATACTTTACCTAGAAATAAAATACTCGTCACCCTTAACACAGACTAAAGTGAAACTAGCTCCTTGGCAGGACAAAACTCACAACCGTTAATAAAAGATGACACTCTCTTGACTACATCAGATGTACATTTCCAGCTATCAACTGCATTCTGCAGAGGCAAATGGCAAGATGGTTAATATTAATGGAGATACACACATACATACATGCACACAAGTAAGCACACACAAATGCAAACAAAGGATTCAAACCACAGTAGCCGGGACAAACAGAACCTTGAAATGCCATTAGTCACATTTACAGGGTGTCCTTATCCAAGCAATAGCACTACCTGGAGCTCAGTGTACCGAAGGAATTAACATTCAGAGGCCCAGCTCTATCACCTAAGCCAGGTCACTCAACCTGGGTCTTAAATATTAAGGACCTGCCCTGCTAATCTACATCCTTGCCAGGGATTAAAACAACCTCGGGACAGAAAATTAACACTCAACTATATAAAGCACTATCTGACCACAAAAGGCTTCTCTTACTTAATAGATACCTGATACTGCTCAATCGACAAAACCAAAAAATAACAATTTATCAAATTCCCAAGCCATGTTCCCCAGTGTTCACAGAATTCTCTCTTTATGAATAACTATAGCTGTAGGCCTTGATGCGATCTGGGCCATCCAAAAAGGAGGAAAAAAAAGAAGAAGAAGAAGAAGAAGAAAAAGAGGCCCCAGTTCCCCTGAGCAAAACTGGGCAACGGAGGACCCATTTGCATTTGGTGTGCAGAACCCACAACACTAGTAAGAACTGGGTGCCTAATGAGGTAATGAATGGCACGACCTGTATTACCCCTTGACCTGACAAATTTCTGTTATACACGGCAGGCCTTTGCTCTCTTGACCAAAGATCAGTTTTATGATGCAAGCATTTCAAAGCTAGGTGTCTTTCTCCTCCTGGAACAAAAGAAGTATCTGCTTGTGGACCTGCTCCCTCATGAACCACAGAAAGGAAAAGGCTCAGGGATTAAGTAAAAATGACCAGCTGGTAAATCTGGGCTCCGTTCCATTATTTTAGTCATCCAAAACACATGCAGGGGGGAGGGGCGGTACGGAGCGTCTAGTACACGCCTGGCACTAGGTGGGCTGCAGAGGATTCGGAGACAGAGAAGACCCAGTGCTACCCTCTGCACCGCTGCTCTGCACGCACAGCTGCACCCCTCTTGTCAAAATGAGCTCTGCAATGGAAGACAACGGGACTACTGCTGGAAAAACGACAACTGCTCTTAATCACTTGGATCTTTCATCAAAAATCCTTCCAGATTAGTGGTTCTCAATATGGTCAGACCCTAGAATCATCTGAGGAAGCTGTTCAAAATGTCCGGGCACCTCACTAGAGCAACTAGGTCATATCTGGAATAGTGGCCCAGGCACTGGGATTCTTTCAAAGCCCCCTCAGTACGTCTAATGTGACTCCAGAGTTGAGAACCACGGTCTTAGGTGCTTCTGTCTCAGAAAGATTTCTATCAGCAGACGGCAGTGATCCATTTAACATAGGAGATCTGAAACTGTTAAAAGTGGCCTTGTTCATATATGTCACAAAAATGAGTATTACAAAGAGAAAACTGTCTAAAGCTTAAAGGAAGCTGTATTCACTGGGTAAAGAGAGGAATTTCTAGCAGCCCAGGAAATATCATCAGTAAACATAGTTCCTGAATGGAAGTTCCTATCCGTATAAAATCAGCAGTGGAAAGAAGATACCGGAATGCAGCAATGTGTCTTCTGCTTATGGTTCAACCTCCCTAACGCTGTTTTTCTAGACTCCTCATGTGAAGTATCATTTCACAAGCTCCAAGATAGATGCAGGCTTCAACAGTCCTCCAAAGCAGAGGAGGAACTACACACCTACATAAGAAGTTGCAAAGCTCAATTTCACCAGGAATGACCCCAGATTTACAAAGTTGAGCCACAGTGAGAACCATGGCCACTGGAAATGCCGAATGTTCACGTCTTTAGCTGACTGCTCCCTTTCCATGCACTTATCAAAAATGAAGGGAATGGTGAAGATGTTCAAAGAAAACAGAGGTGCTCAAGTGGCCTGCCCAGCAAGGCAGAAGGCAGGTTCCCTGAACTGAGGTAAGATGGAACTGACGGAAGAGGAGAAGCGCAGCCTGAGCAAGACCAGGAGAAAGAAATGCAGCACTAGTTTCTTTCTGTTGCCATGGAATTTACACTTCTGCCACAACCACTGACCCAAAGTTACCAATTCCCACAAACAACAGTAATGACGATTATTATATAATTGTCGTAATTATTAGTGATTTATTGAGTATATTCAGTGAATAAGCTAAGCACTCAACATGTATTATTATATGACTAAATCCTCCCAACAGGTGGGTAGAAGAAGGCTTGTTTTACAGATGAAAAACTGAGGCAGAGACAAGAAAGGTCTTGGTCAAAAATCACACGATTTGAAGTCAGGCTGTCTCTTCAGAACTGATCATTTTCAATTCCTCTGAAGGTACCTAACACAATCACTTCAATATACTTCACACCCATTTGGAACACTTACGTGTGTAACGGGGACTCTCCTGCCTTTTCCCACCTAGCAATCATTAACCTCTCCAGTACTTATCAAATGCTTCCTTTCACGCCTATGGGAATGTCAATGTCAGGGCATCCTGAGCATGGGCTCATGGGCTCAGGATACCTTATGGCAGGGGCTGAGCATGGGCTGAAGTGATCCCCAGTGTAAGTGAAACCTGTGGATACTCGGCCCGGCACGGCAATATCAGTTTGATGTGTGAACCGCCCTTAACAAAAACCGCAGTCAACAGCTAAGAACACAACCCAGTAAACGGAGAAGGTCTGTGCTGGCGGCAGGAGCAATCTACCGATCTGCTGAGAGACTGTGCGGCCGGACGTGAGCTGCTGCGGGATGCAGGTTTAGGCATCTTTTCATCGCTGCTGCTGACACAGAGTTCGACACACGGCTCCTTACCTGAACAAAGTTAAGTTCCACACCGAGTGGAGTGCAGACTCAGTGAGGCATGCAGCCTAATCCAGCAGCAAGCCAGCTACTGCCCAGCACAGTCTCCTTTCCTGGTGTGACCGGACACCCAACACTGTGTCTCTGCAGCTTCTACTCAGAAGAGGGGAGCCAGGCGGGTATAGCTGCACATCACACCTGAGAAGGTGTGCGTGAGAAAAGACAGGGGGAGAGGAGAGTTGCTGAAAAGGAGATGCAGGTGTGGAGACAGGCTGAAGGTTCTGCTTATCTCCTAACACTGCTAAGTACCAATAGGCTTGCAGGGAGGTGGAGATAAAAAACAAATAGCTTAGGGGCGCCTGGGTGGCTCAGTCGGTTAAGCAGCAGAGTCTTGATCTCAGGGCCATGAGTTCAAACTCAGTGCTAGGCATGGAGCCCATTTAAAAAAAAAAAAAAAAAAAGCTTAGACTGAACAACTCCAAGTCCCGGTTTAGCTATAGTCCTTCCTCTCCCCATCTCGCTAGGATTTCATTTTAGACTTAGTTTTGTCCTTTGCAGAATGTGGGGACCTTTGCAGGAAGTGAGCTGAAGTAATCAATAGGGCCTTGTAAAGTTAAACTTGCAACCTTCACACCAAAGCGCAAAAGGAGTAGGAGCCGTGTGTGTTCTCGTGGGACCGGGATTCCCAGAAGTGCCCAGGCAGATACTGGAACAAAGACTCCATCTTCAGCGTGTCTTCCGGATCACCGGTCAACAAAATAGTACAGCCCTTGTGCCCACCTTAGGGTGGAGCGAGATTCTAGACGCCCTGCGCCGAAGCTCTTTGAGATAGAGTTTCACCAAAGGAACTTTAATGTCCTATGCTGTTGTTTCCCTTTTTCTTAAACCTCCTCCCATCCGTCAAGACTTCTGCCAAGATCAGCAACTGCCCGATTCTAAACAAACTGCATCATTCTCTTTGTTAACGTTTAGCATCTACAGCACAAAGGGCACAGGCTTTTCAGGCAGACAAATGTGAGTCAAATCTTGAATTTGCCACTTCTAGCCACACAGTCTTTGGACCTTCTACAAAAATCAATCTCCATATTATTAAAATGGTGATGGTTACGATCTACCAATGGCAGTGGTAAGGAGTTTATTAAGCCACCTGTGAAAGACACCAGCACAACTAGCCCCCATTTCTCCCCTCGCACTTTCAATCACCCCGACTCCTACTGCTGCTCACACCATTTTTCTAGAACTGCACTAGTCCAAAGTCCTGTCATCTCTCATTCTTACAATGAGAACAGCCTGCTAACTTACCTACCCCCCTCCACTCACTGATGCCCCTCTAACTAGATTCATGAGACAGAACTCTAATCATGCTTCTTCCCTCTGTGATAAATTTCAGTGGCTCTTTTTCTGCCTTTAAAGAAAAACAAAAACTAACAAGACTTAAATCTGTATTTCCTCACATCCCTACGCCTCTGGATCCACCCTCAGCCCCAAGTGAGATCCCAGATCCCTCTCTCTGGGATACACAACACGCTCCACAAACACTGGGCACTCTTCCTGTGGAGGCAGCTAGCTCATCCTTTCTCTCACACAGTTATCCCTACTTTTCCTGAGCACCACAGGCCTCCCACTTTGAAAGCGGTGGCCTTAGGCAAATAAAATCCTCCTCATGAGATCCTCACTTTATAAAGCCTCTCCAGGTGCAAGATCCCTGGCCCCAATTAACTGCACCCCTGCCAGAGGTGATAAAAGAGATGAACTCACACTAGAATTCAACTTGTGAGGAACATTTTTTTTCTTCTTCACAAAACTGCCTGAGTTCTGTTCTTGATTTTACATCTATTTTTCTTGGCTGGAGTTTGTGAGTTCATGCTCTCCCTACACTCGGCTGAGCTCTTTGAAGGGACAGAATGCTCGCCATCACATACGCACGCACTCAGGCCGCTGTCCCTCTTCCTCTCCTATTCATTCCCCAAACCGGGCTCCGTACTCCCTCTCCCAGGAGATCTTGATGCCCCACTGCTCCCTCCCTCCTCTGGCCCCTTTCACAGGTAGGTGACAGTTCGGTTCAGCATCCTGTGGCACCTTATTCTTTTCTTTCCTGTGCCCTACAAGCAAGAAGCCCTTAATTCCATGTGCCTCGAATTTATTCCCCTAGAAGTGGTGTTCGACCTAAAGCAAAGGTTCTCAAACGTTACCAGTGCTCTGAGGTGATGCCTCAGAATCTGCAACTCGAACAAGTTCCCAGAGGATGTGATGCAAGTTGTCTGCGGACCACACGCGCAGAACCACTGACCTACCCTTCTCTTTCCCCAGCTGGATGGAGTGTCCCTTGGGGGTCTGGAACTCACACTTCTTTCGTATTTCACAAAGCTAGGCACAGAGTACAGGTCTGATAACCATCTCTACTGACCGACCAACTGCCTCGGCATCTCATTCCCTCATGCCACCGTGCGAGGCTTTCTCCTCTCCACCCACGCCAAGCTCCACTGTGGAGCCCCCTGCAGAAGCAGCTCTGAGCCAATCTTGAGCTCGTGTTACTTCGGAGCGATGGCACCTGATTGGAGCGGGGCAAAGGAAAGCACACCTCATAAACTCCATGAAATGCAGCAGCAATTAACCTCACGGGACAAGAAACTACGTCTTAGGTAGACCGGTCTCCTTTGATAAATACGGGTCCTATACGCCTCAAGCCTGGCTCATACTTCAGTTATAATAAAGCTAGTTCGGTTTTAATAAAGCTCTCTGAAGATGCCTGTTTCTTGGTAACTCTCCCCCCGCTGCCGTGTGCAGCACGAAGGAGGCAACCAATAAGCTTACAAAGGCGGCCCAGCGTACCCGTCAGGTCACGGGGATCCGATCACATCCCTTAGGAATAATTAAGCAACAGCATCAGGGGGAAGATAAAGGTTGACAGGGTGCCTCGAATTTCCTGAAGAAATGTCTCAAGAACCACTGAAGATGGAAGGCAACTAACTATCTGTGTGCCTCTGCAGCACTTAATCATACCTTCTTATTGAAGTCAGTGAAACTGAACTTGGAGACCCTTTCTCTGGCTCATTTCCTCAGGCCTGTTTTGGGAATGGGAAGAAGGGTGAGAAGGTGGTAACAATGCCAAGAGAGGTTCCTCGATTTAGACCAAAAATGTCATTTCCACTTAAAAAGGAAAACACATCGTCACTACTTGGGTTTATCCCATGTGTTGCCTCACCGGCTCCCATTCAAAAGTCATTTCCATTAAAAGCTATTTAATTACGTACAAAAGGTGCCCTTGATGGGCCCCACTGGCTGTCTCCACACTGGAACTCCAGCACCATCCAGCTCTCTGCTTCTGCACTGGGTGAGATCTGCCCCTGTGGGCAGATCAGTAGTTCCCAAGGAAAACTAGGGGGAGGGACACTTTTTCCCCTACTCAGCAAAAATTCAGAATCTACTTACTAAACAATCAAATTTTACAAGGCACTGAAGTGATAACCCCCAAGCAGAGAGCCCATGAGGCAATAAATATCTTATAAACACAAAGGTCACAGACCCAGGTGTTTATGAGCACAGAAGATGTTTATGGCTATCCACTTGGCTGAAAATTTGCTTTCAAGCTTACTCTCTCTTCTTTATCGCCAGCTACATTATTATTATTCTCCAATTATTTTTGGAAAATCCAAAGCAAAGAGAACCATAAAAGAGCTTTATGAGACTGTTGAGCCAAATCAGTATGCCAGAAACAAATCAATGCTTCGAAGAGTTCTGAATACAATTATAGGCAAACAATAGTCCAATGTGTCTGGTAGTCTCCCTCCAAACCATTATTGCATAGATTAAAAGATTACAGATATTCCTCTCTGCTCCTCAATATTAATAGTGATATAAAGCACATTTAATAAACCCAAACTGCCACAGCCCTAAGTTGGATTATGGGTCTGGTTCTTCATAAACTGACATGTACATGCAGACTCGGTTTAATAATATACAATCTCGGGTCAATCAACATCGACCCTCCCCAGCTCTCTATTTATTATCGCTTTTGCCACAGCCTGCACCCAATCAGATGCTGTCCTAAAACTCTCTTGGCTGGCAGCTGCACAAAAATCTGCACCGCATCAGCATAACAAGTGACAGGCCTCCCCATCAATTACAACTCTGAGGGAAAGCCGGCTTCAGCGGGGACATAACCCCACAGTCGCACACCACCTTAGTTTCTGACGGACCAGCAGATCAGAAAGGAAGCTGTCATCGACAGAGAAAGGGAACCCAGCTCCTCATTAGCCAGGGTTTTCTATTCTTCCCTTTTTTTTTCCCCCAACATACATCAAGGAATAATCATGGGCCAACTCAACTCTGACAGCTCCGTATGTAAATGGCATTTAAATGCAGGCAACAGCTCACAAACAAAGAGGCCGCAGGGAGGTTGCTGCTCACAGACCCACTCAGACCCAGTGTCCATGCTGTAGGTCTCTCTAGGTTTTTGTCTGCAGCCAAATGACCAGAAACATCATGATGAACACAAAGATGTTATTATAGGCTGCACTGAGGGTGGGAATGGGCCATGTGTATCCTTTTGGGGTCCAGAGGCAGGATCTCCCATTAGGAAGAGAGGGGCGTCTGCCTCCTGGACCACCCCCCGCCCCAGGCAGGGCTCTCCAGCCAGGCCAGGCTGAGGTTTGCCTCACAACTCCGCCTCTGCTCAGGCTCGCTGCCCTCCTGCAGCTCTTAGTCAAAAATTCTAAGTTCTTTCAGGTCCAACTCCAGGCCCACTTCCACCTCCAGGTCCACCCCACTCACCAACCCACAGGAACCCACGCACATCTGACTTCCTGCGGCACCCACGCGGGACGCAGCCACCAAAGCAACAGAATCTACTTGGTCCTGGAAAGTCCTCTGCTTGTTAAATACAGGTCTGATTTCCCCAAACGACCCCGAGGCTCCCTTAGCCAGATACATTGCATTTCTCCTTCTTCACACACAGGCCCGTAAGCCCTGGTATGTCAAACGCCGCCTTCAGCAAGTAATGATACAATAGGAATGTTACCAATGGGGGAGTGCAGCTCCTGGAGACCTGGGTTCTTGGCAATTAAAAGCCCAAGTGTTCCTTCCTCTACACTTCCCAGCACCCTTACCATACTTCAGTTCTCAGCACGCCACACAACTGTGGGCTTGCTAGTGTCACGTGTGCTGCTCACATCAGAACTAGTGATTCTCAGTAGTGAAGCCCACCCTAGTTTGTCTCCCTAGTGACACATGAGAGTAAGCCGACGATGATGATGGAGAAGAAGAGGAGGAGGAGAGGAGGAGCAGGAAGAATGGCAAACATTTACAGAGTATTTACTGTGTACAAAGCATTTCACAACTAGGTAAGTTCTATTACTATGACTCTCATCATTTTACTGATGAGGGAACTGAGACTCCAGGCTACCCAAGGTCACAAAGCTGTCAGCCTTCAAAGCCCGCGCCAACCCAGCATCTGCCAAACGGATGAGTGAATGGCATACTCTGAACACGAAAGTAACTGCAGTACAAAGCAGCAGTGGATTTGGAAGACGACGTCCTGGCTTAGAATCCTGGCTCTGTCACTTACTGGTTAGGACACTAGAGCTGATTCATCACCTCTCTGGCCCTTGTTTTCTTTATCTACAAAATGAATGGGTATAATAAAACCTGTCTTATAATTCCGATGTGAAGAGCAAATACTAGTGAAAGCTCTTGGTAAATTGGAAAGCACTCTACAATTATCAGTCAACTGGGTCAAAAGTGAGCCCTTGATAAAGATCCAAGATTAGTACCCCAAGACTTCTGACCCTAGACGGGATGGAGCAAAAGGGCACGGCTGACGGCAGCTGGGAGTGTCGTGCACTCGGTCAGGTCTCCGAGCATGCCACCAACACGCAGAAGCTACTTGTGTGAAGCTGCCCTCCATTTCCAGCACTCGGTCGACACCACTCCACTCAAGTTTCAGGTCCAGTGTCACCAAAAAGTCTGGTCTTAGCCAGAATAACTGCACTTAACAACTAAAGGAAAGTACCAACCCCAAACTGGCTTAATCTGCCAATACGCTTGTAATATGTCTGAGTGGGGGAGAGCAGAAGGTGAAGGGGCGTTTTAATTTCCAGTGGCTGATAGAATGATCTAAATTCTACTAGAATTTAATGGTACTAAAATGAATTAATACATGTTAAAGTACCCAGCACCGTGCCAGAGTACAGATGACCAAAAAAAAGTTTCCCTCCTCCCTTTTAATGATCATTAGGAAATACGGCTTTGAGATGTCAGAGTAATCCACAGTACCTGTCTCCTGAGGAGAAAGCCTGCCGCCACAGTTAACAGCTTTACTCAGAAACTGACACCTCAGGGTGCCTGGGTGGCTCAGTCATTAAGTGTCTGCCTTCAGCTCATGATTCCAGGGCCCTGGGATCGAGCCCCGCATCAGGCTTCCTGCTCAGCGGGAAGCCTGCTTGTCCCTCTCCCACTCCCCCTGCTTGTGTTCCCTCTCTCTCTCTCTGTCAAATAAATAAATAAAATATTTTTAAAAAGAAAGAAAGAAAAGAAACTGATACCTCTCCATACCCAAACCCAAGTATCTGATCTCCAGCCTCCGTGGTACTTGGATTTCAGAGGCAAAAGGCTGTCCCGTCTTCTCACTAGGAAACTGTGCAGCGGATAGCATGCCCTCTCTTGGCTAGTTTCAGACTGACGGTACCCAAGCTCAAACATAAATTACTGCCTCCCACAGGAAGTCATTTACTGATAGGGGCCTCTTACAGTAAATAGTGTGAAAAATAGGAATGGCTCTGTTGTCTTTCACTATTTATATATAGAACATATGCACAGCTGAAATGTGGAGTTCATTATGCCAAGTTCCACTTAAGTATTTAAAAAAAAAAAAAAGACTATAAAGAAGTCTGGAGAAGATGAGAAACAGAGCAGAGCATTTCCTCCAACACATTAAAAACTACTTGTCTTGATCTTCTTTCTTTCCAATAAAAAGATGTATCACCCAAAGATGACTTTCATATTGGTGCCTCAAAGACCTCGATCCTTTCAACTTGACAACATTCTCCCTTATCAAACTCCGTCTCAAGGATGTATTATCAGGCCCACAGGAGGAAACTCCCCAATTTCAATAAAAAAAGAGGTTATGTTAGATGCTGTGCAAGATGCAGAGTAAAGGGAAACAGACCTATTCTGTTTCAGGAAACATCCATTCTCTACCTACAGAGGAAGGCAAATCAGCTATACAGATGTGATATAGAGGTCTTTGATGCCTTATCACATTGTGGCATATCATCTGATTATTCTATAAGGCGGCAGCTTAAAACCATGTCAGAAGACTAGCTGTCAATATCTCTATGGCAAAGCAGGGGTAATCTGCAACCGAAGGTATCACTGTTTAAAAAAATAAATTTTAACTGAAAAATAATTGGCTTCTCTCTCCATCTCTAAAAAGGGACCTAGCTCAATAAAAGAATGCCTATTATTCTTGAAGAAAGGAACTGCTGCCTTTCATTAAGATGCCATGAATGCTTTTCCTGTTGGCCACAACACTGTCAAGGGCGGCACATTCTTGGCAGACCCTACAGCACAAAGAGGGCAGCCCCTCCTCTGCAAGCACCAACCCCCCAGACAGCCCCCGAGTGCACGCTCCACTCCCCCCAGGCCGCTGGGCACACACTGAGCACACACAAAGTTCTTGCCGATTTTTCCAAGTGCCAATTGAGCCCCCAAGTGCACATTCACTGTGCGGGCTGAAAGCAGGACTGTAGGTGACAAAGGGAACACGGCTCCTATTCTTTGGAGTCCTATTCAGTACACTGGGCTAGAGAGGCTCCAGACTGTGCAGGGCTCTCTGCTTCAGAGGCCCGCACCCGGGTGGCCTGGCTGGGAGCTGGCCACGGGTCCAGCGGGAGGGTTCCCCACAATGGGTCCACGTCACGCAGACACTCTGCCAGCCACACACTTTTCCCTCCAGCCTAACCCAACCCTATCTACAAAACGCATTTTGCTGGCAACATATCTTCTTTCCCCCACTTTTTCACTCCAAAATGCCTGAGCAGAAACCCAGGAGAAGTAGCAGGCGGGGGCAGAAGCATCACCATTTCCCATAAGGAACTTAGGAAAACAAGTGACGTGGTTCAGCTTTTCACAACATTTGTATAGTATTTACAAGGTAGACCAGAGGGGCTTAAAATGTATGGTGCCAAGAAAATGTTACAGCAACAAAAAGTACGACTCCTTAAAACTGCAGAATCTTTAAACCAGAAATTTACAATGGGTTTTTCTTGGCAAGGAGAGCCTCAAAGGAATAATGGTGAAATTGTACTTACTCTGAGGATGTAAATGGAAATACCACACTTGCTGGCACAGCCCAAAGTCTCAATTGCCTGGACTCAATTGCCATTTTCATAAATGCAGTCCCTGTTGAACCACAAGCAGGACTGTGAACCGCCCCCAGCCCAGCAGCTAACTTCTCCCTTCTTCTGTTTACCAAAATCCCTACCTGCCTGCTGAGCTGCCCCAGCTGACACCCTGCATTTCAGTAGTATCTAAGCCTGATCATTACAAGCAAGAAGGCCTGGATGTTTATTAAGGCCTAGCATATGCCAAGCAGAGGGCTTGGTGCTTTAAATATACTCACAGCTACTTACAGGTTACATGAGAATTACAAACCAAGGTCAACCATTTTTAGACACTTCCCTTATCCCATGTAACATGCCTCCACAAGTGGAAAGCACGATGTCTAAGAATTAATAATTAGGAAGCTCTAATCTGTTTACCCGATACAATGTCAGGCACTTTACAAACGTTATCTGACTTAGTCTTCAAAATAATCCCATGTGATAGACATAATCTCATTTATCTAGGAGGGAAAGTTAAATAATTTTCCCAAAGTAAAACACCTACCAAATAGAGAGGATGAACAAATCCAGCCTGACCTGACATCTGACTCTAGAGCCACTGTCCTTGTAGACCATCCTCTCCCTCCAAGTCGGCTAGACTCACCAGCCAATGCTTACTCACACTTCCAATAACAACGTCCTAAGTGCCTGCCATATGCCAGGCATTGTTTTAGCACTGGGAACACAGGTGGACAGGACCTCCCCAAAGAGGCGACACATAGCAGAGGTGAATGAAGTGAGGGCGTGAACCACATGTACCTCTGGGACAGAACGTTCCAAGCTAAGAGAACAATGATGCAAAGGCTCTGAGACTGAGGATGCTTGGCTTGGTTTAAGAACAGCAAACAAGCTCAAGGGTCAGAAAGGATTAACGGAGGGGATAGTAGGAGAGGAAATGGAAGGTTCCAGACCATATAGTATCATGGAGGCCATGATAACTACAGTTTCTGAACTGCATTCTTGGTGAAATGGGAGACTAGCTGGAGGACTCTGGACTGGGGACTGATAAGATCTCAAGTACATTTTAAAAGGGCCACTTGGCTGTCTGAAGAACACTCTGCAGGGAGGCAAAGGTAGGAGCAGAAATCAGTTGGGAGGCACTGGGGCATTCCAGGTGAAAGACTCAGCCCAGAGGGGTGGCAAATGAGGTGATGAGAAGTAGCTGGGCTCTGCTCAGTCTGGTTTCAGCCCTAAGTGGCTGACAAAGTCATTCCCACTCTATACTCCAAAGAACCTGGATCCAGGGGCGCCTGGGGGGCTCAGTCGTTAAGCATCTGCCTTCGGCTCAGGTCATGATCCCAGGGTCCCGGGATCGAGCCCTGCATCGGGCTCCCTGTTCCAAAGGAAGCCTGCTTCTCCCTCTCCCATTCTCTCTGCTTGTGTTCCCTCTCTCACTGTGTTTCTGTCAAATAAATAAAATCTTCAAAAAAAAACAAAAACAAAAAAAAAACCAAATGAACCTGGATCCAGAACCCTAGAGTTAAAAAGAGATAAGTAAACATTCAAATGGAGATCAGTAAATGAAATCCAGTTGAAAGCTGTAGACTGTAGAGACAGACTCACTGGGGGCTTCCCTGAACCAACGGAGATCCAGCACTTAGAAGATGATGAAATGTTTGGGCAAAGCGTGGTAGAAAGACGAATTTCACAGCACCAACTTCCGGGTGACCCTCTCTGTCTCCAGGTGTTCCCACCATCTTTGGCAACCCTGACAGCCAAATTTATCATGCAATGCAATCCGTACAGCATCGCGTCTGGCAAAAGCTGGGAGGAACCCATGTACCGGTGCTGAATAAAAAAAAAAAAAAAAAGTAGCCCCCTTCTCCCACCTTGTCAAGTACAAGAAGTATTTTTAAGTGTAATATCACCTGTTCTTTGCTAGTGTGTTTTGGTTTGTGTTTTTTTTTTTTTTTCTTCCAGAAAGACCTTAATTATCATGCTGGAGAGTTGGGGAAAGATGGCTTTTATGCGGTTTTATCTCCCAAACACAGTATTGTCATGGGTTTATTTATTTGTGTTTTTACAGTAACACGATGCTCTCCTGTAATTGAGACTATTATGGAGAGGGCTGGCATGTGTTTTCCACAAGATTAAAGGCAATTTCTGTTTTCAAAGCCAGTACTGCTTCTTGGAAAACTCCTTTCCTATGCTAAACTAAATCCACTAAGCCAAAATTCTACATTCACCTGGTCTGCATTACAGCATTGCAAACGGGACCAGGAGAGACAATTTCATTCATGCACTGATTCCAGCAGTATTTACTAAACCCCTACTGCAGCAGGCACTGTGGGGGTGGGAAAATACAGCACAAAATAAAACAACAGCCTTTGCCCTCCAGGGGCTCTGAATCCAGAGGGGAAAACACATAGAAATGACTATGCTACAAGGCAGCCTGTGATAACAGCTATAATAGAAGTAAAACAACATGCATTGGGAGAACAGGGAATGAAGGACTGATCCCACCTCGTAGCGAGGGGGTGGTTCTGGGAAAAGCTATAACGTGAAAAGGACCTTCAAGTCCCCCCGGCCTGCGAAAGGTATTAAGACAGCAGGCACATGGGACGGAAAAGGTAAGGCTATGAGTAACTGACAAATCACCTGAAGGGCTCGGAGTCTGGAGGATAAGGGTGAGGGAGCTTAGAGGTAATGGCGCACAAATAGGATCAGAAAGGGGAAGGCTTGGAGCCAGTCTGTCGCAGCCCCTCCTTGACTGAAGACCTGGGGTTTGGATATTCAGGGGACACTGGGGAACCATTTCAGGTGCCCAAGTAAGAAAACAAAGGGCTGTTCCATGTGGATCACAAGCTAGAAACACACTAGGTATCCTCAGGTGCCCGTGCACCTCACAGTGACGCAAGAGAATGGCCACATGAGCCCCAGATCACAGGTGGGAATACTGAGTGTTAAGTTTTAATCTGTTCTAGATTTCAATCCATTCTTCCCAAATCCATGAGTCCAAGCTAAGTATCCTTCCCATGAGGTCCTTCAAATTGCTTTTATGAAAGTAACTCAGCAGTGTGGAGAGTGGTGTGCAGTAGAACACTGCCCAGAGAGTTACTGAGAAAGTTGAGCTCTTCTCAAATGAGAGATGCAGAAGGCATGAGGGAAGGAGAGACGCTTCCAGGACGTGCAGCTCGAACGTGGGCCGCCTCCATATCTAGGGGCCTATATGCATGCTTCAGCATCAGGTCTACGTAAGTACAACAATCTTGCTTTAAAAGATGTTTTTTGAACGTGCTGTGAACTGCAGGGCAGTGTAATATTGTCACCTTCACAGTACACCGTCTAGTTCTCAGAAAGTTGTGAAAAAGTTACCGGAGTTAACTGTAATGACAAACCCATTTTACAAATGAACTAGGAGAGACTCAGAAAGCAGCGACTTACCTAGGGTCAGGCTGTCAGTTTCTTCTGAATCCCACACCACTGCCTTTTTTCTCTGCCCCTCCCCTCAAGGAAGGAGACGATCAGTCATGTTCTAATGGACGGAAGATCACAGGCAAACACATAACCCTTTTTTAATGTAATCCTCCACCTTCTTCCTGTCTCTCCAAACTCTTCTATCTTCACCAGTGCCACTCCTAACAAATCAGACTCTGAGTGAGGGCTTCCTGTGATTAGTCCTCGCAAAGAAACTGGGGCCCAAGGAGGAAAGAAGCCCTCAGCTTAAGAGCTCCTATGTGCCAGGGGCTTTCCATACATCATTAATAACTGCAACAGTAATAGTTATTCAGTCTTTTTTTTTAAGATTTTGTTTATTTATTTGACAGAGAGAGAGATCACAAGCAGGCAGAGAGGCAGGCAGAGAGAGAGGAGGAAGCAGGCTCCCCGCTGAGCAGAGAGCCTGATGCGGGGCTCGATCCCAGGACCCTGAGATCATGACCTGAGCTGAAGGCAGAGGCTTTAACCCACTGAGCCACCCAGGCGCCCCAATAGTTATTCAGTCTTAATTAGAGACAAGGCACTGTGCTAAGATAAGGCCAATGCCCTCAGACACTCCTTCGTGGCACCAGAGAGAGAGGCATACTGGGGGCCTCCTAGTGGAGTGGGGAGTGTCTGAAGCGGCAGCAGTGGGGAAGCAGAATGAGACAGGGGTCAGACTATGATTTACCTCTTCAGTCGTGCTCGGGAGCGTGGGTTTTATCTGGATGCTGATCACCAACCTGAGCATTTTAAGTAGGTCAGTGATCTGGTCGAGTTTGTGTATTTTAGGAAAATCCACTCTGGTTTCCATGTACAGAATTGACTTTATTGGGGCAGGAGCAAGCCGGAAGACACACAGAGGGTTTAGGAGGCTTTGCATTCTCTGAGAAATAGCTGATGAGGGCCGTGTGAACCAGGGTGCCTCCTAGGTGTTCAATAAATATTTGTTAATTGCAGTATTGATTAGTTACAAGCAGAACAATCTGTTGTACCCATTGGGACATGTCAGCTCCATCATGCGGCTGCTCTGGTGTGTGATCACAGACTCTGGGTGCAGTGTTCCCTCACGCTGAAAAGGCCTCCGTCAGAGGAAGTGTGACTTCCTCTCTGGGGTTTTTATCCCCTGATTGTGTGCTTCTGCTAATTGCGGAATTGCTGAGGAAATGTGAGACCCAGGTTCCGAGCATCTGTATTTATCTGCCTTCTCTTGCTGGGGGGCAGGGAGGGAAATGGATGGGTAGTTGGTACATAGATTTGAAGAGGAGCCATGTATCTCCATGACGTGCATCCTCCACCCTGAAATAACCAACTGCGTCCCCTGCAGTCAAGGACCCAGAGGATTAAGAGGTAATGCTGCTGGGAAGGCAGAGAATGCTGGCTATGATGGAGAAGGGGAAGGGGGCCTGATTGCCCAGTAAGAGCCTTGAACATTCAAAAAGGAGTGATGTCCACGCTAGAGGGGCTCCAGAGCCACCTGGCTGCAAACTCCTGGTTCTATACCCTCATCTCTCCTAAAAGAAAGCATGCAGCTGCAGAAGCCAACGAGCCAAACAGGATCATCAGACATTGCCCAATGCACCCTGGACAAAAACCTCAGGAGATCCTTTTGCCCCTTGCCCTTCTATACTTAATTTCTTCCTAACTGTGGGCTTAAGTTCCATTTTTGGATATATATATACATATACATATACACACATAACTGAGGAGAGCTGCTCTGACTCCACAGGCTAGAGTGGGCTCATGTGGCCACATGAGCAACAAAAGCTCAGAAGCCTATCCAGATAAAGTGAAATCAACAGAAATCGTTTGCTATATTATCTAGTTAGCACCCAGTTTAGTGCCTAAGCATAAACCTTAAATATTTAGAACACTAAATATGTTGAACAACAGTTCTGGCTTCTTAAATAAACCAGGAAAGCGCATCATAGTATTCATTTACTTCCAGACTGAATCATTCAACAAATATCACCTGAACACCCAGTGATTCTCTATTTTAAGTGTGCACAGAAATCATCTGGGGGAATGTGTAAAAAATGCAAATTACCACATCCAGAGAGTCTGACATAGTAGGTGTGGAGTCAGGCCTAGTATGGTGACTAAAATATGTCCACAAGTCCTTTAATATTCTTCCCTTCCAACGAGGCGGCCTAATTCTCCTCCCTTTGAGTAAGGCTGTTCTTAGTGACTTGCTCCTGATTAATAGAATGTGGCAGACGTGACAGTTATGACTTGCAAGATTAGGTCATTTGTCTCTCTTTTGAATTATTCACTCCAGGGAAACCAGATGTCATGTCAAGAAGTCCCTTTGGAGAGGTCCATGTGGTGAGAAACCAAGGCCTCCTGCCAAAAGCCAAGTGAGTGTGCCATCTCAGAAGTAGACTCTACAGCCCCAGTCAACCACGGGGATGACAGCAGGCCCAGCCCACCCCCGTATCCCAATCTCGTGAAGAACCGGAGCAAGAACCTCTCAGGAGTTCCCGACCCGCAGAAATGTTTGCTCTTTTAAACTGATAGATTTGAGGGTAATTGGTTATAGAGCCAAATATAACTAATTACACCTAGAAATCAACATTTTAAATCTCAATCTTGGTGATTGACAATAAAAATAAATACCTATAGTGACAAAACCCGTATGTTTCCAATTTCATGTGGTCTTTGTTAAAAGGAGGAAAATGACTAAAAATAAAATTAGACTGTGTTCATCTCACTCGAGATCATTAGACTTAGGACTCACTTCATTCCCATAGTACCCCTGTGCAACCACTGCCCCATTTAAGCTTTACTGAAACAACAGTCCATGGAACTAAACGTTATGAGAGCAAGTTGGTCCACCAGTTGCTACAAATATTTTAAATGACCAGCTAAAATTTACACTCAGCGGTATAATAATATTGCATGGTAGGGGCGCCTGGCTGGCTCAGGTCATGATCGCAGGGTCTTGGAATCAAGCTCCACATCAGACTCCCCCTCCCTCTGCTCCTTCCCTCATGCTCTCCCCAACCCCCCCCCCAAATAAATAAATAGATAAATAAATAAATAAATAAAATCTTTTTAAAACTATTGCATGGTAAATATTTCCTGATTTTAAATGCAAGACTTAATTTTACATTCAGTATAATATTACATAATAGATATTTCTTGATTTTAAATACAAAATTCAAATGCAAAATTTCCAGATTCTAAGTACAATAACAATAGTTCTTCAAAGAGGAACAGAGATTTCTCTTCCTTGGACCAAATATGACGAAAGATCTGATAAACACATTTATTGTAATAAAAAGCTAATCTAACAAAAAAAAAGCTAATCTATGATAATTCCTTAACTTATAAGCACAAAGAAGCAAAGGCCTATGGGTGAGTATAGGAAGATAGAATATTTACAGGCAAGGGCTCTGGAATGAAAATGCTTGGTTTAAATCCCATTTAGTAGCTGTGTAACCTTGGGCAGATTGCTTAACCATCAGCTCTGTGCCTAAGTTTCTTCAACGACAAAATGAAGATAATAAACCTACCTCTTAAGAATGTGTAAGGAGAAAAAAATAATAACAAAAATAAAAAGAAACTTAAAGAAAAAGAATGTGTAAGGAATTATGGTTCAACACGTGTAAACCCCTCAGAATAAGACCTCATATGTGGATGTACTCAATAAATGTAAACTACTCTTATATTCCATTTCAGTATCATCTCCTAAACTTTCGAATGGATATCCTAAGCAGCAGCAAACTTTTGAGTTTTGTCCTTTCTTCTGTGGCCCTAAAGCTGGTAAAAGAAGACCGTGGTGGGATTCAGTCAGAGAAAAGGCAAGTATCTGTCCCGGCTGCTGAAATGCTATCATCCAATATTAACTTAGTGCTCACTGGGGGCATCACATCTACATTTCCTAAGAGAAATAAAAGTTGGCTCTTCTTCCTATTATTGTCTCAGGAGAAAAGAGTTCATTGCTACTGCAATTTTTAGGATGACTCCCAACCTGACGTGAACTGATCAGGTTGTTTGGTTCCTTCTCTACATAGGTTTACAAAAACCTTCCAGAAGAATTTCCATTTTCTCTGTGTCTTTCTCATAGCCTTGTTCCCCCACCCCATATGTTCCAGTCCACACCCTGTTTGGTATTCTCTTACAGCTGCACTCTAGTCTTGTCCCACCCTCCTGTGATCATTTGCCTCAGAACATAAAGCGTCTCTCACTCCTCGCCAGAATTTTTTTTTTTCTTCTGAGCAATAAATACAAGGAAAGTCTTGCTTTTTCATGTATCTTCCCACTTGTTCTGATTATCCCCCACCACGGCAGTCTGTCTAAAGTAAAAACAGTTTTCTAGGCAGGGGGCAGAGGTGAAGTATGATCTCGAAAATGCCAACATTGAGCAAAATGCTTGCACAAACATAAAGTTGTTGAGTTTTGAATGTTTTGCTTCATAACCTCACTCTACCGTAGATTTATCTACCTGTTACCAAGGCTGCTACATAAGTCTCCGCAAGGCCCCGGGCTGAGGCCGTCAACACTGCGCCTGGGGGCATGGTCACTGCCCTCATCCTGACATTGGCCTTCTGCATCTGACAATCAATTGTGCCAAGAAAGAGGTCAAGGGAGACATTACTGTCTTCCTTCCTATAAAAGTTAGAATATCAACTGCAGCAATCTCCAGAGGCTAAACAGAAAGCAACTCCTGTCTATGCAACGATTCTTCAACTTGAGTGTGCATCGGAATCTTGGGAACGCTTACAGACACAAAGACTGTCAGCTTCTTCCCACCCCACCACCAAAGATTTCCAATTCAGAAGGTCAAGACGGGGCCTTGAAGTTTGCATTTCGACAAGTTCCCAGGTGAAGCTGACATTGTTGGGCTGAGGGACACACTTTGAGAACCATGAATCCGAGGTAAAGGGGTAGAACCCAGAAATGCCACAATTTGAGAGGTGAGAAATGTGATGACAAAGTCTGTACAGTTTTGTTTTGTTTCTTTTTTTAAGATTTTATTTATTTGAGAGAGAGTGAGAGCGAGCGAGAGAGAGTGAGCAGGCACAGGGGGGCGGGGACAGGGAGAAACAGACCTCCCGCCAAGCAGGAAGCCCGGTGCGGGGCTCAATCCCAGGATCCCAAGATCATAACCCGAACCAAAGGTAGATGCCCAACCGACTGAGCCACCCAGGTGCCCCAATCTGCACAACTGACAACAACCCGGGTCTGTTACTGTCCATGTAATTGTGAGCCCACGATCCTGTATCTTGGCCCCAGACAGGGGATAAAACTAACAGATCGGGGGGCGCCTGGGTGGCTCAGTGGGTTAAAGCCTCTGCCTTCGGCTCAGGTCATGATCTCAGGGTCCTGGGATCAAGCCCCGCATTGGGCTCTCTGCTCAGCGGGGAGCCTGCTTCCCCCTCCCTCTCTGCCTACTTGTGATCTCTCTCTCTGTCAAATAAATAAATAAAATCTTAAAAAAAAAAAAAAACAGATTAGGAGAATATAAAGCAAAGCCTGGGTTAATAAGTTTGTATGATTTTACTCTTCATTGAAGACGTTATAGGGTTAATAATCATAGCAACTCTTTAGTGACTCTTGGAAAGTAGGGACAAAGGTGACACTCCAAACCCACCCTAAACTCAGTATTCCAGAGCCACACATGGGACCAACTGAGCTGAGTCTCTGACATGCTCTAGAAGCCAATAATGAGCTCCAATTCAACATGAAGGGTATGGGAAGTTTCACACAATGAGGACGGAGAGCCTGGATTCCCCGTGGGGGACAGCTGCAACACCACTGTAGTTTGTGAAACTCCAACTGGAGTAAACTACAGGGGTGTGTCTGCTCAGGTTTCCACTCCACACATCTTCAACAGTCCCGACTTCTCACTCCCCATTTCCCTGTTTAGTATGGTATCACTGGAAAACAAATTTTAAAGAGCTCTGAAAAATGTTAACAAACCCCAAAGGGAAGAGTATGTGTCATCGTGTTAGAGTCCTCCCCAGGAACACCTGTGAACTGTTGAGTTTAATTAGCTTACAGCTGGTACTGACTGTGTATGGGAAGACAGGGGTTTATTTTTTTTGATTGCAAGTCTTTACGTTGTATTTTCTGTAACTATCAAAAACTTACTGGGACTTTTGTTTGGTGGGCAAAGGAAACCGACATGGAACAGGACGGGAAATGTTTCCAGAAAAGCAGTCATGATAAGGAAGCAAACCCAGTGAGTGGTGGTATATTGGTGGGTATCCTACATGGCTCCCTTCCAGTCACATGCACAATCCCCAGAGGGTGACCACATGTGACAAGTGGCAGCATTTATTCAAGTGTTTATCCCCAATTGGTGCCATTCAGAGCAGACTGCCAAATAGAAAACTGCACAGGACATCCGCAGTTTCAATGATAGGACAGTATTCTAGGCAAAGCAATTCCTAAGGAGAGTCATAAAATGTAGCCATTTATAATTCTGCTGAGAAATCTGATTATTGCCTGTTGTAGGAGGAGCTAGAAACTGCCCGGTCCAGCACCCACAGTTGAATTTGGCTTTGTCATTCAGTTTTATTAGGCATATAGTAATTGTCTTGGAGTGAACAACTATTTCTGAGTGACCAGAAATGACCACTGAGAAAGAAAATGTCAATGCAATTTGAAAGGGCAATTAATTTACAATGTTTATGTCATGAACAGTCAATGAATGATTCTCTGAAGAACGGCCAATCTGCAGAAAAAGTCTGCAAAGATCCTTGCATTGGAATAGTTAAGAATTCACAAAGGATTTATCCCTAAGTAATCACACTCTTCCCTTGGGCCCTTCAGCGGCATACCCAGGCCAAGTCCTAAGGAGAGGAGAACCCCAGATATAGACAGTAATCCAAAAAAGAGAACACCAGAAAAATGTTGGCTCATTCACCCAAAAGAGACAAGCACTTTGACCAAGAGCAATCAGTGATGTATGCTATACAGCACACCCACTATGAGCCAGCACTGTAAGGTTCAGAAAGAAAATGCAAGTTCCTCTCTAGTTGGAGAGAGAAGACAGCTACACAAAATAAGCAATAATATAAGATAAAATTTCATTAAGTAATGAAATGAGTTCACAGTCCGTGTTATAGGAGAACAGATAAGGAAGCCATCAAGGGGAACAGAAGTAGACAGAAAAGCCCTTCCATTATCAGCCAAAATAAGTTATCAGGTCCCCATGCAGGGGACAGGGTGATAAGACTTACATAAACTAGTTAAACAAGAAATATACCCTGCCCTCAAGGAATACAAGCTCTGAGAGATGTGGTTCCACCAGACTAGAGTTTAGAGGGTAAGTACAGATAACACAGCAGGAATCCTGACCCACAAAAGGGAAAGGAAAGGTTTCCGTATGGCCTTTTCCATCAAACTAACTTTGTAAGAAGAAATAAATGCAGTACCCTTAATGTAAGTATTCAGGCTAAGGATTTAGCCAGAGCAAATGTCCAAAGACAGGAAACATTTACAGATTTTAACACAACAGGACACTTTGATCCCAACCTGCTGGGTTGGTTAACGTCACAAACATGAAGGATCATGAGTAGATTCCAAAAAGCCAAGCATATCTTACTACTCCATGGCCGCCACACCTCGGAGCTCCCAGATACCACGCTGCTCACTTCCTCGCCCAGTCGGTTACTCAAGGGTTGTCTTCTCAGGGACTTTTTCCTGAATCTGTAATTGTGCCCCCCCCCACCCCCCCCCAGGACACACACTTTTAGCACTTTCTGTGTCCCTTTCCTCCCCTTCATTCTCCTCCATGGCATTCACCAGCTTCCCAGTCTAGCTAGTTTACTTATTTATCTGCTTTATTGACGGTCTCCACCACAAGAACGCATGTTCTGTCTGGTCAGATATTGTTGTGCTCTGTTCACTGTGAATCCTGAGCACCTAGAACAGTGCCTGGCACATATCATACAAAACAAAACGTTAAGTGAGTGAATCACTGAATGCATGTTTGAACTGATACCTGTGAGTTTTTTCAGACTGTATATGGCATAGTAAAAAATTTGCATTTTATCTTATATATTTTATAGTCCATCAAGGCATTTTGTTTTATTCACAGAAAATTTTTCCCAGCACTAGGCATTAAAAGGCACATAAAAGCTTTTGCTCCTAAGTTCCATTTCTGTTCTGTTTATTTTTAATCATTTGCTCTTATAGAACCTAGCAGTTAACCCTAGCAATGTTAATTAGCACCACTGGAATTGGTAAGTACATCCTTGCCAATCACCCCATTAATTGGCATATTTTGTTTTATTAGGTACTTAACTTTATTCAGTCCAGAAATATTTACTGATGACCTACCATGCCCCACACCTATGCTTAGTGATGAGGAAACAGTGGTGAGCAAGAAGACTAGAATCCTTCCCTGGTAAAGCAGACAATCTGGGGGGAATAACAATAAGTAAGGACCAAAAAACTAAGATAAAAGTTATCCTAGAGAAAGTGGGGAAACCATGGAACCAGGCAGCAGGGATATCTATTCTAGTTTAGGAAGAGTGAAAGATGTGTCATTCATACATATTTATCTACAAGTTAAGTAGGAATTGGCCAAGTAAAAAGGGGAAAGGGTTGGAAGTACTCCAAATAGATGAAATATAAACAGATGAGAAGGCTCGGAAACAAAAACCCAGCTCTCCAGGAACAGTGCAGGGAAGGGAGAGCAGCAAAACCTGTTTGTGGCTAGAGAGGTGGCCAGGGACCCCCATGAGGTGGGGCCTCCTGAATCAATTCCCATCAAGAGCTTCTGTGCCCCAAGGCCTGTGCTAGCTGCTATGGGGAGAGTTGAATCAAACTCTGCCAGAATTCCTGACCTTTGGCACACTCACTGCCAGAAAGACTGGAAGACTGTGAATTAAGGCTGGTGGGGAAGTGAGGTTTTTTTTTTTTTTTTTAATGCCAAAGCAGAATAAGCATAAGGGCAAGGGCGGTTGCACAATTTCACCCCAGCGCTGCGCTCCATGTTAGGACACCTTCCCAAAGCTAAGGGTAGGAGAAAACACCAAGAGGAAGGGGGCCTTTGGAACTCTACGTGAGGGACAGATCTGGTGATCCCAGACAGAATTAAGGCTACTCATTCCCATCAACTCAATTGCTCCCTCGCTTTCCCTGCTGCTCTCGGACTCCTATTCACTGAGCCTTGGTCTAGCTGCTGAATCTCAATTATCACATCTTCTCCAATGGTCTCGCTACACAGAGCTTTGACGAGGAGCCTTCCTAAAGCTGATCCAGGAGCAGATAACCCTGACACCCACGAGGTGACTGGGATCATGGGGACCTGGAGTGAACAGTTAGAAACAAACTTCCTGTTACATGTTTATCTGACTTACACTGATTTTATTCAACTGTTTCAGAGAGTTCATGCTCAATAACCAGGATACTGAAATGTCCTTTCGAACATAAAGTTCCAGATACATAAGCTATTAAGAACAATAACCTTTAAATGCATTTTGGTAAATGTCTCGTTTTTCATTATCTTTAGATCTTCGATAATATTTAGATTTCTAATGAGGACAAAAAAAAGACTGAGGCACAGTAGCAAATATTTGGGAGTTACAAATAAAAAAAAAAAAAACCTAGAAAATCTTCAAATTCTGATAAATTCCATGTCTGATTATACAGTCGATAGCCCCTCTACTGTAACTCACATGAAAACTGCCAATCTGATTTTTCCAAGTGTTAACTGGATCTCGATTTAGCGGTGGCCCTTGAGCAATCTTTGATGTGTCAGTTAAGTCTCATGCTCACATGCCTACTATCTCTAAGTACTCGTAGTTCCAACACTGGCAGGGCCTCAGGGACACCAGGAGAACAGACTGAAAATGCAGACTCCCAGGTCCCACAAGGACGCATTCTCGTTCAGTTGGTCTGGGTCGAGGTTCCAGAATTAGTATTTTTAACAAGTGCCACAGGAAATTCTAAAGCTAGCAGTCTAAATTCTAAACCTGCCATGGTCTGGGATCAATAGTCTTCAAAACAAGTTCACACTCCGGGGAAGGTATAAATTGATCCACTGGGGTAGAGGGGGAAAAAAATGAGATCGTCTATTTTTAGTTATTTCTCATATAACCCTTATGTAACTTATTATATTTTTGTATATAATTTATATATATAGTAGCTTAACCTATCTGTAAAGTATATAAAAATACTGTCACGCATGATCACATTCTTCTTACGAGAAGAAAACCATAATTAAAAAAAAAACAAAACAAAACACAATCTGGAGGCCACAGGAGCACTTTGGCCCACAACTGCAACTGAGTATTTCAGTATCCCTGGGGAAATGGAAGGCGTAGGGAACCAAAAGGAGAAAGGTATGGGGATAGGGCAACACAATGTTTAAAAAACACCCTAGAGAGAAAAGCAAATCGTTAAGATGAAAAGAGCCCAAATTATGCCCCATGCTTGGGGAAAACCAACTAGGACATCATCTGCCTCATAAGAATGATACATGAAGAAGTGAATCCCCCGTTCTTGGACAGTCCCCCCCACACTGACACTCCAGTTTTATGAAGCACTGATGAAGAGACGCCCTGTGTGCAGCAAAGACGTCTGGCATGTGCCGTACGTCACAATCTGAAATAGGCGACAAAATCCAGAAAACTCCTATCATGCAGGCACTGAGCCCATCACTAGAATCATAAAACATTAGAGCTGCAACAGCTTCAGGGCCACCACATTTCCCTCCACATTGAGGGAAAATGGCTCAAAGTGGAGACTGGTTCTGACCAAGGAGCCCCAGGCGGCTGGTGGCCGAGCCAAGTCTCCTGATCCCCAGAGCACAGCCCTGCTGCTATACCAGTCTCCTTCCCTTCTAAAATAAAGATTCTTTTTAAGATGCCAGAGGCCTAGCTTTCTGAAGATAAAAAATAAGGTCCATTCATTGTTCTCAAATATGATTTATGTTTGTAACCTTTAGAAAGAGAAAAAAAAATGTTCTGGGATTTGTTTTGCCTCCTTCTGTTTCTTTTTTTAAAATTTGAGGAAGACATAACCTTATAGTGTAGGAAAGAAAATTTAGGAGCTTCTTAAATAAGGAAGCCTAGTAGCGATCACACTGTGATTATCGGTGAGCCTGCCAAGAGCCCATTTGAGAGCTGAGGTCTTCTGGAACACCACAAATCCCCAGCTGCCTCAAAGTGCAGGCACTTCCTTTATCTCTGCAAGACTCTGGAGACAGGCAAGGTCAGCCTTCCTTCCTGCTTTGGTGCATATCTAAAACTCTCTTTACAATGAATTTAAAAGGGCAAAAAAGGAAAGCGAGAGCTTCCCGTCTGTGCTGAGGGAACCTTCTGACCAGCCCAGGAATGCTGAGTGGGCACACAGTAGTCCGTGCTCAGATTCGGGATTTGCACCTAATCTCCTCTGGAGAGCAATCCTCACATCTATGGAGTCTGACACCATCCCTTGCAGGAGGGGGCGAGGGTGGGGTGTTGCTGAACCGTCAGAAGTCCCTCAGATGATTCTCAGGCATATGGCATTTTGAGAACCACTGATTTCCAGACCAGAAGGCAGGGCCACCTGGGCTCTGGAAAATACTCCTCCCCACCTCCCACCCCTCCATCCCCCGCCCCAACCATCCCTGGATCCCAGAACATCTTCCCTAAGAGGTTATATTCTGGAGGTGAAGTGCAAGAGCAGTGGCCCAAAACTCAAAACTTAGCGACTCCCTCATTCAAAGTGGAGGGAGGGAGTAAAATGACATAATAGGCCCTACACTAGGCAATTTGCACAAATGATTCTGCTGCACACCGTCAAAAATCCTCCACCTTCAGATGCACTCTAATTAATTCAAAATTTCCGGGGCAATCGGGACTTGAGCTAGGCTAACGCAAGTTTTATCTCAAACATATAGATTCTAATATCAGGGCAAATGAGAGCATATAGACATAATCACACAATCAGAGAGAGGGGAAAAAATTAATTATACCATTAATGATTGATATGCCTAGTTATACATGAAGGCCGATCCCCCATAAGCGTTCTGCCAGGCCACACTTCATTATCCTTGTTCAAGTCACCACTGTGTAACTACAAATGATGAAACTGCATTTCTTTCCAATTACCCCACAAATCTGTCTGCACCATCCCCACAATTGTTCAATTTAGTGAGGTTTGGCCATAAATGTTCTTCTTCTTCCAGATCACACCACAAAAATGTCCAAGTCTGGGAGAGACTACAGGACTGCGCAGGCTCTTCCCTATTTTCAAACTTCTGGTCTACTCCATCTATCTCCAGCGGGTACATCTTTTCACTGCATTGTCTACTGGCTGCTGAAAAAGAGCTGGGAACAGGAATAGAAAACTTTAGGTGTCATACTCCGGAATCTGGAAAACATCCACAGCGGCTGTTCTCAGCCCACCCACAGAAACCTTGAACGTTAACGTCTGAAGGGCCCTCTCAAAGTAGTGTTGGAACATTTATAGCTCCATAAACTTACTGTTTAATCAAGGTGACTTTGTGCATGGACCCAAGCTCCACACAGTAATTAGGTGGAGAGGAGAACAGGCAGGCATGCTTTAAGAGCTAACTGGGTCCTGTTTACAATGAGCCATGTAAAAGCGCAGAACAGAAAAACCTAGTTCTGCATTCTGGCACTTGCCCCTCAGCCTCCTAGGACCGGTAATGACACGTACGTGTACGTAACAAGCTCCCCCTCTCATCAACGATGGACATGGAGACGGAGAGCACTAATTCACCAATATGTTTGGTTCCAAATTAATTTCCCACCTCCCCTTAAGCCAGTAGAATCGACAATATGGAATTGCCAAGTGAAATCAGAAATCTTCTGTCTTCAATTGCTAGTGTCTATTTCTGTTGGCACCACTCTCATTCATTTCCTTGTTATATTGGGCCTTGGACCTTTAAAATAGCCTTCTTGGGGCGCCTGGGTGGCTCACTCACTAAGCGTCTGCCTTCGGCTCAGGTCATGATCCCAGGGTCCTAAGATCGAGCCCTGCATCGGGCTCCCTGCTCAGCAGGAAGGCTGCTTCCTCCCTCTCCCACTCCCTCTGCCTCTGTTCCCTCTCTCGCTGTGTCTCTCTCTGTCAAATAAATAAAACCTTTAAATAAAAAAAATAAAATAGCCTTCTTATTGTTCTAATACTGCAAATGATTTATCTTGCACAAAATTGTAAAAATACTTTCCTGATGCACATCTTTCACTAAGACCAAAACCTGAGGGACTTCTCCCTGTCTACTGATCCTAAAATCTGGAATCAAGCCCTCTGTGATCCACCAAAACTTCCCTTTCCAACCTTTTTTCTCCGATAAACTCTTAAGATCACAAAACTGGAAGCTGATGGACCAAATTTATTTGTCACTGTATTTTCTTTGCAGTGATTAACAGCAAGGGTAACAGAACAGCAGCAGACAACTTAGAACTTCCTACGTCCAGGTCCTTCCTCAGCACGTCACGTATGTTAATCCCTTAATCATCACAACTCTGTGAGGTTGTTACTGTCATCATCCTCATTTTAAAGAAGAAAGAAATGAGATTGGGGTGCCTGGGTGGCTCAGTGGGTTAAGCCTCTGCCTTCAGCTCAGGTCATGATCTCAGGGTCCTGGGATCGAGCCCCACATCGGGCTCTCTGCTCAGCCTGCTTCCCCCCCCCTCTCTCTGCCTATTTGTGATCTGTCAAATAAATAAATAAATAATCTAAAAAAAAAAAAATAAGAAAATGAGATTAAGCAAGTGGAGGGATCACTGTTTGAACTCAAGCAGATTGGCTCCAGAATCCATACTTTCAACTACTATATTGCACTATCTTTTCTAAAGGGATAGGTAAATGGCTGAGTGGATGAACAGGTGAGTGGATGGATGGATGGATAGATGGATGGATGGATGAATGGGTGGATGGATGAGTGGGTGGATAGATGGATGGACGGATGAACGGATGAATGGATGGATGGATGGATGGATGGATGAATGGGTGGGTGGATGGATGGATGGATGGATGAATGGGTGGGTGGATGATGGATGAATGGATGGTTAGATGGATGGATGGATGGATGGATGGATGAATGGATGAATGGGTGGATGAATGGATGGATGGGTGGATGAATAGGTGGATAGGTGGATGGATGAATGGGTGGATGAATACAGTAACGGATGGGGAGGTACATGGGTGGTACTATTTTATGAACTACTTTAAGGTTTGTGTTTGTGAATACATAGCCTCCACACCAGTATTGAAGAAAATTAGCTCTCTCCTGAACTCTGGTCGTTTTTCTACCTGTAACGACAGACATGAAACCTGATACACGGACCTGCCCTCAGGCCACTCAGCTGCACCTGCCCAAAGCACTTTTCAAAAAAGTTCTGCATGACTGAGTGGCTTTACCTTTATTGTTACTATCAAAATAGTGACATTAAAACAAACAAACAAACACCCCAAAAAAACACACAGGCACCAAACATGCAAATGAAAGGTGCCTAATAAAGAAAAGAGGCTTCGAGGAAGAACGAATAAATGAAGTATATGAACCTGCAAATTAACTTCCTGGAAACAGCAATAAGCCGATAAAGCACCAGTCCTCAGTGAAATCAGGCACAAAATGGATGCAGCTGCAAGAGCACAGAAACATACTTGGACATGCAAACATCTGCCCCCAGTACAGCCAGCAATTTTCCCACAACGTTGTCACGGGAGTGCAACCAAAAGATAAGAAATATTCCCCTAGTCTTGCCTAACATCAATACCTTCCTGCCACTCTGACCCGACCTTACCTTTGGTATTCTTTCACAGAAGAAAACTGCCAAGAACAGATGCCAAGAGAACATGGAAAGCATGGCACAAGCAGGGAAGATTGAAGGCAAAGAGCCTTGCAAAGGCAAGCAATGCCTCCTGTTACCTGCCCAGACTTACTAGTATCTTGGGAAAGTACAAAGTTCTCAGCACCTCATTCCCCATCTTCACATGAGGTGAGAAGGCATTCTAAAGACAGTACAAAACCATGATGTTTCCCAATTCCATGGCACAATGTTGTAATCCAATCCTACCGAGTCAGTATCATTTCCCTCCCCACTCACTCCAAGAGTCCCAAACCCCACTGGGTAACATTCTCCAACCGAAGCTTTCACTTTACTGCCTCTAGGCCTCTGCTGATGCCCCCAATGCTTTTCCTTCTCTGCCTAACCCCCTTGGCAATGACAGCCTATTTATCAGTATCAGTGGCTCTGTCTTGGCTGTATGGAAAAATCCTTTAGAGGGTTTTAAAAAGTAGGGGTGCCTGTGTCCAAACTCCAGAAATTCTGATCTGATTGCTAAGGTGTATGGCCTATATATTAGGATTTTTTTTAATTGTATTTATTTATTTGACAGAGAGAGACACAGCGAGAGAGGGAACATAAGCAGGGGGAGTGGGAGAGGGAGAAGCAGGCTTCCCACCGAGCAGGGAGCCCAATGCGGGGCTCGATCCCAGGACCCCGGGATCATGACCCGAGCCGAAGGCAGACACTCAATGACTGAGCCACCCAAGCGCCCCTGTATATTAGGATTTTTTAAAAACTCCCCCTATGTGGGGAACCTGGGTGGCTCAGTCGGTTAACTGTCTGACTCTTGACTTTGGTTCAGGTCATGATTTCGAGTCCTGAGATGAAGTCCTACCTCAGGCTCTATACTCAGTAGGGAGTCTACTTGAGATGCTCTCTCACCCTCTCCCTCTCTCGCTCTCTCGCTCTCTGCCCCTCCCTCATTTTCTCTTGCTGTGCGTATTGTCTCTCAAATAAATAAACAAAATTTTAAGGAAGGAAAAAAAAAAAAAAAAAAGCACAGGAAAGGAGGAGAGCCACTGCCCTGGGCCATTTCCCCAAAGAAGACTTTTGCCTAACTAGAATATAACTATTTCTACCCTGACATTCCTGTAAGCGCTCTTTGCTTCGGCTTTACTTTTTGGAAGACCCTATTATGTGGCAGGTTACAGCTAAATTTGTACTGACTACAACAGGCCTGACTGTACCATTACAATAACAGCCTCTTGGACGGAGGCTGCAAACTGTGCTTTTACTGATCTATGTCATTCCCCTTGGCACAACACTTTAGCCTCAGCAGCTACTCAATAAATGTTTGATGAATTTAATTGAATCGCTGTTTTTATCTACTTTGCCAAAAACAGGAATAGTGCTAGAATTTTCAATGAGTTTCTAGTGGAAACAGAATCTACTGAAGGTCCTGGAGAAGCCCAAGTTTACTGGTGGAGGTAGGCCACCTCTTCCCCAGCAGGCCTCAAGTGAAAACACCAGGTTTGGGCCTTCCTCCTCTCTATCTGCTATCCAAAAGGGTGGATAAAGCTGCAAAGCCGCCCCGTTTTCCTTACATCAAGAGGAAATGGAATCAATCAAAGCAGGTATTTTTAGCGAAGATATTGCTGATAAAGGTTACCCAGGGGACTCAACGGCAGGTCCATGTTTCAGAAGAACAAATTTCAACATAATTTATCCACTGGAACAGCCCTGCTTCTGCAACTCAGGGCCCGAAGGCGGTGAGTCTCCAAATCGAGAAGAATCTCCAGGGTGGTTGTTACAAAATATAGATTTCTAGACCACAAACCCACCCACCCCACCTACTAAACCAAAGTATCTCCAGATAGGGTGAGTTGAGGAAGCCTGGGAATACAGAGGGGTTCAGTAAGCTCCCCAGGTGATCTCAATGCTGGTGACTGGCAGGCCACACTTGTACCAACAAATGGTGGACCAAAGCAGTTCGGGTAATCCAGTTACTAGGCCTTATAGATTCACATCGTATCTTGGAGGAAAGCTTTGGGGAAGAAAGGATAATCTGTAGTGCTTGCATCAATAGAAATTATTTGGGGGGTAGGAGACAATACAGGAACAGCATGCCTCTAAAAGCAGGGTCTACTGTGATGTTTAAAACGGTAACAAAAAGGGCTTGGCTCAGGGTAGATAACCAGTAAATAACTGACAACAATTATCTCCTTCACAACTTCCTTCTCTGATCATTTTACACCCAGTGTTTCCTAGAAATCAAGTAGATGGAAATATCATTAGTCTTAAACCACCTTCCCCTCTAACTTCATATAACAGAAGAGCCCTGAGTCTATTCCCTCGTCCTCATGCCCCAGGAATGCCTGCCAACTCCTACCACCTACACATGCCCCACCCTCCCACCCTATAAAGCGCTCGGCCAAACTAAAGAACCAGCAGGTACATGCACGTTCTCAGGCAATGAATGTACCAGGCGCCAACAGTGCACTACTCACCTGTGGGAAACAAACCACAGCTACGTCTTCCAGAAACCCTGCCTGGCAAGGTAAAGAGTCACACCTCTGTGACTACGCTGCTCGTCGAAGGCCTGGAGAATTTCCCCGGCCGGTCTACATCAGTTGATTTCTAGAAAGAGAACCTGTAGTCACGTCTAAGGATCTGGGAATTAAACCATGAAAAGACCCAAACATGTCTTTACCTTGGCAGCTGTTCTACCACCTCCCTTCTTGACTCCAGTCAATGAAGCAAACCAGCTCCTTCAAATTCAATACCATTCTCGTCACCTTCCCATTAAGAGAAAGCAATTCCCACATTTTAGCCATAAATTAGAAGCTTTCCATTTTGCAGACGTACGAAACGACGTGACCACACTCCACAAAGAGAGGCCAAATCTCTAACACCTAACTAAATACAGGGAGATGATTTGTGATACTTAAATATAATTACTGTGCTATATTCAGGTTTTTAATCTCATGTTTTTCAATTTCATTATGAAATTACAGCCCCAAACCTCTGGACACAATAGCAGCATTGTCGCTGTAATCATTACCCACGTTACTCGGAGGGAACACACAGCTCGATTGGAGGTCACTCGCCAAGCGCAGTAAATGCAGGACTGCACAAAGGCATCTTGCTCCAGCTGATCCCATCCAGTCTGGAGAGCACAGAAAGATTTAGGAGTCTGAGCAGATGACAAGATGTCAGCAATTTAGGGCCATTATTTTTAAAAAGCATGCTCAGGGCTGAGTTATATAAATTGAAAGATAGCATCAGAAACCATGAGGTCACCCTTCCATCCGAGTTAGCCCCAAGCAGATCTCTGCTGAACAGAATGGAAAAACTGGGGTGGGTTCAGATTCGTGGAGTCAAGGAGTCACCTGGACAGTTAGAATATGAGAATCAAGCCCAGAGAGGAAATGACCGCGTTTCAGTTACGTGAGGATGGAACCCAGCTGGTGCTCGAGACACAAGCAATCCCAGGTGAGACTCAGCAGCACAGTATGAAAAATTTAGGGTAGAAAGAAGAACTTCCTGAGTAAGCAAAAGGAAAGGTAATTTAGGGATGTGGAAGCACTTCCACTAATGGACTTTACAGATGAAAGCGTCTTCTGGATCATACCGTTCTAGAATGTTTTAGTGGGACAAGTTATACTACGCTCTAATAGGCACTTAAATAGGACCAGGTATGTGCTGTTCTAAGTACTTTATGAACAATCTCATTTAATCTTTAAAGCAATCCTAAGAGGCAGGTATTATAATTTTTCAGGTAAACAAACTGAGCAACAGAGGGTACAGCCTGCCCTTGGCCATAAAAACCAAGGTGACTCTTAACCACAATACTATCATCACATGGTTCCTGCTATATGCTTTCACTGTGATTCAGTTCAAGAAAATTCTCTTTCGTATTCTCTCCCTCTCACTGACATACTACCATTATCCCACATCATGTGTATTCAAAGACGCTTAATTTGGAGTGTAATAAAATCCAGATCAAATAAAACAATGACTCTGATATTCCAACCCCTTGGGATATATTCAGTTCTTCTTCTTCGGTTCTTCAAAAACAAAATAACTAATCCTATTAAACAAACCCACTGTCTATCTTATCAACTTTGCAAAGGGTCAGAGACTTCGGATATTAAATCTAACGACGATGGGTGTTTTTAACTTCAAAAAAAAACCAGAGAACGCACAAACATCTCCTTGTCTCACTAGTAAGATAACTGGCATTCTCCTAAGACAACAGCCAATCCAGGGCCAGAAAAAATTTGGAGCTCCAAGAGTGATCTTGATGTACCCTTACATACATAACCTATGGCTTTGAAAAAGTTTACTCCCTCCCTCATCTGACTTCCTATATTCTCCAACAGCCACAACGAGCTTGACTAAGAGTGATGTTCCTAAGCTACTTCCCAATAAAAACTTTGGTTCTGGTTCAAACACTCCTACAGGACAAGAAAGGTGTAGTGGTCCCAGCATCAAAACAGGTTTCAGTATTCCTAAGGGAATGTTAATGCAAACTACACGGGCTTCCTTAAATCAACAGCATGGAATAAACTGTTCTAGGAGGGGACGCCAGGTGGCTCAGTTGGTTAAGCATCTGCCTTGGGCTCGGGTCATGATCTTGGAATCCCAGGATGGAGCCCTGCATCGGGCTCAGCAGGGAGTCTGCTTCTCCCTCTGCCCCTCGCCTGCTCATTCTCTCTCTCTCCCTCCTTCTTTCTCTCTCTCTCCCTCCCCCGACCCACCTCTCTCAAATAAACTCTTAAAAAAAAAAAAAAAGCAATCTAGGAGTAACTATACCTTTGAGAAATGCAGCTGGGGGAATTAACATTAACTAAAGATCATGAATGCTCTGGTTCTCTTAAGTAACCTTCCCAATCGGTTTCACAAGATATTGATGCCTGGGGCCCACATTCAGAGATTCTGATTTAATCAGTCTAGGATACAACCTGGGCACAGATACTTTTGTAAGTGCTTTAAGTAATTCTAATGTGCATCAAAGTTTGAAAAACAATGTCTTGATGGAAATTACCTACTTGTTTTTCAGGTAAAAAGGTACATGCCTCATAGGAAAACTTGCAAAACTAAAAAGGCAAACTTGACATGCTTAGCTGTATGCACTTTGGGAAAATGGCCTTAAAGATGCACCATTGGTGTGCATGGATTAGACACCAAGAAGTCACCCACTCAAAAAGCTCTTCATCTTCTTGAAAACCTTCGTTGATGGCATTACATATTCATCTGTTTGCTGTCCCTTGTCTATAGACTTGCATAAACTTCTTCTATATTTCAGTTTTTAGGAAAGCATTTGCATCTTCTTAGAAACCTGGTATGTTTCCTGAAAAATAAAAATCAAGTGCCCTACCCTGTTTCCTTTATAAGCCTGCATGCTAGGTGTTAAGAACTGAACCAGTTAATTAGAATACTTGTTCCCTAGTTGTATTTGACCTTCCTTCTGTCTATATACGTTTTGATTTTTTTTTTTTTTTAAAGGAGTATGGTATGGAAGTTTCTTTTTTTGAAACTTGCTTCAAGGCCACTGTGGGACTAGACAAAAGCAGAAGTTAAGAATAATGGCCAAGTCCATGATGGCTGACTCTGGGGAATCTCTCGGGTGTCTTCCCTCTTAGTTCTTTGGACTTTCACTTGACTTGGATGCTTCTGTTCTTGAAGAGTTGCACAAAACCAAAGATCCTACAAGCTAAGTTATGCTCAACACCAGAGGAACTCAAATGGAAGGACTTTAGAACCCAAACAATCATTTCTTACTTTGTTTCCCTGTATTTGGGATTTAATGCAGGAAGTTACCTTAGGTCGAAGTCTTCTCAGACCTCACCAACTCCATCTAATCTCCAACATTGTGGTGCCACCGTTCTCTAAAGCCTCTAGTGTTGTTTTCCCCAACCTGCTACTATTGGCAAAGTAACTTCCACCTTCTTCCTTTGCACCCTCTTCCATATGGCTGGAATTAATGAGCCTGCAAGCTGGGGGCAATGTCTCTCCACAGCTGTCTTTTCAACCAATTATTTAGAGACAGAGGAGGAAGTCATTAACAATCCTGGGAGTCGGCCAGAGACAGCTCTGCCACAAAAAACACTCAGAGAGGGCCCTGAGCCAAAAGGTCACTTTTTACTGGGGGTTTGGTTTGGGGCGGGGTACAGTAACAAAATAGACAGGGAGGAAGATAAGGAAGCGGGCAGCAGGTTTTCACTATACTTTTCTGCCATCTTCAGCAAGAGCAATTTCTTCTGTGCAAAAAAAAAAAAAGTCAAGCTAAATCAATCAGGAATTCAAGAGTTGACTACAGGCAAAAGAGGGAAGGAATGCCAGGGAAAATTATGCCTCTCTAAAAAGTCTGTCCTTTAAGGCCAAAATAGCGGCCTACAACAGCGGTGAAAGTTCCACCTCTTTCCCAGGAGGCTGGGGACGTGGGCAAGACTGGGAACAAATGTTAAAACAGTCATTACTATACTAAATGTTAGTGAGTCTATGTGAAAGCATGCCTGCCTAGTGGAAACCAAAATATTTCATACAAGGTGGTGAACTCCTCTTGCTATGTCCACCCAACTCAGCACACCTCAACTGGTCTCAGCAACATCAAATTCTCCTGAATGCTCTAGAAACAGCCTGCTCTGCTTCTACTCCGTTTCTCCTCTTGGATAAAACTAGGCTGTCTTTCTGTGGAAGGGAAAGAGCTTCTAGATTTTCCTTGTTTGTTAATAAAGAAAAGTAACTAGGCTCATCTTTCTTTCCCCTTCTCCAGAAACAGACCACACAGAGATGTTTTGAGAAACCAGTCAAACTTCGGCCTGGTAATCTGATTTTAAAACAATGTTCAGGGCCAAGACAGTGTGTCTGTGAACTCGAATCCTGTCAAAATCATCAGAAATGGAAAGTCCTGTGACAAATTTAATTGTCATGTCCTGGATCAAACGTGGAAAGCCAGAAGGAGTGGAGTTCAAATTTTACTCTGATTCTAGGCAGTGTCCTCACAAGCTTAGTTTCTCTGTCAAAGGGTACCAAACACTCATCTCACAGGTTTATGGCTTTAAGCTTTTTTTTTTTTGAGAGAGAGAGCGTGAGCAAACACAAGCAAGTGAGGGGGCAGAGGGAGAGGGAGGGGGGAGAGAATCTTAGGCAGGCTCCACGCCCAACATGCAGCCCAATGCAGGCTCAATCCCACGACCCTGAGACCACAACCTGAGCTGAAATCAAGAGCTGGACACCCAACCAACTGTGCCACTCAGGTGCCCCATACACTTGTTTTCCAAACTTTTTCAAGCACAACACAGTAAGAATATATCATCATCAGGATCTGGTACATATACACATAATCAGAAATAATACACACTCTTAGTAAGTGTGATATACTCTGATATCACCTATTTAATTCCGCTTTTTTTAAAAAAATGCTGTCTGCACCCTCCATTACTTTAAGAAATGCTGTCTTAAAAACCGCTGTGAGAGGGTGTCTTATGGAACAGATGTAATTAGATAGGATCCAACAGCAAGGAGCCCCGCCTTCAGGAGAGCTATGAAGACGGAGGGTTCCCTTTTCATACAATACCGTCCTTTCAGAAAAAATGACAGAAAGTGTAACTCCTGTTTATCAGGGTAATCCAGAGACAATACCACACCATTCTAGCCTCTGAAAGGGAAAAACGACTACACTGGGTTATGCTGTCAATCAGCCACCGAATTCGTCTCCGGTTGTTGGCGCTCTGCCCTTGAGAAGGGATTCTTTGATCAGGCACCGCTTATCCTTCACTTCATTTCAGATCCCCAAAAGTTACTTATTACCACTTAAAACAGAACAACAGTGACAGCAAGAAACCCTGGGGGACATCTATTTGGACGAAGAAGGAGCCTCTCAATCACATAGAACAATTTCATGAAAAGTACACCCTAAAAATCTTAGACTGTCTCAATACAATCTATACTACAAGCAACTAAATGATGAATTCTAATCTAGCTAACAAAGGCTGCATGTCCAGGGATAGAAAAGGGGAGGTGTGTCCTTAAAACACCCTCAAAACTGTAGAGAAAACAAATCATTTAAGTTTCTATGCATGCTAGGAGGCACCTGGCTGGCTCAGTCACTCAGTTGGTGACTCTTAATCTTAGGGTGGTGAGTTCGAGCCCCACGTTGGGCCTAGAGCCCACTTAAAAAAAATTAATAAAAATCACAATTTAGGGGGCGCCTGGCTGGCTCAGTCGGCAGAGCATGCGACTCTTGATCTTGGGTTCATGAGTTGGAGCCCCACGTTGGGTGTAGAGATTATAAATAAATAAACTTGAAAAAACCGTTTCTATGCATACTAATATCCCTTAATAACTGAAGTGTTTAAAATATTTTATGTAATAAAAACCCCATTTTTTTAATGGCCATTTATTTATTTTATGGTCATTTTGAAGAAGGCCTTCCATGACCACACTGAGACAGCTCCTGATCCCATTTTCTGCCCACCCTCTGCTTTTTTTTCTTTCACACGATTTATCACCACCACCATGATTATAAATGTCTTCACCACCACCCCTCAGGAGAATTTAAGTATCATGACAAAGACATTTTATGTTTGTTTACCACTGCAACCTTAGTACCTAGAATAGTACCTAGCACACAGTAGAAACACAAGGGATAATTGTGAGATTAATTAGTGAATCAAATGAGTAGAATGTTGACTTCAATGCCAAGAAGCCACATGCCTCCTCCCTCCACCTCCTCCATGGTTAGGAGAGAACCACAGGAAGACAAGCGAGCTCTATGCTCTGAAGGCATCAGCTGTTCATCATGCCACCGCCTCCCAGTATCTGTTCCTTTCCTCCCTTCCACTTACAAGCAACAACTCCCCAGTTCCCCTTGGCATTATTCTGGGTCAACCAGCTGCTCATTTCCTCTTAATGAAACAAGAGATATGTGGAATCAAAACATATCTCGCTGATGCCACCCGTTCAGAGCCTGTCTGAGGCTGGAAGCCCTTCGGCCAAGCCCTTCACACCCCAAAATAAAAACGACAGCAAACCCCAAGCAGGAAAAGGCGAGGCAAACCAAAACTCTCTGAACTGAGATCCTCCAGCATAACTGAAGACAGCTGCATCTACCCCCTTCTCCTCCCCATCAGAGAGACAGTTGGACCTTGAGAAAGAGAGCGCCTCCTCTGACTGGCTACTCCAAGTTGTGAGAGGAAAGAACACGCCCTGATGTTAGACTTTTCCAACTGGCAGCTGAGGACTGACATCTTGTTAGGACTTCAATCACCCATCCGAGTCTCTCCAAGGGCCACATAATCTTCTGCACAATAGCCGGACCAAGCCGGCAAGGAAATTTTCCTGGAATCGAGGCTCTCCTTCTTTCCAGCCTTGTGTGGCTGGCATGCGATGCCATTTTGGGTGGTTCAATGCCTACTCACGCTGGAAAACACGCTCAGGTGTCTGGAGGTAGTAGTTAAAGGTGGGAGGGGGCTGTCACAGCAGCATAATAAAAGCAAATCACCTGGTAAAACAGAAGATGAATGCATAAATCCAGGCAGAGAATTTTAAGTAGAAATGCACTACCGACTAAAGGAATCATTTCAAATGACTTATACTACAAATTGGCTTTAAGAGAAATCTCAGTGTGCACATGTATTCCCCCGCTGAACGGGGATACCTATTCAAATGATCAAAAACAGTCCGTTCTTAAATTCAGGATAAATCCCAGACCTCAGAAACAGCAAAGGAAAGAAAAAAAAAAAAAAGTTCAAAAGCAGAAAGGCAGTAAACGTTACTCTCAGGACCAATCTCTCTGATATGCCTCAACCTTGCTAACAGCATCTTTATGCCACAGGCATGCTACTTTCTTGCCCTCATTTTATTTCACAGGAAGTCCTTCCCTAACAGCCATGGAATATCCGAAAGAAGAAAAGAAGGTGAGGGCAAAGGATTCAGCTATCTCTTCTGCTTGGAAAAGATTCAAGAGCCTGGAAAGATGCCGCAAAAATCAGTGTGGGCACAACAAACAGCAGCAGCCAACAAAACTGAATCCCAGTGAGAAATCTGCCAGCTGGGAAGCACTCTGGAACTGGAGAACAAGCGTCTACTTCAATGACCAGTGTCTGGCTCTGTCCAAACCATGTGGTCACAAGGACCAGAGCAGAAAACCCTTCCTGCCGTCACCACGGGTCTGGTCCCTCCTGAACTAACTTCTAACCGTCCCAGTATAAAATCATCCCTCCCTCTAACACAACTGCTCTCATCTCCAAAGGAGGACCTGCCTCGCACACAGATTCTCAATGAGGCACGGGAGAGCCACCAGAGCAGTGGTGCTTCAGGTCACAGGTCTGGAGATGTCAACTGGGATAAGGGAAGCAAACAAAGATGAGCAGCACCCTTGAGGGTCAAAGGGATGACCTTGCACACGTGGCAGGGCTGGGCATACAAGGGAGCAGCCCAGTATGTGGACTGGGGATGTGCGTACCAATAAGAGGTAAGGCACAGGGCAGGGGACACAGCTTTAAGCCAATGAGGATACACAACAAACCCATATAACTGGAATTTTAGCACTGAGCTAAATATTTAGAGTCCATTGAAATAATTCTTAGAGATGCAACAAGGCCTTTCAGAAAAGGGAATTACTCTTGTGAGGCACAAGAGAGCTAAATTACAGCTGCCTTAACCTCTCAAAGACAAGGCAACGTAACGCGTTGTTCCTTCCCAACAGAGGATGCTCTCTAAAAGTTAAGAGTTGGGGGGCGCCTGGGTGGCTCAGCTGGTTAAGCGACTCTTTCGGCTCGGGTCATGATCTTAGGGTCCTGGGATTGAGTCCCACATCGGGATCTCTGCTCAGCAGGAAGCCTGCTTCTCCCTCTTCCACTCTCCCTGCTCGTGCTCTCTGTCAAATAAATAAATAAAATCTTAAAAAATAAAAGTCAGAGTTGGTTATAAGGTAGATTTCTTACTTTGTTCTTCTTTTGGGGGGGTCCCTCCCCCATCCCCCCCTTTTTCTTCAATGGCAGATTTCCCTCCCTGATTAGCCTTTCCTAAAATTAAGGGGAAAAATATTTTTCAGTCCCCAAGGTACATACTAGCCAGGGAGCCTGGAAATCTGGGAATCTGCTGAGGGAAAGGTCTCTGGGATTAAAAATGTTTACAACGCAAATCGTTGAGAATTGGGCGCAGCTACAAATAAAGTCCCTCTTCTTCTGGCAGAGATCATGCAAAAACCATTCAGATTGGAAGATACCCCTCAGGTTTCAGCTCTAAAACCCGGCCCCCTATCAGATGGACCCGAACTGACCCACAGAGATTAGCATCCAAGAGCCGGTATTTCTAACAAACTCCCCCCCCCCCCCCCGTTATTCTGAAGGCTTGGAAACACTGAGTTAATCTCCCTGCCTCCACTTACAAATGGGGAACTAACAAGTCTTTCCACTAGAAAGCACAAGTACAGTGTCCAAGTACAGGCCTTCATGCCAGGGTTTGTAACCTGAGAGTGACTGACCCAAAGGCACTTCCTCCAGCAGCCACACACCGGCTGACCAGAGAAAGGCAGCCAATTCTCAGCTCATAAGCAGCACCCTCTCCACGGCTTGGTGTGTGGCCTCTGAAACAAGTGGGAAGGGAAGGAGAGAAAAACAAACAAATAAAAACCAGTCATTGCAGTCTACATTGAGGTTAGATTACAAGTAATGTGGTGAAGTGCTTCCAAGAGACTGGAAATCCTCTGATAGAGATGCCTGTCAATTCGTGCAGTATAATTAGCTAGTAAAACTTTAAACAAACAAGTATGCTAGCTCTTTGCCAACAGGCCACCATGGGCGGGGCAGAAGAAGAGCCTTCCGCTGAGGGGAGCTGGTCTCCAGCGCAAAGCCAAGGCCAAGCTATGATTCACAGCACCCACGGTCTCCAGGTCTTACCTGCTGGTGCCCCCCCGCCAACGCACAGCCGCTACCCAAAGCCTGCTGCTCTTGCTGTTTTGAGCTCCCGTACCCCTGTACCCACACCGACCCCTGCTCCACAAAGAGGCACCTCTGTTATTCCTAAAGCTGGTGGCAGTAGGCAGATGTCTTACCAATGGAAGGAATCTGTTTTAATATTATTTTTCATTTCAAGAAATAAAAATAAATAAAAAACATTTTTCAACTCTCACTGTAATTCTTAGAAAATACCAGAGCAAAGGATAAGCTTTTTCTGGGCTACGAAGACAAAAGTCTTGAATTCAAGGAAAGAAAAGTGTACTTTTGTTAAGGACTAATATGACAGAAAAAGCTAAACCGGGGAAGCCTCAAGATCTAGAGTCTGGCCCCAGATTAACTGCTAACTGTGAAATTAAACTGGTTATGTAATCTTGCTAGATTCTCAGTTTCCCTTTTGGGGACATGGGAAATAGGAGTGGGAGTATGAGGAAACGATCAAGTCCTTTTGACTTTAGAAATGTAATTCTAATTATTTAATTTATAGCTTTGTGGATAGCTCTTTAAATTGCGGTTGAAAACAGTATCAAAGTCAACCTGATTAAAATCCTATCAGCCCCAATTAAAAGGAAAGGAGAGACTCTCCGCGGTTGTTTCTGTCTGGTTTGTTGCTTGTTTTCAAAAGGATTCAGGAAAGGTGAGAGTGGAAATCATGACAGCCACTAACGATCTCACTTAACGCCAGCAATGCCACTCACCAATGACCATTTGTTCCTGGATTCTGCTTTTGTGCATATACCGCTAACCCCTGATGCCAACCTTCCTTTCAGGCTCCTGTGTGTAGCTACATCCACTTACGGCTCTATAAATAACAACAGCGAGGCACACAGTGACCAGCCACCTGTGAAATTAGCATCAAATGGTCTGAGCAGGTTTCTTTAGCACCCTCCTCCTTTCTGCCCTGAGCCAAAAAGCCAGACGAAGATACAACCAGAGCTGTATCAGGCTTCCTAGGGACCTGTGGAGGGAGAGTAACCCCTACGACCAACACAGTCATTTCACTGTACATCATTCCAAAGGGCTTTAAAAGATAGAGGTCAAAATTTTAACAAGCACCAACTCTCTAATATTAATTTTATAACTCTGAGCCCTATGAAATCTATTACAACAGAGGCTCCAGTAGTTCCAAGAAATTAAACACAGGCCTATTCTTACAGTGCAAGTTATTTTATAATCAATTAAACTTAATAAAATTAAAAATAAAATTTAACACTGACATCTAAAATTTGATGTGGCTAAATATCAGTTAGGACTGCAAATGAAAGACCTCTTTAGATCACAGGTAGCTATAACTAGTACCTATTAAGACAATGAATTTCCAGGTATGTTTGTTACATATATGTTCCTTTATTTCAAACATAACAGATTTCTTGCCCGAGTTGGGACCTACAAGGCAGTTTTTTGTAAAGCTCCTTGGAAACAACCTCTCCCTGTCCTTGCTAATACACAAGTGCACGGTATCAAAGACCACCTTGTTGATTCATTCAAAAAACATGGATTAACTGAGCAGACACTATGTGTCAGGCTCATTGCTAGACAGGGGGTGGGAGTGGAGGGGTATCCTTGATGAACAGAATAACGTCCCTAAAATTGTACTAGCATTCACATACATTGAATACTGACAACTATGTGCAGGACTTTATATACATGAATAAACAGGCTTAAGAGGGATGAAAGATAAAAATGGCAATCATTTCTCAAAGTTCAGCTTATTGGTAGCCTACAACCCCTGGCCACACCTCACTCCAACTACACACACATACAAGCCTGTTTGAATATGAACAGGTTTCTGTCTACATCAGGAAGGAGGGTTGGTTAGTGAATGCTTATCACGGAAGGTGGTGACGAGTACCTCAGTCCTACGCAGGCAGCCCCTTGGCAAGTGGGAAACCATGCAGTCCCTGATTATGAGCTCACAAACTCATCAGCCTGTCCCAAGAAACAGCTAGAAAACAGGTTGAACTTGTTCACAGCATTGCCTTTATAAGAATGCAAATCATCCCTTTCTCTTCCCTTATCATTCTCTAAGATCAGGCTAAATAATTCCTGTGGTCTCTCCACACCCCTCCAGCCCAGAGTAACATCATCAGTTTCTCAATCCTCAAGTTCTACATCCCCAACATGTATTGAACCAGTGAGACTCAAGCCTGACTGCACATCACAACCATCTGGGGAGCTTTACAAAAAAAAAAAAAAAAAAAGCTTAGATCGTACTCCACAGAGATTCTGATTTAATCGGTCGAGAGCGGGGCCCTGGCATGGGTTCTAGTGCAGAGTCAAGGCTGAAAACCGTGGCATCAGACCAGTGTTTCTCCAGTGTGGTCTCCAAACCAGCAGCATCAGCGTCATCTAGGTACTCGTTAGAAATGCCAATTCTCAGGACTCAGAACAAATGAATCCTAAACGTTGGGGGCTGGGGTCCAGTGACCTGTCCTTTGAGCAAACCCTGCAGGTGATTCTGAGGCACGCTAGTGTTTGAGAACCACCACATCAGACCATCTAAGAATCCTAGATTACTTTACCGTTAAATAAAATCGTAAAAAAAAAAAGTTTATTTATTTGAGAGAGAGAGAGAGAAAGTGGGGAGGAGAGCAGGGAGCCCGAAGTGGGACTCGATCCCAGGACCCTAGGATCTAGGATCATGACCAAAGCCGAAGGCAGACATTTAACGGACTGAGCCACCCAGGCGCCCCTGTTATAGTTAACTTTAAAGGCCTTTTACCTCTTGCCTTCCCAATTAGATGAGAAGATTCTCGATGGCAGAACCTCTATTTTTTATTTATTTCTATGTATGTCTGCAGTCAGTACTGTGCCTTACACAAGTCAGAGCTCCATTAATATTTATTGGGTTATCATCCACCGAGGCTCCATACGGAACACAACCCACACCCTCCATGGAGAAAGGGGAGAACCCTGGCCGAACTGCCCCGAATGATGGGTCTGCAGAAATCCAGAGAAGTGCAAATCTCCTCCCACCCCACACCGGTCAGCTCTCTCCTACCACCCGAACACCCTCTTCCTTTCCTTGAGTGTCACGAAGGGGAGGTTTAGAAGCAATCACCCTGAAGTAGAAAGTTTTCTTCAAAGTCTCCTTCTCAAAAGAAAACAAAAACCATTTGAAAGCAACTTTATATTCAACAATTCAACACTTATTGATCCCCTACTAAACACAAAGCACTGTCCTGGAAATCATTATGGATACAAATGTCTTAGGCATCAAGCCTCAAATGCCTGAGAGTAAAACAGCCGTGCTACAGGGCTCTATTCTAAGACCTAGCTTTCCAGGGAAAATGTTATGCTCCTATCTACATAAAAAGGCAAGTGTTCATAGGAATTGCTCGAGAAATGTTAGCTGCTTCTACCAGGACCTGGGAGCAACATCTTCAATCCAACCAAAGTATTTTCTTGAACTATAAAGTGTACAAATATCTTTTAGAAAGACACTTAGGTAATATGATTTGAAATAAACTATTCCGATACACGACTACCAGCACCACATACGCACAGACCACGACACGACCAGAAAACTTGGGAGTATTTGGGACTAGAAAGCCCTGAGTGACCAATTAGAAAATGGCATGGGGCGGGAGGAAGACCTTCCACTTATTAAAATGTTCACACACGGGCAGGCTTCCCTGCTTCACTTACGGCCACACAGCTGGGGTCCCCTAGAAATGCCCACAAGCTAAAGTAAGACAGGCACCTCTAAAATCCCTTTAGAGACCGTGCCTTTATTATTCCTCCAAATATGCTGAGTTGTTTTAACCACAGAAGGGCGAGTAAATGCAGGGGGTGCGAGGGAGAGGTTATGACGGTTACTCAAACCACCACTTTCCCAGCTTATTTTTGGACTCAGTGAGAGAAGCTTCATCATCGATGGGAATGGGGGCCCACTCCTGAAGAAGCGGTCCGCCTCAGTCTTGGGAAGGATAAAGAGTTAACTCTGATCTTCCACAGGTCAAACGACAGAGATGCTGGGCAAGCGTTGTACATCGCACATGATGCGAACAGAGCGCTCTGGGGAATAGGACCATGGACACAGGCCTCTCGAAGGAAAGGCAGGACCAGACCCGAGTGTGCCATCGCCTTCCTTCTATCTCAGCGCTCCCAGGGCTGCCTGAGGAAACAGTGACTCCTTGCTACGAACTCCCTGGCCTACTGAGCGAGCATCCAAGTTAGACCTTTACCAGGAATGGTGCCACAGATGCAGCCTTCGTGGCTTCTGTTTTAAGAACAAGAGGATGACATCTGAAAATACTCTGAAAAGTTCCCTGACAGCCCCACCTTCTCTGCCATTCCCAAACCTTCCGTGAATACCGTCGGTGACATAAGACGGACTTACATCCTGGAAAGCCCTGTCAGAATGTTCTTCCAGAACACGGCCATGATGCTTTTCTCTCCTCTTTCTTATTACTAGTCCTGGTTCTACACGAGGAAAGAAGAAACTGACTAATCCCTCTTAGAAACCACAATCCACGTAAATATTTGGAAAGCGCTATCGTGTGCACATTTTTCAAGTGTTATTCCCCCAATGCACACTGAAGATTCCCAATGTTTTTTTTTTTTCTCCACAAATAATTCCCTTACCAAAACATCAACATGATTAGAAGCTGTAACAGTGTCTGACCTCCTCTGACACTAGTCATCTGGTGACTGTAACCATGACACATACAAAAACACACAATGGAAACAAAGACCAGCTAAGTAAGCACTGAGCACTTAAAAAGACTGGAGACTAGGAGTGACCCCAGGAAGGACCAGATTCAGCTCTGGCTAGAAGAGGGGAATCCCACAATGAATTGAGAGAGAGAGAGAGAGAGAGAAAGAGAGAAAGAGAAAGAGAGAGAGAGAGAGAGAGAGAGAGAGAGACCTATGAAGGGCCAAACTCTGGCATCTATTATTTAAAAGCAGAGAAACCAGAGACGGGTATTTCCAAAGGTGCAAAACAGAAAAGCCATCAGGAATAACATACTGCCACCCAGTCATGGCTTGCTTTAAATCTGGTACCAGATCCAAAAAATGACTTTCCTTCTAGCATCCGAAGGGGAGTGTTGGCAGCTCACCTGGCCAGGCAGGAGACACAGGCAGCCAACCTCCTGATGCAGTTTCCACTAGTTCTGCTCCAGGACGAATGACCCAGCTGCTCTGAAAGTTGTACCCAGGGATGAAAGCATTCCCGAAGACAACTGGCCTGCCCCCCTCACATCCAGCCATAGCCAGTGTGCTACGCTCGCCAAGGTACACCAGTCAGACCCAACCATTGTCAAGGGGACAGAAAGGAGTGTAAGGAGGCCTGACTCACCCAGAGGTTGGAAATAGCCCATCCATGGAGGAGAGCCCATGGGTTCCCTGGCAGGATTAAAAAACCCATCGTAAGAGCCAACGTGCAACCATTAGGTTAAAGTAAGGGCAAAAAGAAAGGTCAAAAGCTGTGATAGTGGGTTAGGAATCCTATCCCAGCATCTGTTCAGAGCAGGATGGTGACGGAGAGCACCACCCCCAGGGACGTACTGACGAAAACCACCACCTTCAAGGCAATCGCAGCTTACACAAGCCAAAGTGGACTCCAGCCTCTCATTAGCCAACAAGAAAATAATGCCCTGAGAAGAAATGGAGAGGAAGTAGGAGAAAAACAAAAACACACCACCGTGCAGTTTTGCTTTGTTTTTTTTTTTAGGTCCCAGCATCACAACATATAGCTTCTCAGGACGCCATGCAACATTCGTTACATTACCCAACAAAAAACATACAAAAAATTATCTCCATGTGGGGATTAGAAACCACTTAATGGTTTCTAATCATGTATTCTGTTTATTCTGCAAGTACTTATCTGGTAATTTATAATTTACCAGAACAAGTTGCTATTTGCACAGATTTCTAACAGATTTCTATTCTGAAGAATTCACAACTAGTCCAGATTACTCTGGAGAGATCAGGAGCTCCCGAGAGCCACCAGCCACATCAGAATCAACTGGGGCGTTAATTAAAAAAAAAAAAAAAAAAGAAAAGTATTGGACTTTGTCTTAGATCTACTGAACCAGGCAGAATCTCTAGGGATGAAGACTGGCCCCACACACTGTTATAGATCAACTTTACTCAAGTGTAATTTACCGACTCTAAGCATACTCTTTGATGAGTCTAACAAATGTGTACATGACAAGATACGTAATATTCCATCATCCCCCAACGTCCCCTCATGTTGAGCCTATAGATTTTTGCTGACATTTCTCATTTTTAACATTTGTTTCACAATATTAACAATAATTGCTTGCCGGAAGTGTCTTTATGGTGGCTGCTTTAAAACTCTTGTCAGAATTGCAACATCTGATTCATTTCAGTGTTGGGGTCTACGGTCAGCTGTTCTCATCCATGCTGCAATGTTCTTAGTTCTTAGGATTTTTTATAAGGACGTCTTTAGTTAGCAGGCAGCGTCCCTGCTGAAATGTAGCAAGAGGGCTGGGTGGACGTGTAGATGTTGCTTCCTCGTGGGCCTGCCAACGTGAGCCTGGCAAGAGCAGAGCACTGAGTCACCTGCAGCCAACCGCATGCAGGTGGCAGGGTGGAAGTTCAGCTCCTGACTTGGCACGGACACCTTCCCAGGAAGAAACGGGGCATTGCCTCATTACCTCCACAAGTGAGGGTGTGAGGTCAGATGCCCCTAAGCCTCACTGTCACAAGGGAAGGGGAAGCAGAGGGCTGACTCAGGGTGCTTTGGGGGGGGGGGCATGAAAGCTCCCCTAAAGGTGGACCTGGCAGACACAGCCCTGGCCCTGCCCCCAAGCACTGCCCAGTACCACGCAGAGGGGACTGGAAGATCGGCACCCTGCTCGGCTGTGCACACACCGCCCCACAGGGGAACTGAAATGCACTGCCTGCTTCCACGGAGTAAGGTGGGAGCTCGACTTCCCGCGTGGCCAGGTGAAGCAGCAGGGGTGGAAGGTGCAAGTTTTTCCCTTGGTATCTGGCTGCCTTTATGGCGGGTGTTGCCGAAAAGGTTTCCTGTCGTTAGCCCACGTTTCTCCCAGGCCTCTGACTAGGGGGAAACAGGCTTTATTCTTAAGAGCTTTTTTGATCTGTGCCTCCTGGTGAGTCTGAGCTGGGAGGTTTCTGCAGCGCCCTGTCCACCCTATATGGAAGTCAATAAGCAGACCTAGGCAGCCTGCCCTCTTCTACGTTTCAGAGACCTCATAAACTTCTTTGTTGTATTATGTCCAAGGTTTTCAGTTTAAGGGGCAGGACCTAGGAGGAATGGGCTACTCCATCTTGACAGAACTGGAAATCTCTAAGGGGTTAGTCTAAAACACCCTCTGAATGATTGTGATGCACCAACAAATTCAGGAACGGTGACACTATTCCAGAGCATCAGAGAAAAATCAGACCAAGTGGGGGCTCATCCGAACTCCCCAGTGACAGCGATGCCTACTAAATGCCCGCTATGTACCCGGTACCCTCATAAACGCTTTCTTTGCATTTGCTCATTTAATCCTTATACTAATTTTATGTGGGTATTATTTTTCATCATCATTTTCCGTATAAAGGAAGAGATGCTCTGAGTTTCAGGCAACACTTCAAGGCCACACATCTCACAGTGGAGCTAGGATTCAAGACCAGACTGTCTGGCTCTCGGAGACCACATTCTTACTCTACTCTACTCTCTTCACACGAGGCAAGGCTTACAAAGCCTGCCTTTATGCGTGAATTTTTAAAATTGATTCAAACACACTAAAGCATTATCCTACAGTAATAAATAAATGCAAGGAACACAGGAATCAAAAAGGATTTGCCTTGGCTATAAATTCAGAAACTCACTGACATCCTCTCTTGTTTGAGTGGTGTAAATCATTAAGTCCTAACTCCTCGGTCTGCCTTTTCATAATCTGATTCTAGTCTGTATTTTCAAAGTTAATTCCCACCTTAAGACTGTAAGTTCCCTGGCAGGAAGGCCCTTACTCTCCTGTCAGACTGTACAGTTGTTTATAACCAATTCCGTAAACATTTACTGAACGAATGAGAGAAGGACTGAATCCAACAGAGAGCAGCCGAAACAGCCCTGGACTCATGTGAGTGTCTGAGCGGAACGTGGACCACACTTAACCAGTCGTACACACCTCAGGCTCTACACAAGCCTCACTTATCCAGAGGTTGGACAAGATCACAATTTTGGATGAAGTCCAGCTTCCTGTGCTAAACAAAAGGGGGAGAGAAATGAGGATCCCATTCCACTCCGTTCTCAGTAAATTATCGGGTCCCATGGAAGACAGGTAGGAGGTGGACCTGAAACTAGAACTCCCATCTTTGAGTTGTACTCCCAGCTCCCAGTCCTCCCAAGGCACCACTGTCCCTCTGTCCTGCTGATCTGTCTTCTTGTCTATTTGGTAAATTCCCCACTGTCCTCCAAACTGCAGAGTCCTCCTAGACAATGTCGCCGCATGTCCCCCAGAATTAACACTGCCTCTTCTGTGCTAGCACACCTGTGCGCCTTCTGCTGCACTGAGACCATCCACACTAGACCATGAACTCCTTGGAAGCGCAAACAGTGCTCACTTACTTCTGTACCTCCTACACTCACCACAGTGCCTGGGACCTAGCAGCACTCAGTGCCTGTTTTTCACCAAGTGTCTTAAAGCCAAGTACTTTTCCCTCTGGAACACCAGATCCACATCCTCACCAGTCCCCTCTTTAGGTACCTGCTAACGCTCTAGGAAAAAATACTCTTGAAAAAAGGGCACGGAACAGAAGAGCAAATAATCAAAGAAAAATCTATGGGTACACATAGAAAGACTTCTGGGTGCCTCAGGAGATTTTCAGCAGTGTAAGACGGTTTATACGCTGATGCCCAGAAGCTATGAGGGCACTGTCGCCAGGGTGACTATGGGGTGAGGTGTCCCCTGCTCTCCTTGCTTCCGTGGGTCTGGGCCCTCCCCAGTTCTCTGATACAGAACATGCATCTCCTTGCACTCAGGGGTCAGCGGTGAAGCCACATTTCCTTTGGTGATCTACTCTAAAGCCAAGTGGCCATTAGTCCCTTCAAGCAGCAACCTATTCCTGCTTTATATGAGATCATCTTTTTTAAAGTACAACTAATTGGTGTTAGTGAACAGATCGGTTTTACATTTATCCTCTAACTTTAAATGGTGCCATTAAGTCCTTCTAAGTGCAGCTGAGAGAAAGTTATTATGCTAAGTAATGAGAGACAAGCATTTGGCCTGGAGGGGAAATGTCAGCCTCCTGTTGTTTTCTCATAGGTCTCCGAAAATCCCTGCTTTAGAAAGCACGCTCTCCCAGAAGTTCAAAGGGTCTTGTATGTGGCATTCCGCAAAGCCTGACTCAGGAGAAACAGGCCGTGGAGCTCAGACCCAAGAGCCCAGGTGGCTCAAGCCGGAACTTCTGGTGCCAAGACGGTTGGAGCCAAGAGGCTGGCATCTCAAGGTGTCTCGGGGCAGCCAGGACTGGCCCCACCGCAGCAATTCTACCTGTCTTTCTGGAAATCCCTGTGAATTCGGGGTTGAGAATAGCGTCGCAGATAGAGGAGACTCGAAGCAAACCCTTCATACAAAAATCTTCACACATGTACACCTACTACATTGTAGGCATTTGCTAACCGTCTGCTAAATGATGGCCACACCCACAGAAGGTTCAAAGATCCTCACAATGAAAAAGCATAAAAGATGCTTCGCCACGTTAACAGAATCACCTGAAATGGATCAAACTACATTTGAAAAACCAACCGAAAAAAGGCAAAAACCAAAACCAGAGCCTCTTAATAAAAAGATGATCAGGTATACACTGCTCCTAACACGCTCTCCCCAAATGAGAACTACCACTCCCTGACCTTCCCGCCTCACCACACCAGCCATGTGGATGAAGACAACCATTCCGGTCAGATACCTGCTTGTGCTGCTGAATTTCGCATTTGTACCACCCTGACCACCCACCACAAATCCTAACCATTTTTCATATAATTAAAGCAACTGGTAAGTACTCAAGCACTTGCTATGTGGCGGCACTGCTCTGAAGGTTTAACGTGTGTTTACCCTCCACCACAACCCTGTGAAGGAAGGACTAGAATGATCTCCATTTCTCAGCAAGAGCGTGGTTCATTTGGACCCTCCTAACACAGTTTCCGTATCTTTTTCGCCTTGGTTTATGTCCCTCATTTATTCTCAATAATCGAGTTTGCTTTGAGGGTTGGGAGAGAGCAGCAAGGAAGGACTGAGCAGTACGCCGCCCTGTCACCCACAAGCTCTGGTCTGCATCATTAATTCCCAGACAATAAAGGCAGCAGGCAGCTCCCAAGAAAGGAGGGGAAGCAGATATAAAGGCAAACATATCAGAATCTGAGGAACAATTAGGTCTCCAAGCCGGAGAGCCAGCTATTTCCAGCTAAATGCAGAATGGTGCATTTCCATTGCCATTAACTTCAGGAAGATTGCAGCTAATCTCATTGAATTTATAAATGAACCCACTCTGTGAACATTACATAAGTCACCCCTCAACCTCCCACTTCCTGGACAGCAGTCAATACTTGGAAGACAGTCAACTTCTTTCTCCCCATAGAGCAAGAACAGAAATTCCAGTGACTCTGTGTACACACTAAGAAATATTCTCTAAACTCGTCTATTTGTGATTTTATCTCCCACCTAATTACAGCTGAAATAACATATGATTTACGCTCCTTGTTCAAGTGTGACATATTTAATAGATTATTCAATTCAATATTGGTTTATCCAGCTATGTCAGACTGACAGCAGCACTTAATGTTAATCAGGGGGATGCCTATGTATCAATTTTAGGCTTCATACAGTTCAATGAAATTATCAGAGTTGCAAGACACCATCAATATGTTTTGATCTGTGTGTCAAGAGACTTGGGATGTTTGTTAATTTTTCCTTCGTGCACTTTTTTTTCCCCTCTTCACTGCACAAGATGAGGGCAGAAGCATAGGTAAGCATTTGTGCCCACACTCTGCCTCACACACGTCTCCTGGTCTGCGCACCCCAAGACCTGATCTACACGGATGGCCTGTACTCCAACTGGGGCCTGCGGCTAGCCAAGCCCACCAGGCCTGTCCTCCTCAGAGGCTACAGAAAACCTAGGCCCCTCCTTGGAGTAACCTGTCTTCTCCAGCCACCTCCTTCACCTCATCCTCGGAATTCCTCCCCTGGGGCCCATTCTGCCCCTGTGCCCCTTGTTCCGTGTCGAGGCACCCGCATCGCTCGCACCTCTTCCAACCGCATACAACCTTCTTTGTGGTCCAACTTGCACTAGTCACTCCCTCCGTTCTTTCATCTAAGGGCTCAGTTTCCCCCTGGGTCTTTCTGCTCATTTTCTATCTCATGGCTTTGCAGGTCCAAAGGTGGTGATGTCGAGTATGTCCCAGCTCTGCAAGGGTGTCACCAAACCACTAGCTCACTGATCTAATGCAAAAACAAATACACAGAGGCTGGACTGCCTGGGTTTGAAGTGAGCAGATAACCTCTCTTCTCCGTGTCTGTTTCTTTATCTGTGCTAGGTTACCCTAAGATGAAATGAAGTAATACAAGTGCTGAGCAAAATACCTCGCACATGGTAAGTATAAATACTTTTTAACTTAATTTTTTTTTTTCTTTTCAGTTAATACCACCTGGCATAAGAGGAAGAGATAGTGAGTGGCTTGCGTGTGATCCAACACCTATTTGGGGCCATGTTCATGATTGAAACTACTAATTCTACTCAATCCCGCTGCATTAGTCTCCTGTAGACAAACCAAATATTTACCAGACAATTGCCATAGACACAGTCCTATACCAAACGCTTCATATTGTCCTGAGGGAGACAGACAAAACTAAAATATCGCATTTGTACAGAGGAGAATAAAGTCCAGTAGGAGGAACTGTCACAGCTAACTACAATCCAACTGGTCAGGCGTCATTATGACAATACCTCAAGGTGGGGCACAGAAGGGGCAGTGACTAACCTGCCCTGGGGTGATAACAGGAGAGGGTCTCAAAAAGCCTTAAAAAGTTTCACAAAGGAACAGTTAAACTGGTCTTGGAAGATGTGGACAGAAAAGAGCATCAGGCAGCAGGCGCCATACGTGCCTCAAAGTAAGTAAAGCCTCTAAGGATCTGAAAGAGACTTTACTCAAGAGCTTACTGGCTAAGCTCTTGGAGGGAATGTCCCTGCTGGAGTCAGGTAATGATCACATCCACAAGCCAGCGACACAAAGACCGGGAGGCCACTACACATACAGTAGGTTGGTCATCCCCTTCCTGGCCCTTAATGACTCTCCAGTGACAGAAGAGAAATGGCAAATGACCTTATTTTGGTCCTTGATAGTGCTCTATGCCTGAGGCCTCAGTACCGAAGGACCCACGTGGAGAAGAGAAGACTAAACTACCAACCCCAACTACTACAATAAATGGAGTGTAGAAAGATCTACAGATTCTCTCTCCCTCCCCATCCTTCACACTCCACTGTCTACATGCACACAGAACTGTTTACTATTATGACCCACAGGCAGCTCATTTCCTGATCTAGTCTTCAATTTCCCTTAAAAGTATATAGTAGTATGGGGTACATATTTTTCCAATGACACCACTCTAAACCAGAGGAGAGGTTTGGGAGGAACACACCTGGACATATTCCACTAGATTTTGTGGGAGATTGTCATGTCGCCCCAATCTTTATCTGGGTACAAGTGTGAGAAGCACGGCAGCCAGTAAGCATTTGAGCTCAGACTTTCTAGGATTCAACTTGCCTCTCCGCTGTTTAGCCCTTTATCCTGAGAAGGTTGTCCTCTTGGTCTAATCTAATGAAAAGACACCAAGCCTCAAGGGCCAAAGTGAGCCATGAATAGTAGTATGCCTACGCTCAGAGGGATGCTTCGGTGAGTGAATGACTAAGAAACTCACCTACCCAGGGTCAACTCAAGCCAGTGTGGAGATCAAAGCCAAAAAATAATAAGTATTGTAATTTAAATGCATTTCTTAAAAATCTAGCTGCTTATGGAAAACATTATGGTGGTTTCTCAAAAACTTAAAAATAGATTTATCACGGGGCCTAGAAATTCCATTTGTAGGTATATATCGAAAAGAATTAAAAAAGGGATCTTGAGTAACTATTTGCACACCTGTATCCATAGCAGCAACATTCATGACAGCTAAGAGGTGAACGCAACCCAAGTGTCTACTGATGGATGAATAGATAAGTAAAATAGGATATATACACACAATGGAATATTATTCAGCCTTAAAAAGGAAGGAAATCCTGACACCTACTACATGGATGAACCTTGAGGACATTATGCCCAGTGAAATAAGTCAATCACACAAAGACAAATACTGCATGATTCCACTTCTATGAAGTAGCTAGTGAAGTCCTAGTGAAGTCCAATTCATAGAAACAGAAAGTGGAATGACAGGTGCCAGGGGTTAGGGGGAGGAGGTTGCTGTTTGGTAGGTACATAGTATCAGTTTGGCAAGATGAAAGGTGTTTTGGAGATTGGTTGCACAACAATGTGGACTGTACACTTAAAAGGGGGTAAGATGGTAAATTTTATGTTATGTATATTTTACCCAACACACACACACACAACTAGCTGTCTGGATTCCCAGACACAAAATTTTTGAAACCCAATTAAAATGTTTTCAAATAATGGGGAATGAGGTTAAGGAAGGTGAGCAGGAAAGACAACGTAACTAGCAACAAAACAAGACCCAGACCTAAGCAGAAGCCAAACCAGCGTGCACCCAATCAAGGGATAAGATCAACATTCCTAAACTATCAAGGATGTCCTTCTATTCCTCTAGAGTCCTCTGAGGAATTCTTAAAATCTTTGAGAGGCATTATGAATATATTCACATGGGCAGCACGGAAAGAGGCACAGAGAGACTTGGTTGAGTCTGGGCTACAAAGCTGTGGAGGACAATGAATCCGTCATCTGTCTTGGGCCAGGTCCCACAGGCCCAAAAATAACTAAGCATCCTTAAAGCCACAGCCTCAGGGCCAAAGCTGCTCCTTTACTTGGCAAGCTTTAAACTCAAGGGGCTGTTTGTGCTTCTTCCAAAGCCCAAAGTCAAAAACTCATCAGCTTCCTAACACTGGCCTCCCACAGCCATATTCTTCCCATGCTGGCAACACTGTCACTAATGTGAATGGGGTCTGGCTGTAAGTCAAGCGCAACCTTCTAGGTGCTGAAGTCATACAAGTGCCGACCTTAGAAAAGACAGATCTAACCTGGCCAGACCTTGGCTAGAACATCAAGTACTTCTTCTTCTATGCTCCTCCCCACACACTCATCACTTTCATATTTCAATTCAGTACTTTCGACCCAGGTGTCAGCCAGCCAAAATGCCCTCAATCCCAGTTGTCTTTAAGAACTGCTAGGGAAAGATCCACAACCAGCCAGTCAGCCCTGCACCTCTTCATTCATCAGCAGAGGAACTCTCTTGATGGTTTTAAAAAAAAAAAAAGCTCTCTGGAATAAAAGCAGCTCCTCTGACAGGCATTCATAATTCCAGAAGCACAGCTGGGCCTCCAGTGCTCATCCCAGCTAGCAGGAGCCCATGTTACATAAATCATATTCCTGCCACTTCATGGCACTTTAGGAAATTACTGGCCAGTATTAACCTGGGCTAAATTGCTCGGAGAATTATCAAAAGCCATCTCATTTATGCTAGTAGTGTCAGCAAGAAGAGAATGAAGTCCACAGCCTTGAGTGGCTGGCCTTCTTAACAGGCCACCCAGCGGTGACCATGAGCAAGTATCTGGCCTTGGTGCTACAGCTTCAGAAGTTAAACAAATGAGACCAGACCCCATCCAACTTCAAAGGCTTTCAAAGTCAGGATGAAAATACACCCAGCTTTAAACTCTTCACAAAACCCTGTACGAACTCAATCCAGAATGCTCGCTGGGTACCTACCATGTCCAAGGTACCATGCTGGGTGTTACAAGGAATCTCAGACTAGGAGGAACCCCTCACAACTTAAGGCAGATAAGTTAAATACATCAGCAGAGCAAAGCAGAACATAAAACTATATCCCCAGGGAGAAGTACTATAATAATGTTGTTAAAATAGCAGTAGCTCAACGTCAGGCACTTTGTAAAGAGCATCATGCACACTAACTCACTTAAGAACCACCATGGCCCTATAAGGTAGGTACTCTTACTATCTCTGCCTCACGAATGAGGAAATGAAGCTGCAGAATGCCAAAGCAATCTGCCTATGACCAAACGGCCTCGAAGTGGTCGACCTGGGATAAAGCCCCAGAGTCTCCGTCTAGACGGTCTGAAATATAATGGAGAGGGGGATGGCCACTTGGTGTGGTCAGGAAAGGAGTAACAGAGAAGGAGGCAGTTGGAATGGACCTAGAAGGATGAGGGGATACTGTTACTAAAGCAGATATAACCAAGGATGCCTTCCGTGCTTGTTCTCACAAGACCAGTCACTTATAAACAGAGGTAAATTACACTCACACTGGCCACCGCTGCCTCAGCTTCTACCCCCGGCGTGCACTTGAGAGAAACTTGAAATCCCAAGAGCTGCAGGAATTCCAGCCAATCGTCCTCAACCGATCACTGAGTGGCACTGCCTCTCGGCCCCCCGGGCGTCTTCCTCCAGGCCCCTCAGCACAGCAGAGGCATCACCCTGATGTACTACTCAATTGTGCGGAGGCAATTAAAGGATCCTGATGAAGGTTCACCCTAAATATTTTTAAACTGCCTTATTAAAAGGTGTGATGCAAGTATAAGGTTGCATTATTATTTTTAAGTTCATCCTTTGCAGTCACTCATTTAGAGGTGTGAAAATAAAGCTTGTGTTTCATTTCTCACTTCCTGTATTTCCACTTGATTAGCAGTCCTGCCTCCCTGAGCTTTGTGATGGAGATGCACAGTGGAACGGGGACTGTATTACAATTTCACACAAACAAAAATGTATTTCTCATTCAATGATGAGTGTTTCTGAGGCACATGAGAGTAAAAATAGGCAATTCTCCTCACCTAAAACCAACCAGTTTATAGGACACAAGGGAAACTCAATGACCTTACGTAGGTATATGCCTCTGGAATAAATAAAAGTTATCTTTATTGTTGCTCCTTTTCTTTTTAAAATTTGGGAAGAGATTCAGTTTATACAGGATTTTTTTAAATCCTATCCCATAGCACTCTTCCAACATTATTTCAAAAGCTAGGCCTCCACCACTGCTGTAGCCAGTTTACACCAGGAACCTGTATGTCACTAGACCTCATGAAGTAAATGTTGTCTTGGACAAGCAGTGTGAGGAGGATAAAAAGTTCCAAGAGTCATGCTTTGGAGATCTGTAAAGTCACTACACATTTTAAGATTTTATTTTGAAGTAATCTCTACACCCAATAAGGGGTTTGAACTCACAACCCCAAGATCAAGAGTCGCACGTTCGACCAGCCAGGCGACCCTTCACTACCCTTTTTTAAAACTGCATGACCAGATGTAGAAATATCAACTCTCAAGAAACAACGATGTGAGGAGAGAAACTAGGGACCAGATCCCAGTCTCTTCTCTCGGCCCATACTGGTAAGCCACAACAGCCACAGCCACGACTTTGGGCCTCGCAGATAACAAGTGCTGTTAACGTCACAGTCCACTAGAAAATAAATGCCATACGGCTCACAACTTTAATTATCTTGTGTACCTCTATATCTCAGGACCAAGAACAGGGTCTAGCACATAGTAGGTACTCAACAAACGTGCTGAATGAAAAAAAAAAATAACTCCATCTACCATTTAATAAAGACCCAAAATACAGCCAAAATTTTATCAAGACAGTCTCTACCACATAGAGTTTGTAAAGATGCAATGAAAGACAGCAGGACAAGAACAGAGGTAAGCCCAAAATATTGGTCTTTACCAGGGAAAAACTTGGCTTTGCCTGGCCAAATTCCCTGCTGTAAGAGGAAAGAAGGCACTTTCAGTAGTTAATTAGGGGTTTAAAGAATTTCCTTGGTATTCGGAGGAAGCCTACATCCTCCAACCTCCTATTTGACCTCAAATCCATGTCCCTCCACATTTTCTGTAAACAATTATCCCTGCCCCTCAGTCCCTGACCCTATACCTCCTCTAGACCAAGGAAATACACACAAATCACATATGAAGACAATCTCATAAAATGGCTAACAGGACCAAACTATTTACTACTAGCACCAAAGGAAAAGGCACCCTAATTCACTAAATCAATAAGCAATGACAAACCGCAGACATCGACATCTCCCACAGCCTTAATAACGAGCAGTGTATTTCAACTGCAATCAAAGCCACGGTGGCCAAGCCAGACGTTATCTGACAAAGTTGGTAGATGTTACATTCACATAGCAACACACCACCCAGGATGGCACAGAGGATCCCAGCAAATCCAGGCTAAAGACCAGACACTGCCTCTTCCCTCTCAGGGCAAGGAAACAAAGCAATGGCCCGGGGGCACTTCCAGACAGTAGAAGCGTGCATTTCTTAGCCTTGCGAGCTACAGACTTTTTGATCCATGGACTCCATCCAGTACACCAAACAGAATGAAGCCAGTAGAGGGGAAAGTAGAAAGCAACTCTCAGCATTATACCACTGGTTGGCCAAGACTGAATAAAAAGTTAGCAGACCACTAGGAAAATTGACCCTATTCAAATCTATCTGCAGCCATCTTATGTGATCAGTGATTACATATTAAGTCAAATAACTACAACTAAAGACTTATAAATTGAATTTTTTGCATCTCAAAACCTACTTTCCTATTGATATACAAGATCATGTTGGAGATAATTTA
>CM052890.1:9985333-10021725 GCA_028534135.1 Potos flavus | reverse complement strand
GGGGGAAGCAGGCTCCCTGCTGAGCAGAGATCCTGATGTGGGGCTCGATCCCAGGACCCTGAGATCATGACCTGGGCCGAAGGCAGAGGCTTTAACCCACTGAGCCACTCAGGCGTCCCTATTTTAGTAAGTTTTAATGTTAACTGTGTTTTTAGTAGGAAAAGACACTTGTATTCTGGCCAGGTCTTTACTGTGTGTGTTCATATCGTATGACGAAAAAGAATTAGCAAATTCAAGGAGAAAGAACTGATTTTCATTGTCAATTTGCTATTAAACATTTTTTCTTTCATTTATTAGGCAAGAAATCAAAATGCAAAATGCATGCCAAAATTAAAGCCTCTATTTGAATGTGCTCTTTTGTACAACAGAAAGGTAAAAAATAAAGCCTTAAGGACCATAAAAACTGAAGTCATGAAGACTCAAAAGTCAAGTTCAGCTTCTAAAAGGTTTTCCAATCTTTGAAATGGGTCCTTTGTATGGGAGGGGAGGGTAATAAGAAATGAGGTCTACACATAACAGTCACCAAAAGAAGGGTCTTACTCAAAAGAGCACCTGTTGACAGACCCCTAGGAGATTTCACTCCCCAGTGCACAACATGCCGTTTGGGAGTGACGTCAGGTGTTTGAGAACTAGTCACAAATTAGCAAGGCGTTTTGCAAAATCCTCTCAATAAGAAATACAGCATAGCAAGGCTCCCAAGGCAGACGCCTATGCAACCTTGAGCAAATTATCTAATCTGTCTGTGACTCAGCTTTCCTATCAACAGAAGAGAGCTACCTCACAGGTTGTCATGCAGAGTAAATAAGCAAACACTTACACGGTGTTTATTACATATTCAGTAAGTGTTCTCAGCATCCTAGTTATTATTATCCTCACTAACATCTCTATTTTCCTTTTTTGAAAAATTAGTGATAACGAGGGTAAACCGCTGGTCTAAAATGATGTAGCAAGCCCATTTCCTACCCTAGGATATAAGGCTGCAAGATCATCTCCTACCCCAGGGCACTGGGAGAGCGCTCAGAAGGGAGTTCAAGAAAAAACTCTGCAACCTGAACAACTGAAGGACAACTTTCAGGGACAACAAGGAGACTGGAAAATCCACTGGGGCTTTCGGCAAGTAATAAATATGTCAATGAGCTTTCCCAAGCTCTTAAAAGAAACTCTTTGTTCTCTCGCTTCCCCCATATGTTTTCACGGGAAGGTGTCCTGGCCATTCTATGGGATTCGAGTTGGGAACCAAACAGAATGACAAGAGATTTGGTTTTTATGTCTACTCCAGATTACCTGAAGAGAAGGAAGGCAGAGAAGTGACCTAAAACTAGTCCCTGATTCACTTAATAACTGTGCCCAAGTCAGAAAGTTAATGGTACAATAAAGTAACCGATGCAAAATGTTGGAATGCAGCGCTGTGAAAACTGAAGGCCTATCCATCCAAACCTACTGATGGCCAACGGCAGAAACAAAATAAAGCAGTCCTGGTGTCAGCCTTCTTTATAGGCTAAGTGCTCCAGAGACAGACAAAGCCCAGGCTGTATTTGCAATGAGACCATCATTCTCCAAGTCCAGTACTTGGAGAGAAAGCCACCCTCGGGATCACAACCTCAGTGATCACAGGGGAACCAATGACATCTAGCTGTCTCTCAGCCGGCCCTGCGAGGCCAACACCCTCACCCTTCAAGAACCAGATCAAAGACCACTTCCTCTATGAAGCCTTCACTGATAAGCCAGGCTTAGTCACATTGTGTCTTAAATGCTCCCTGCTGTTCATTCAGAATTTTTTGGGCATATTTACCCCAGAGAATTCTAACTTATGTTTCTGTATTTCCCTGCCCTGTTCCACTGTGAAATCTGCAGAGAGGAAGCATCTATCTTCTTTTGATTAGTACATTTGCTGAATGAATGAATGAATGACGAATGAACGAAAGAACAAACGAACATCACAGGCTTGGATTTTAGTCGATTCGCAGGGTGATATGTGTATTTTATGTCAAAATGGTTGAAACCTATACTAAAGGGAGGGCATAAAGAAAATAAATTAGATTGTTTTTTAATAAACTGGAGGCAAACAATATAAGAAAGGTAAGGAAAAAACCCACTAATCTCTGACTAATGGAATGTTAAATAAAATACACTGGAATAAAAATAAGGTATACGGCACTGTGTCAACATCACAGCAGAAGAGATATTCAGCAGAACCACATTGTGCATTACCCGCTTCTCTCTCCAAATAAATCAAAGGGATCTAATCCAATTTCAAGAAAGGATAGATAAATGATAACTGACAAAACGGAATCGTACGTGTCAGGTAAAATGTTATAGAGGGACTCAGCTGGTTATGTAAATAGAAAGGAAAGGGAAATCACAGGCTGTCTCGCCAGCAATTCTATCACAAAAGAGCAATCCTTACCTCTATCACCCACACAGCCTTGCTTCTCTGGAAGCCTTGTCACCCGCGGGGATGACTTCTGAGGGTCAGTCATGTCCCTTAATCCACTGAAATATAAGCTTCCTGAGAGCAGGGACTGGACTTTGTGTATGACAATATCCCCAACACGTCAATATCCCCAACACGTCAATAACCCCTGGCTCCCAGCAGAGGCTGACTTAGCTTTTGTGGAATGAAAGCGGAAATGAGTGAGCAAAGGAGGGAGTGGGGCAGTAAACTGAGAGGAGAGGGAGAATTTCTCTTCTTCGGGAAAGTCCTACATGTCTTTGTACAAGACTGCAGCAATTCAAGCCGATTTTTCCCATAATTTCGGTATTTCTCATGAAAAACAAAACAAAGGTTTTTGGGGTGTGTGTGGGTGGGTGTTTTAATCAGCCCAGAGCAAATACTGACTGGTCAAGCAAAGAATGAGGTGTATCTCCATTCGCTTATTCAACAGATGTGTACCTTCTATCCCACGACGTTCCAGGTACCAGCACTATGCGCAGCTAAAGGAGCAGAAAACCAGGCTAGGCATAGGAAAAGAAGATCCCGTCAGCCCCACCATCAACATTACTAAGCAGTCTATCTGCCCAATGTCCTGATCAAAACCCTCGTCACTAGCAAGTCAGCCCTGCATCAGGGCACACAGTCCACTTTAGATTGGAATTATTCAAGACTAACATATCACGAAAGGTGACAAACGCATAAAAGAGACAAGAAAGGATACAATGAAGAGAGGTAAGAAGAACAACTGGAGTTGTCTGGCCTAGAGAACAAGGCTGATTTCATTAGAGGCTTCAAATACACAAAGGGCTTTTATGAGATAATCCTGAGCATTTCCACGGCTCTCCTTTCTTTCTGAGTAAGGCCTGTAATAGGCATTTCCTCCTATCGACTTCAGAGATGCCTTTCTCGAGTCAGAAGTGAATGCCAATATTTTGCTTGCTGATATGTAAGCAAGGGCTTAGCATTCCTAAAACACACAAATACTAGTTTCCTCCTTCCTAGGCTTTAGCAGGCTGTCTGTAGGCATTTCTTTCCCACCCTATAATTTCTTCTCCGCCTTTGTTAAAACTATAAGCACATCTGCAAAGACTAAACATGAGACTGTAAATGACTGTCACTTCCTTTCCCCCCATACTCAGCACCCTGACTACAGAAAGCAGCCCACTTCACCAGCATCTGACACAGGGTTTCCAGGGAAGCAGGTGGCCCCCTCACCGCCTACAGCTACAAGCCACGCATCCACACAAGCCAGTTACCCTGACTCCATGACCTGTGGAGAGAAAGCAGTAGACGACTGGGGGTTGGCCAACGTACCGTCTCTGTTTGCAAGGCTGGGTTAAATCATGAAGGTGCATGGCACACAGGGACAACTATTAGTAAAATAGGAGATCATTCAGGTTTGTAGTTCAGCATCTCTCCGACCCCCAGGCTTTACCCCTCCCTTTCCAAATGTCATCCCTCCAACTCCTATTACAAGATGCCCGGTGATCTATTTTTTGATCCCACATGCCCAAAGTGTCCACCAAGTAAAAGGCAAAGCTCTAGGCTCATTCCCAAGCCCAACTATACCCAATGCATCCACCTCTCAAAACAAACAAACTACTATTAATAATCAAGAGAGACAGATAAGGAATAGGGACAACAATATCATTAACAAGGACTTCCCATGGTTCGCATCATAATGTTGCTCTTCCTATCACCCCAAATATCTCCATGGCAACAAATAATAACATTAAACTCATAGAATCAAATAGAAAAAAGAAGCCCAGGTTAAAGTGAGAATTCTTCTATTATTTAGCTAAGCAAAACAATTCTTATGGCAAGGGAAATAATTTACTGGTGAGATCTTTTTCAGAGACCAGTTTCCCCACCCTTAGTCCAATCTCCATGCTTAATGAAGATGATTAGTTTTTGGTGGGGGTGACTGTGGTTTTAATTAAGGGCTATGCAGCAGGAGAGAGATTATAAAGTAACCCCAAGATACCAGAGTCCTCCATGCCACCATCTCAGCCTTGGGCACTTGCCCTGCATACCATCTCCACTATTGCTTTCCTAATCTACCAACTAGAATACTGGATTTATAAAATGGGGGTGGCAAATTCTTGTTTTCTGTGAGACTACAGTCTCAAAACAGTCTGCTCCAAACCTCACATCTGCCCGCCCTCCCCCAAACCATTTGACGAGTGACCCTCTCAAGTCACTTAACCTCCCTATGTCTCTGATCTCTCAGCTGAACAGTTAATTGTGTTCCCTCATCTCATGGGAATGTTGAAAGAGATCATTATTAATAGACTAGTCCTCGCAAAGTTATTTGCTAATGCAAAACCACTGCATGAGGGCTGTGTCCTGGCGACCACAGGGAGGTGTAATGGGAAGAGAAGATTTGGGAGTCTGATGGAATCAAATTTAAATCCTGACCCTACAACTTCTCAGCTGCCAGAGACATCAGGCAAGCTACACATCCTGTAAACTTGTTTCTGTATTTGCAAAATGGCAAAATATACCACCTTCCTCCTGCTGCTGTTGTGAGAATCGGATGAGCTAATGTATGTGGAGTCCTTAAAGTTCCTGGCACAAAGCAGGCACTCGAATGTCAGGTTCCTTTACACCTACAAAACCTTTTGCAACTTCTTGACACTCACACTGGCAATGCCCTAGATAAGCCCCACATGATCTCCCACCCGAGATACTGCGGCAGGCTTCTATGTTCCTATTTCCAGTCTCATCACCATCCATCCTCCATCATCCATCTTGCTATGAGTAAGTGTGACCTTTGAAAATGCATCTCTCATACTATCCCCTGCTACTTAACATTCTCCAACAAATCCCTACATCCTACAGAGTTAAAGTCAAAAGCCTCATAGAGATAGAAAAGACCTTTCGCTACCTGGCACTCACTGACTTTAACCCCCACCTCCTGCAAACTGTCCTTTGCTGCTCTTCCTACCATCCCATGCTCATCACAACCTCCCGGGGCCTCAGCACATGCTGCGTGTTGTTCCCACCCTTCTCTGCCACATGAGCACCTCTGCCCACACCGTGCTGGGGTTTGGAGCCAGAAGCCATGGAGGGAGGCGCCTGGCATTCTGTCTTTTCACAGCCTCTTCTTCCTTTTTTTTTTTTTCTTTAAAAAGATGTATTTTAAAAAAAAAATAAAATAAAAAAAAATAAAAAGATGTATTTTTTCATTTGAGAGAGAGAGAGAGAGCTTGCCCATGCAGGAGAGTGGGGGGAAGGGGCAGAGGGAGAGAGTCCTCAAACAGAATCCCTGCTGAGCATGGCCCCACACAGGGCTCAATCCCAGGACCCTGAGATCACGACCTGAGCCAAAATCAAGAGTCGCCCATCTGCTTAACCACCTGAGCCACCCAGGTGCCCCAAGCCTCCTCCTCTGGTCTAGTTCCCCACGAAGTTACCAGACGGGGAAAAGGAGCACAAGGGTACTCTGCATGCAACAGCACGGTAGGCAGCAGGAAGCAAGACAGATCCAGCTCTGTCTTCCTAAAGGTCACTGGAAAGGGTGTCACCGCTGAGACAAAAGAGAACAAGCCACTGTGAGGCTGCAGGTGAGCAGCAGAAACCAGTCCGGGGCACGCAAGGCTCATCACCAGCTCACTTACAGTCCCCGCGCCCAGCCTGCAGGTCTGAGAGCCTGAGCTCAGGGACGACTGCCAGCTCTCCCAGAAATCCCAGGAGCCCGGCTATCCTGCCTTCTGGATACAAGCTCCACCAGCTTTGGAATGGAGACAAATCCTCCCTGAGTTAGAGGGTATTTCCTGAGCCTTAACATTTGGCAAAACACCACAACTGACTTTTGGATAAATACTGTTGCCAACTCACAGTGATGAAAATACCACCCCACGGTTCTGGAGCTCCCTGCTTCTTACAGAGGTCTTTTGCAACCATCACCCGTATCGAGCCCTCGCAGCATCCCAAGTTACTGGCATTCCCACTTTAGGGAGGAGGAAACAGCTTTAGAAAAGCAAAGTAACGTCCCAATAGCTAAAGGAGCAGAGCTAGTTCCTCCCTGGACCCCCCAATCCTCACATACTCAGAACTGTCCAGCTCAGGAGCCCCTGAGGAAGAGAATTGTTGAGACTCTCTAGAACTTGGCAGCTTCCTGAGTCACTGCTCTGATCCCTTTCACTGAGCACAAAAACAAACAAAAAGCAGGTCAACAGGAACAATTTCCAACTCATTGGCACAAGGTACGAAAATGTCCACGTTACATCCAGATGCCCCACAGACGAAATGCAGGCGAGCGAGTGAGGCAGTCCCTACAAAGACGGGGAAGGAAACCCCCCTTGCAGCACTTCTTACATGCCAGGCTCTGTGCTCCACATTCTCCTGTGGTATGATCACGCTGAATTTTTCCAGTTGTAAGGGAGCAATTACCATATCCATCTTATAAGATAAAACCTGAGATTCCATGAAGCTAACTTGCCCTACTCCATTCAATGGAGCCAATAACTAAACCCTACATATTTTTTAAATTTTTAAGTAAACTCTACCCCCAACATGGGGCTCGAACTCACAACCCCAAGATCAAGAGTTGTATGCTATACTGACTGAGCCAGCCAGGTGCCCCATAGACCCCAGATATTTCTAAACTCCAGGCGATACACAGTCTTTGGTCACGAAACACGGCTTCTTTGAGAAAGGTATGCTGGAGACACACAATTATAAGTTAGTGTCACCTAAAACACACAGCAGCCACAGCTCCAGCCCTGCAGCACACCGCGAATCCAAAATACTCGGCTTCACTTCTAATTTCCCCTGTGCTCCTCCATCAGTGATCCTGAGAAATTTATATTAGTCTCATAGCTCTTTTCCCATTGATAAAGAATGCTTTCCTCCTAAAAGTCATATTTTTCAATAAGTGACCTGAAGGACTAGAGAGCAAAAGAACTCATATGAAATTGACAATTTTCCATCCTCTCAAAGATTAATTCACTATAGTTACCCACGAGTGTCACAATTTCAAAAAACCATTTTTTAACCCAACAATTATCCTGATCAAAATAAGTCTCACACAAGATTCTGACCTTAAATACTGAGTGTAAGCAGCATTGATTAAAAGCCTTAAACTTATCCTTTTATTGGCAAACACATTCGGGGGCAGTTATTCACGGCATCTGGTTCCGAAATTAGATACAGAGTTAGCTGTAGATTGATTAGTGCTTAGTATTAAGAAGAAAAAGACTAATTCCTGTATTATTCCTGGCTCAGCAAGCAACAGCCTTGGCTGGGATCCATGACAAGGGGCCCAAAGAGACTCCAGGCCCCATCTGTGCAACAGGAAACGTGGGCAAGCCGAAGCAGTGTTCTGACAAGTCGTGTTTCCTCCCACTGGGAGACTGAACACCTCTGCAGCGAGCCAGGGCCCACCCCAGCCCACTCGCTCGCTCTCTCAGCCATCAAGCACCCCACTCTTGCCAGAGAATACACTCCAAGGAGCCAGTGTTACCCCAGCTAAACTCAGAGAAAGGGCTCCTTAGCCAGCATTGGGGCCCTGCCTGAGCGTCTGAGGAGGAGGACGTGGGGCACACAGTGAAGAAAGGGGCAGAGAGGTAATGAGGCAAATCAGCCCCTGTGCTGATCACAGACACAGTGATACGTAACTGCCAGTGCATACTCCCTACTGGGCACTGTAACAAAAACTTCGTGTTTTAAATGACACATTTAATCCTTGCAACTCCATTAGATAAATAAATTCTATGGTATCACCATTCTCGAAAGAAGGTAAGTGAGACACAGAAAGGCTAACAAGTAAGCCCCAAGGTCACATCCAGCCACTAAGTGGTGGGGACAGGGTTTAAACCTAGGGCATCCGGGTTTCAGACTCTTGTCATCCTAAACATCATACTGTACTTCAAGATGGTACCTGGCAATACAGTTGCAGTAAACTGAGCAAGCACCTGTGTTGTCTATTTCTGTGTTGCTAAAAAAGCCTGTATGCTGAGAATCCTGCAGGTTCAAGCACTAATGAGTTAAGGCCTGAGGTTCAGACGAATGCTCCAACCTTTCACCTACCCGCCTCCAAAAAAAGCTTCATGTGTGCTTGAGAATTACTTTCCATTTTTCTGGTGATTTTTAGTTAGTAAACCTTCAAAAACGATGTGCAACCCATTTTTCTAAACAGAAGTTTTGCCCCGTACTGCTTGCTAGTGTCCCCCTGCTGCTTATTTTCCAGTGCTCCTCCCATTTTGTTCCTTCCAGAGCTTCTGCTGCTTATTATTACAGTAGAACAGGAACAGGTTCTGAAGACTGAAAGCAGCAGGTTTCTATTTTAGCCCACTCTCTAATTTCTGGGTGACCTTTGGCAAATAAGTACCACAATTCCTCAACACTCCGTCCTCCCTAACCCGTAAAATGGAGGTAAGACCAGCAGCCTGCGTGGACTGCTCAGTGAAATGCTGCTGGTGGAAAGCACCTGATCATGATTGACAACCGACACTCGTCGGCACCCCCTCTGCCTTCTCACTTGGGTCAGACCTACCTCCGGTCCGAACGCCAAGAACTCCAAGAGCCTCCGCCTCGGATTTCTGAAGCTCGCCGCCCACTTCTCCACACAGTCACACAAACCAACGCCAGGCCTTTACTTCTATGTCAGCAAGTCTTAAATTTGAGCCTCATCATAAACAGAAAGAGAAAACAAGTGAATGCACCAAATGTACTATAAAGGCTCTACAAATGGGGGTTATTGTCACAACTTGAATATCTGCAAGGTATTCAGATTCCTTGTAAACTCCTCCTCATCCCCAGGCCCTGCATTCCAGATACTTGTCTGTTCAACCAGCCCCTTCAGCCCAATTCAAAGAATCAGATGTGGCCCATTCTTTTTCTGCAGCTCTCCTGCCTGTAATGCCAGGGTGGTTTTTAAAACAAATGAGAATGGCACTCGAGAAGCAAAATGAATTCACTTAGCTCTATGCTCCCCTCTCCCTTGCTGTTATTTATTTTTGTGTATTTCACTAGAAGCAACATTTGTCAACATGGCAGCCGAGAAGCCGCAAGCCAGGGAGAACTGTTTTTGTATAAAACAAATAATGTAAGCAGTGCAGGAGTGGTTTTGAATAAAGCTGCCATATGAATGGCCACAAAGTGCAAAATGGTGAGCCCTTGCGTTGGTTGCAGCAGCTGCTTCGACACTGGAAGAAACAAGTACTTTAGAGGGGGAAAAACTAAACTGGCTATTTACGGAGAAATGTAAAGCATTTCCATCACATGATCCAGCAACGGCAAAATTGGTACAGTCTACAACCAAAGGAAGGGGGGAGGGGGGGTCTTCAAGAACTAGGGGGAAGGGTGTGGGGATGAAAATGTTCTAACAGTGTGGTGATGGTCGCACATACTTTAGTAAATACACTAAAAGCTATTGAATTGCAATAAATAAACGGGTGGATTGTATTGTAGATGACTTAGAGCTCATAAAACCGCTTAAAAGAAGGGGAGCAGTGGCTTCATAGGAATGTAAGTGGGTCAAGACGAAATGCCCCTTGAATCACCCTCACCGACCTTCAGATGCCTGAACTCCACCAGCCTCGTCACTATGTACTCAGCCGAGCACCAGGGATACTGCATATGCCATTTTATTCAGTTCCAGCAACCAACTCTTTAGATGGCATTCCCAGTGTACAGGTGTGGAGGCAGGGGCTCAGGCACACCTCCGGGGCCCTGCTTCCAGTCAGGGATCTGCCGCCAAGGCCCACACTCTTTGCACCTCACCCCGTGGCCTCCTTAGTCACATGATGACATCATTGAGGAACAAGGTACTTATGCCATATTGGTGATTTCTTTTTCCCCCAGTAACTTAAACTTCTCCATAAGCAAGTAGTTTTACTGAAACTGAATCTGAGATAAGAACTTTCTGATGTGCTCACCGTTTCCCTCTATTCCTCAAAAGACACCAAGAACAAGCCTGCAGTTTCGAAGGACACAATTTTCTCTATGAACCTGACTCACTCTGCATACAGTCCCCCCCGGGAACTCCCAGGACAGCTGGGGCTGCCTGTTTGGCCCAAATTCCATTCTTGTACTTTAATAGCTATTATGTCTCTTCCCCCTGCAGTCACCGAGTGCTCCTTGTAATTGTGCATGTATCACCCAGGATACGCAATGTCTCCTTCAATCCCTGTATAGGTGATCGGGTAAGGACGGGACCATGGGGAGCCTCACCAGTCCTTGTTAGCAGAGAAGTAAAAGAAAAGTTCGAGAGCTTCGTTAAAGCTATTTGTCAATCAATGGCTTTTTCAAATTTTATAACCAGGTTTTCAAAAGATGACGTTGTCTGTCACACATCTGATCCATGGACAACTGAGATTTTATGACAATAATGATTAGTATTCTATCTTTCATGTGACTTTTAACTTTTGCAAACCACCAGGCTACACTAGCCTTTTTAAAAATTAAAGAGGTGGTCTCCCCACATACCTACCATCACCTACTTTATTCCTCTGTGCAGATGCCTTATCTATGAAAGCTTTATCCCAACAGTGTGTGAACTTTCCTGAGATAAGGAATCTAAAACCCCAAGCAGACAAGGCTGTTTTTAAAGGGAACATAATCTCTTCTTCCCAAGCTCAGATTCTGTTGACAAGAACCCTGTCTGCCATTCAATAACTCAAATTTCATATTAAGAAAAGATAATTCTTCTAAAAGAAAAAAAGAGAAGAAAATCCAATTCTTACAAGGAACGATAAAGAAAAATGTCATAAATGCATTCTATCTACATTGGATTGGGCTTTGAAATCTTTTTAATTAAGAAAGAAAGCAACTGGGGCGCCTGGGTGGCTCCGTGGGTTAAAGCCTCTGCCTTCTGCTCAGGTCATGGTCTTAGGCTCCTGGGATCGAGCCCCGCATCGGGCTCTCTGCTCAGCAGGGAGCCTGCTTCCCCCTCTCTCTCTGCCTGCCTCTCTGCCTACTTGCGAGCTCTCTCTGTCAAATAAATAAATAAAATCTTTAAAAAAAAAAAAAAAAGGAAAGAAAGAAACTAACAATGCTGAACTCTAATACTCTATTTAGTACAGAAACCCTGTAAAGTCTGCATGCTTTGTCCCCATTTTACAGATAGAAAAAGTGGCCTAACAGAGACTTAGCCAAATACTCTCACTTTCTCCCTGTTTCTCTCTCTCTCTCTCTCTCTCACACACACACACACACACACACACATTAAATGGCAGGCCTCAGCCTTGAACCTCAATCTGGAAGAGCCAATCTACTATTGCAAGGCAGCACACACACTGGTAAATCTCAGGCTTAGAAGCCAGAGACCTCTCGATTTTAAATCCATTTTACACTTACAAGCTGTATTATTTTAAGTAAGCAACTTCCCCATGTATAAAATAGAACTGATAATACCTTGCCGGTCATCCTGAAAACAAAACAAGATAATGTCTATAATGCCCATAATCCAGAGCTTACATTCAGCAAATTATTTATGTTTTATTTACATCACATCATTTTATACTTATATACCATATTATAATAGCCAGCTGTTAATGAGAACTTACTATGTGCAAGGTCACAACACAGTGGCACAGCTGGGATTCAAACACAGGCAAGTGTGGCTCGGAGCCAAGCCTTCTGCCCACTATTCATTAGTGCAGAAAGTTAACTTTGCAGGTAACAGGATCAGCTCCCATTCACTAGAGCAATGGATCTCAAAGTCTGGTCCTTGAACTAGAACTAGCAGCACTAGCATCACCTAGGAACAAAAAGATATAAAGAATGCAAATTCCTGGACCCTGCCCCTAACCTCCTAAATCAGAAGCTCTGGGGTTGGGGCCAAGCATTCCCTGTTTTAACAAGTGCATCTCAGTCACCTGGAAGACTTGTTAAAACACAGATTGCGGGGCCCCAATAATACACATACTCAGGTTTCTGGCACAAAGAATCTAGAGGATGCTCAAACACAAAACTGCTAACAATGCCAGGCTCTGCTATCTAGCTCTAGCTTCTTTTCGACCACCAGTACTCTTTCGTCAGCAACTAAGGTACAGACTTGTAATGGTTGAAATTGGTGTCCTACCTCCATCATCTGAAATGTGTGTTTACCCCCATAAACTCCATTCCCGATGTGGAAGTCAGAGTCTACTTAAATACTCGTCTAGTAGGGCTCCCCCTCCCTCTCAGAAAAAGCCAGAGTCCTCATAGTACCTACAAGGCCAGATATGATCCATTTTTATCCTGCTGCCAACCTCTCCCTGGATTCTTCTCCTATCTCTGTCTGTCCCACTTCTACCTCCCACTCTGCATCAGCCACACTGGCATCCTTGCTGCTCCCTCGAACATGGCAAGTGGTACCCACTTACAACACTTAAACATCACTGTAGAGAGGCCTTCCCTAACCTCACACTTCCATCCCAGCATACACTTATTCCTAAAGCCTGCATTATTTTTCTCCATAGATTGTATTATCATCAGATGTACCAAATATTCACTCGTTTATCTGCTTGTAGCTTCTTTCTCCCAAGTAGAAGGTAAGTTTCATGAAGGCAGAGACTGTTTTGTTTGTTGCCATTACAAAGGCAAGAGAGACAGTACTATGAAGTATCCATAAGCACACGCTCAGTGAATGAATAAATGGACGAACCCACTTAATCCCAAATGGCTATTCCAAATAGCCAAATGTCATTTTAAAAAATGTTGATGCATTAACTGGCATTGTTTTTCTTTTTATTACCAGTAACACAATAGGGCAACACAACTTCCAAATCTACACAGAATACTTAAAATCCCGTGTCTCTGGGAGAAATGTCATGTACCATGCAAACTGCAAGATCACTTTTTCTAAGCCCACACAAATATTACTTCCCCCTGAATGTAGTTTCTAATTTACAGCTCCAAAATATAATCTATATTGGAATTTGCATAAAACTCAACAGACCTGCAGCAAGATATTAAATTTTAAATTTGCATGCAAGAATGACCAAGTAATATTAGTCTAGCCAAGGAGATCGTGTCTGTAAACTTGAGAGCTTGCAGATGTAATGAGAAGAAAAATTGTACACTTCAATGAAAGCAAGTTGATTAAAATGCTCTGATGCCGTTGTAAGAGAGCAAGGAAGGCAAAGTGCATTTCAAATTTCATAACCTGGGCTCTGATAACATAAGATTCACTGCTCCAGAATAGGGCAATGGAGCATCCACTCCATCTGTAAACAGAACAAAGGTGCATAGCCTAAGAGTTTGAATGTCCCTATCTGGCCCTCCATTCCCTGAAGAGCCCTTCGGATCAAGGAGAGACATAACTCACAGGGACTGAAAGCAACGGCATCATGGGGATGTTACAAATCTCACAAGCTGTACAGCCTGAACTATGCAGTGTATATGCGTGTCGGTGTATGGTCTGTTTTGTTTTGTTATAAAGAGTAAGAGTTGCTTCTTCTCAGGAACTCTGAAATGTAAAGGCGAATTGCTCAATGATCTCTTCTGAAACAACCAAGGTAGGGGACTAAGAAGCGGAGATGTTTAAGAAGTAGGCCTCAGGGGGCCCACAGCTCTGCTCTCAAGAAGTAGCTGAAGGCAGCACAGTACTCTGCAACAGATGTTCCATGAGAGACCGTGGGTGTTCAACGGGTAAGGCCAAGAAGAGACCCGGAAGCTTCTGAGAAGCATGTTTACATTGCTTTAGTCTTTTTTGTGTATTTTGTGGGGGGGGAAGCAATAGGTTATTTCAAAGAATCCTAGTGTTCTGAAAGTGTGAAAATCACTGGTCTAATGGATTCTGAAGAGAAGTCAGGAGATGAATAATCAAATGCTAATCCAGGTATGGTGCCTTGCTGGCCGTATGACCTCGGGCTACTCTCTCTCGCCAAGACCCCATCATCAATAAACTCTACTCCCAGGTATTTACTCAAGAGAGATGAAAACATAGCTATACGAAGAATTGTAAGTAAATGTTCATAGCAGTTTTATTCATAATAGCCATAAACTGAGAATAATCCAAAATTCCATCAACAAGAGAATGATTAAACACACTGTAGAACATCCGTATGATAGGAAAGCACACAGCAATAACAAGGACCAGACTCCTGATACCCACCAACATGGATCAACCTCAAGATAATTATGCTGCGTGAAAGAAGCCAGACCTAAAAGAGTACATAATATATAATTCTATTTAAGTAAAATTCTAAAAAAGAAAACACTAATCTATGGTGATAGGAAGCAGATCAGTGGGTGCCCGGGGGCAAGTGTAAAAATGGGGAATTGACTGGGAAAGAGACCAGGGAATTTGGGGGCTGACAGAAATGTTCTAATCTTGATGATGGTGGTGATTACAGTTCTAAGCTCACGGAACTGCTGTATACTTAAAATGGATGCATTTTATTGCATGCAAAAATAAGGTTGAAAAAATATATGTCCTCCCTAACCAGGACTGTTATTAGGAACAAATGAGATAAGTGATATGTGGAAGCTTAATACACAGGTATAGGGCATTAAACAGGTAAAGGACAAAGCCATTAGCAAACAACACATTTTTCATTCCAGGAGCCAAGAGTATGGCACAGAGGACAGGCCTGCCTATTAACAATGATGAGAAAGTAAGTATTGTAAGTAAGTACTGGCACTTCCTTTGTGCCAAGCACTTAAGATCTTTACATGTATCAACTCATCTAATCCTCAAAACAATCCCGTGAGGAAGGTATTATTATTATTTCCATGTTACAGATGAGGTAACGGAGGCTCTGAGGGTTAAGTACGTTGGTCAAAGCCAGAAGAAAAACTAGATCAGTGAAAGAAAGTCTTACAGGTAGCAAAGTACTAAGCCCGGAAAGCTGTTTTCCCACCTAAAGACAAGTAAAGATCAAAGTGCTACCTCCAAGCCAGAGCCACCTTCCCTGTGGGCAGAGGACAAGGTAAGTTACAAAGGAGACACTCACTCCTTCTTCTCATGGATTTGGAGAACAAATGAAAACAGAGACACCAGAGCAGAAAAAGAAAAGTTGATAACATCTGTACGTAGGTCATAAAAGTGGTTTACAGGCAACACATAGTTGACAGAATTAACTACCTACCATGTGAGGCTTTACTGAGTTTTAAATGTGTTCTCATCCAACCAGCAACCCTGAGAAACAGTATTATGTTAACCGTTTTATTCATGAAGAAACCAAGTCTCAGTAAGATAACCTGCAAAGGGCATATACAACAAGCAAGCGATAGAACCCACAGCTGAATCTAAGTTTGGATTATCTTCAAAGCTAGTAATGTTGTTTACATTTACTCCCATCCCAATCTCAGTGAAATCAATGTTTCAAGGAAATAACAGAAAAAGCAATGAAAGTATGGACATCAAACTAAACCTAAATTGTCTCCAACTGTTCCAATATTTTTCTGAGCATGTAATGGCCAATGTTATTTAATGAGCAAACATGCCTGGCATAGCAGTAAGGTGCTTTAGGTATGAATGCAAGTCATCTTCACAGCAGTTTAAATACGTGGAAAGAAAAAAACAACTTTCTACCTAGAATCATGTTTGGGGCCAAACTACCTTTCGAAATGAAAAGCAAAATAAAGACAGATAAATAAAAGACAGCTTTTACTACTAATAGACACTCGTTAAAGGAAATTAAATGAATTATGAACAAAGAAATTGTTAAACATAAAGGTAAATCTAAAACACCATCTGTAGAAAGAATAATAATGTCTCATTAAAACATTGCACTTGGTTGCAGGGAGGGAGGCGCTCAGACTTAAAGCCTGGTCACCTGCATTCTCCCAGGGAGTTAAAATGGATTAACTTTAGACTTAAAGTATACCCAGTTTCCTTTCAAGGGTAACTACTCAAAGAATACAATGTACATCCCTAAAGCCAAATTGGGGTGGTGGGGCAGGGGAGGGTAAAGCAGAATGAGAAGAACAAGGGGAAAACTATGGTTCCAGGATCAGCCAAGAATCCCAAGGCCATTTGTAAACCACCACTGGTGCACTGCAGACAATTAGTTCTCAGAGAACCAAAGGTGAGCCCTTCTGAAATAAGCCTGAGTCATCTCTTCTCAAAGCACCTGGAGACAAGATTCAAGTCCTCAATGGATCATATAGATGAGATATCACCACCAGAAGCCACACTTGAATACCCTGGACTCTTTTTGGCCCCTGCACAGGAAACCTTTCCAAGCAGGTTGGCAAGTCAAAGAAACGGTAACTAGACTTAGAATCTTCTATAGCTGTAACTATACAAGCCTATCACTATTTCTAGTTCTGGCTAAACATCAATGGTCTCCATGCAAAAGTCCTCTCTCTCACACCCCAGGAGCAGTGGTAACCTCACACCCGGACTCTATGCATCATTCCTCTACTGAACACATTTTCGATTTAACTATGTTTTTGTCAAGAATCTTTAATTATGTTTCACAATTGTGCCTTCCTTTCTTTCAGTTGCCTAAAATTTCAACTGCAGTGCCTCAGAAGTAGATTAAATAAAGATGAGCACTTGTCAATCAGAGCTGGCTTCTCTCCCCCGCCTCCTCCGGTGACTAGTTCCAAATGCTGCCAATCAAGAGAAATCCTGCGCATCAGCTGTCATTCATTCCTGTCTAAATGATGCTGGTCAGACTTCATTAGAAACAGTGTCCTGATCAAAAGCTACAGCCAATCATGTCCGCAGAACATCCAAGAAGCAGCTGGTCTTGTCTAGCTGGTGTCTGGCACAATTCCCATTCCTGGTGGATGCAAGCAGGGCCAGCCCCACCTCCCCGGGGCCAAAAAAAGGCAACTAGTGGTGTCTCCGGCACATTTCAGGTGGCCATAAACGACGTGTCTTCTGTTGATTTCGCTCCCACCTCACTGGCCCATTAAAGGTAGTCTCAGGCTTTACGAAACCTTCCTAGTCATGAAGACATCGGGGAGTTCAGCAGCCCTCTCGTTCATTAGCTGGTTATGCCACTGAGGGATTGAAGCCAAGTTGCTTATTTGTTTCTGATGCTCCAAACAGCAGGTTCAGCCTTCCCCCTACATACACACGCACCAGCCACCACGCCACACACCTCGGCACTCACACACTCTCACAACAGACAACATATACTACATCAACTAAATACTAAAGAATCAGCACAAGTCTGAAAGCAAAAGCCTCAAAGACCCAGTTCTTTCAACACAAATGCTGATCTCCAACTGTGCTGACATCACAATGTTGTTAACATTTGTTCAAATGGAAGTGATGCATGGAGGATTAAGAAAATATAGCCCTTGAAGCACTTAAATAATAAGATAAAAACCAGGCAGAAACTGGCTTAAGGGTTTTGGGTTATTGTTTGGGTGTTTTGTTTTGTTTTATTGGATCTTGCAAACTCTTTACTATCTGGTTGGACTATCCTGCCTGTCCCCAAGGTAGAGGGAGAAAGCGGTACAGCCAGGATTCTCCACACCAGTGGTGCTCTGAAGTCCCACACATGTCCGTCTCCATCAGGAACCCGGCTGTGTCCATGTGCAGGTGTGGAATGACTCAGAGGAGGGCAGTCCACACGAGAGGCATTTTCCTGGGTTCAGAGTGAATCAGAAGTTCAGTTATTAGTAACAGAAGTGGTTATTTAAATGTATGATTTCATCCTCATTAAAACTAATGGGGGAGAGAATTTGCATTTAGTTGCCTAGTAAATAGCTCTGTTATTCTACTTTTAATATCTGAAGGGTATTAGCAAGACAAAGGTTTTCAGGGCAGGAGGAGAGAGGTGAAGTTGGTGGGTTGCTGTCCCACCCACTCACATTACACCCCCCCAACCCAAGATCAGAAGCTTGTTTTTTTTTATACCATTCTCCTTTCACTTGGTGCTTTTTAACAACCTTTACCCATCCGACACCCCCAGGCCAGAGCCTAATAACACGTTCCATCTTAGAAAGCTTAACCGTCCAGTACACCTAACAAAACCACCCAGGGACACCAGAGAGCATCCTGCATGCACATTAATAACTGCGGGATATCTGATTAGGAGAATGCAAAAGAAGAAGCCATTAATAGCAGCCCTCATCTCCCTCCTCCACACTGATTACCGAAAGAACAGCAGCAGCTGAATCACAGCTAAATCCTATTCACAAGAGACCTAGGGCAACAAAGAGGAAAAGAACCTTTAGAGTAGTGCTTCTCGAGGGAAGCTGCTTTAAGTCATTTTGATTCTGGCGTCAATCATGCTTGCCACAAACCAGTAAGCATGTATCATACAGGCAAAGACTAGATTCCATTCCTTCCCTCCCTCCCGGGGCTCAGCATAGTACCCAGCATACTTAATTGCCCTGCCAACCAAACTGCTATTTGCAAGGCCTCCAGAGGGACTCCTAGTGTCCAGAGACACACGGGCTTAAATGTTTACCCTAAGAACACAAGCAACATCAGCCTTGGAATGGAACCTCAGAGCCTCCGGGCAGCCTACTTTTGTGCTCTCAGAAAAGCAGACTAACCACGTCAGTCTGAACAAATGTTTTACGCTCTCTGTGCCTCAGTTTCTTTACCTGTAGCATACCTGTCCCCTGGGGTTATTGTGGAAATCAAATGAATTAATTCACACAGAGCACTATAAAATACTGCCTAATGTGTGTGAGCTCTCCTCCCTTCCCCTCTTTCCATATATTAAAGGAGAAGGCAGGAGAAGGAAGTGAAAACGAGGAGGAAGAAGAGGGGAAAGAAGGAAAAAAAAGCTGAATCTAAGAGAGTGTCACTTAGATATACAGATAAGAGCCTAAAAGTCACCCGTCCCCTGCAATGAAATTTACTGTTCCCAGTCTGTAGGTCTCTCTCCCTTTCAAAGCCATAGCTATCCCCCAACTGGCTTAGCAGACAGTGGAGAGGCCAGAATTCCCCTTTGCTACAAGGCTCCTCAGCAAAAAATCATTAGTTTCCATAAACCTAGTATTTTGAGATTGGTGAGGGATGTGTGGATTTCCAAACCTTCTGCAAGTCAAAACGGATTTGCTGGTAGAGAGCCAATGTTTCCAATTTGATTTGGCAGAATATACCCAGTTAGGATGTTCTCTCAATGTAATTAGAGATGCACCGTCAATGAGCAGTTTAGCTATCGACAATACCTGTTGCAATTTAATTTTAAATGTCAATGACTTGTTTGGGTTCACTGTAACAAGGCTTTTATACATGACAAATAAGCATCCTACAACAACAGGATGAATGATGAAGACAAGAGGGTGAAGAAAATCAATAGGCACCTTACAAGGGGCTGCCTTTCAAATATCCCCTAGTGCCTGTGCCCTGAGCAGGACACCCTGCTTCAGTGAGGGGTAGGCTGGGGATTCAGGGAGGGTGGCACTACCACCCACCTTCTTAAACGATGCCCACGGCTCCTGGAGGAGTGCGCATGTGAGGAGCTAGCAGCCCAGTGATAGGAGATACGCGACCTTGAGCAAGTTTTTGTGTTTTTTTTTAACCTCTCTTTACCTTAATTTCCTCATCTATAAAATTAGGGATAATTTTGAGGACGACATAAGCAAGCATATATAAGCACTTAGCACAGCATACTGTACCTTAATTATGGCTCCATAAACGTTAGCCTCTTGTTATTCAATCAAGTTAAATGGTTACAACTGCTTAAAAAAAGAGTCATGTATAGCAGGGTGTCAAATTCAAGTATCTATAAACGTAGGACCTTGAGGAGAGTTGGCTCCCTCCGTAGAAAAACTGAGGAGGGCAGATTTTAGAGCAAAGTAGAAAGCCTGGACCTTCTCTAGCACCCATGGGCTCTCAGTACCAGCTGGACCTCAGCATGGAGCATGGTCTGGTGCTGGTAGACCTTCTGATTTGCCAAGAATAACCCCAAATCTGGATTTTTATGTGAAATTTCTTTTTTTTTTTTTTAATGTTGGAAACTGCCTCCAAGATTTTTTACATACCAAATAGGCCAAACAAACCACACCGGTGGCTGGACCAGGCCCGTGGACTATATGTCTGAGGACCTCTCTGGGAAAAATCCACCAAAAGTCTCTACTCATTTCCCATAGAGGTGAAGGCTTTCCATAGACCAAACCACAAAGGGGCCCAGAGAGAGCCTGGAGTGTTCTCTAAATCACAGGACAAGAAGTGGCTGAGCCTACAGCAGGTGCTTCCTTGCTGACTTATGGCTCACTCACTGCGAAGGGAAGTGGATGATTTATGAGCTGCAAAGGTGATGCAAAATGCTCATCAGCTTGAAGCTGACACTGGATAACACAAGCAAATTTACATCTTCTCTAAAATAATTCAAATGCTCCTCATGCATAATAGCAGGCAAGGACAAAGATGAAGTGATAACACTTCAGAGGCTTTGCAAAATATCCCAATTAATCTAGGCCATAAACCTACAACAACTTCTCATTTCTCTCTGAGAACAGGAACATACCACAACTGAAAATCACAGGAAATACCCAAGTCAGACCATCAGCCAGCAGGTTCCCCGACTGCTGTGCCTAGAGAATTTCGCCTATTTCTGACATGGGTCCATCCACGTTGAGATCTAAGACCTAATCTTCGAAGCAGATATCGCAGACTTTCTAAGTCAGAAAGGACCTTAGAAATCTTCTCGGTCAGCACAGAATGTGAGATACGAACTTCCTCCTGATTGCTCACTCGACGCCCCTTTCAGTAAGCGCTGCCCTGGGAGCCAGACCCCGAGGCCGGCGGTCTACAGGGGCCAACTTCCTCAGGTCCGGGCCTTCCGGAGCGCACACACCCAATGTGAGGGGCTGCACGGCCACCTCCTCCCCCACTCCCCAGGATGCACGGCTGCCCGCAGACACTTCGGGGAGGCCCAGGCTTCTAGGGAAGGGTCCTACAAGTTTGGGGGAGGAGGCAGGCATGATTCGCACGTGCCCTTCAGTCGGCTTCCATCCACTCTTTTCTTATTAACTGATAGCCTAAACCCGGTGTCTCCGGGGAAACCACGGGCTACAAATACTGAGAGAGTAAAAGCAGTACCTCATGAAGGCCGCCAGTCCCCTGGCCCCCTCCACTGCACCGGTTTCTTTGTGTTCAGCCCCCACGACATCCACCTGCTCTGTGGGACCACCGGAAGCATGACCCCCTCCTAGAACTCTGCAAGCCTTGAGGAGAGCACGCGGCTCGCCTACCTGGCCTTCATGCTCAGGTCTGACGCCTCAGTTCCTTTCTTCACAAGGACAGATTTGGGGCACCTGCCCATCCAGGGGATGAATCCAAAAACTATGTTCTCCCTCTCCTGCCCCTTCCCATTCCAGCTTGTGCTCGCTTGCTCTCTCGCTCTTTCTCTCTCAAAAAAAAAAAAAAAAAAAAAAAAAAACACATACTAAAGTGTCTGTTTGGGCAGTGGTGTACTCCATAAAGTTTTTGCAAAAGGTTCTATGGGAAAACATCCCCTCACAAAATCCTACTGTGTCAAAGACTTGACGAAAGAGAAAAAAAAAAAAAAGTATATCCTACAAATTGTCCATGGAAAACTGAAGCTTCTAGAGGACAAAATGGGATTTTCTTTTTTTTTTTTTTAAGATTTTATTTATTTATTTGACAGGGACACAGTGAGAGGGAACACAAGCAGGGGAGTAGCAGAGGGAGAGGGAGAAGCAGGCCTCCCTCCAAGCAGGGAGCCCGATGTGGGGCTCCATCCCAGGACTCTGGGATCATGACCTGAGCCCAAGGCAGACGCTTAACGACTGAGCCACTCAGGCGCCCCCAAAATGGGACTTTTCTGAATATCCAACGTGCCTGATCATTAGAATCAGATTTCTGGGACCTGTATCCCAGACCTGCCTAAGCGGAATTTCCAGGGGGAGATGCCTAGAAATCTGTATTGTTAAAAAAATGCCACGTGTTGTTCTTATCTATTACATAAATATTTTATGTCTACAAAATCAATTGACTGACATATAAGAAAACGAGACTTGTGATACCTGTAGCTTTAACAAGAGGAAGATTCTCAGGACTCGTTCCCTTTCCTGTGATTATACTGGTTTCCACTTCTCCTCCTTAGTGTCCCAAATTCCCTGTGCCCCAAGACCCACTGATAATCGGAGTAGAATCTGGTTAATATCGCATGTTGGATACTTCTGCACTGAAACCAGGGAAGAGAAATTAGTGTGTCAGACAGAGACTTTCAACTAAGAAGACCTCAATTTATATAAAAATCTTTTCAGAGCCCTTATAATCTCATTGACCATCTGTAGCACAGAAATGAATCCTGGAATTAGTGGTGCTAAGTGGTTACAAAGCACTAGACACTCTGGAGACCAGAAAAAAAAAAAAAAAAGGTAAAAGAAGTTTCTATCTTGTACTTGAAGTTAAGAACCTACCATTATGGGGAACCCCCCCCCAATAAGGAAGTGCTCAGACATTATGGGATAAAAAAATGTTAAAATAACTAGCTTGGTAGCAGTGATATGTATAAAATCCAAATCTCTCCAGCAAGGGCTTATCATAGGATTCCCATTATCTAGTCCTTCATCATGCCCCTCATCCCCAGTGATTCAAACTCCACTGACAAAACTTCATCTATTTACTTTGAAGCAAATTAAAAAAAAAAAAAAATACAAGTGCCCAAAGCACCAGAAGACTTTTTTCTTTACCTATTAAAAAAAAAAAAAGGAAAGAAAAAACTAAAGAGGAACAGAGAGTTATTATTGGCACCTGAATCAACATCACAAAAATGGCAGCCCTTCAAACTCCACACGTGCAAGAGCTCTTCATCTTAGGCTGAAAATGGGAAATTAATTTTCAAGTCTCTTGTCTAAGAGACAGCTTTTAAAAAGGTATTAACCTACATTTGGAGATTAATGCAAACACAGCCATCTTGTTTTAGTGGGTACGATCCAACTTTTATTAAGACAAAGACGGATTCAGAGTAATTAAGAGCTTGTCCAATATCCAGAATTTTATGACTCTAAATATTAGCGAAGCTGGCATTCTCACCAGCTCTGCCTCAGAGCTATTGCATTATAAATCCTTGGTGGTAATGAAACACCACCTAAAAAGAGGCTGAATACGTCTCATTTAAAAACCAGCCTTCCCGTGGAGAACTACCCTGACTTTAATATAATGTATAGCCCCTCTTAGAACATGAATACTACTGGAAAAGGTGAGTGGCTTGGGATTTGCTATTAAGGAACCCCAAAGCAGATAAACAAACGGCAGGAAGTATGTTTTAACAATGTTGGATGTTGAGAGACTCCCTGTTGCAAAGTCTGGGAACACCTTGCTGATTTGGACAACAAAAGGACAAGGCACTCACACTGGGGATGCTAGCGCAGTTTACCTGTGAGGCACATTCTTTACAGGGTACTGTTTACACAATGTAGCAGACTCATGGACACTGTAAACAAAACAAAACTTTTACTAAGTTAACATCTCATTGTTTAAGAAATACCCCCAATGGGGTGCTCTCTTCTGCTACCAAATGCTTTTTTTTAAATGGTGTGGAGGGGACAGCTTGACTACTACCTCCTCAGAAGAATTTCTTCAGGGTCACGCTGAAACTCTCTCTGCCAAGAGGACTGAGGGGACACTCATGGAATATGACCAATACTGAAAACTGGTCATCATGTTTCCCGACTTCATAAAAATCAAAGACCCCTTGGGGCGCCTGGGTGGCTCAGTGGGTTAAAGCCTCTGCCTTCGGCTCAGGTCATGATCTCAGGGTCCTGGGATCGAGCCCCGCATCGGGCTCCCTGCTCAGCAGGGAGCCTGCTTCCCCCTCTCTCTCTGCCTGCCTCTCTGCCTACTTGTGATCTCTGTCAAATAAATAAATAAAATCTTTAAAAAAAAAAAAAAAGAGGGACTCCTAGGTGGCTCAGCCAGTTGGGCGGCTGTCTTCAGCTCAGGTTATGATCCCAGGGTCCTGGGATTGAGCCCTGCATCGGGCTCTCTGCTCAGCAGGGAGCCTGCTTCCCCCTTTCTCTCTGACTGCCTCTCTCCCTACTTGTGATCTCTCTGTCAAATAAATAAATAAAATCTTAAAAAAAAAAAAAATCAAAGACTCCTGGATACCAGGTTCCTAATGAAGTTTCCCCTGTATTTAAAAGGCCACCAAGGGCTTAATAGCATAGCTTTAAAAAAAAAAAAAACAACTAGTTCGTCTCCACTTTTTCATCCAATTAGCCACCTCGACTAAACTGAGGGGAACGCCAAAGACTCCCGTGCCCCAGCCTCCAACAGTGATTACCTCTGAAAGAAGCCTGCCATCTCTACCCTCTTAGGAGAGAAATGACACCTGTCACTTGTGTACCTCACCTAAGCCAAAGCCAAGTCCCTCATTTCCCAAAGGAATACACAGGACTTGACAGAATGCGCCGGATGAAAACACATCATGCGCTCCATAATTAACAAAACCAAGCCGCTCAACTGACTGTTCTTCTCAGAAACGTCCTTAAGTATAAACCACACACCACTCTACACTCAAGGACATAACACCCTTCACCCTTCTCTGTCCACTAGGCTCTTCCCTTCCCCCCAAGAGAAACGTCCTCTTCCTAAAGTACAAGTCTTACAGAATAAAAACTGAGCCAGGAAAAATAAATTTAAACTAGGACATCACGCTTTCTTTGACTATTCAGATACTGTCAGAATATAATACATTGTCTCTTAGGGGATTAACAAAGGTACCATTTTCCAAAATGAACAAAGGGATTTTTTTATTAAATACTTGTAGCTTTTTTTTTTTTTTCCTTCATAGCATGACTTTATTTTTTTACTCGAGAGAAATGGATACCTAGAATTTGGGCCTTATCTATTAAAACTGTCCACAACCAACATTTTAGCATTGTCAGGTCTGAAAATCATATTGGAAAGGGAAAGAACAAAAACAAAAACAAAAAAAAGAACAACAACAAAAAAAACGTAAACCAAGGACACACAGAAATATACCTGTGATTTACCAGAAAAAAGAATTCCAGGGGAAACAAAGTTGATTCTGCTAGCCAGTACCCCTGTTCCCCGACTGCTAGGCCTCATGTGCAGCCCTCCAGAGCGACCAAAGAGATCACACACCCAAAATCCATATGCAATTATTAGAGATTAAGCTCACTCCCTCAAGGCAGGATTAAAGCACTGAACCTATTTGGAGCACCTGTGTGTAACTATGAACAACCTTTTTGATTCCAAGAAGCAAACATTTCAAAGGCAAGGGCCCCACAGTATTCATTAGCATTCCATAGCACCCTGCATGACCACTAGCCCCCAGAGGACCATCTTCACTTTTTAAATGAATGTATCTTGATACTCAAGGTAAGGCTTGGGTACACACGGCCTCCCCATCAGCCTCCGTGTCTCCCAAGCATATATACCTTCTAAGCACCGACGATCATGCTACGCACAGCAAAGTGTAGACAAACGTCTGTGACATGCTGTACAGGGTACTTTCCAGTGGATCGGCCTCACGAGAAATTTGTTACCCATTTTACAGATGAGGAAAGGGTGGCCTTGGCAAGCCAGAGACGGATGTGCCTCCGGTCACTGACATAATAAGTGGTGGGACTGGAGCTCCAGCAGCAATGGGTGTGGACTCCGTGACCCAGCTCTGGTACAACAACCCAGATGAATAAGATGCAACCTCTGTACTAACACAGGGTTTTAGAATTTGATTTAGATAAGAAGACATTGGCATGAAAGTACATGACAAATGCCAACTGAGTGTACTCAAGCTGTACAGGTAAGTAAAGGGAACAACCTCTTGAGACTATGAATAAAACGCCAGCGGAACATTTAAAAACCCATTCTGTACAAAAGCACTCAGAATCACAGATGAGAAAAGGCATATTAAAGGGCTCTGTAGGTCATAAATGTTACACAAATGTTAGCTGTTAATCCAGGTAATATCAACTATCATTTCCTTGGCATTTGCTTGGCACGGGTCAGATACCATGTTGAGCATTTCATGTGCCTTTTTTCGTTAAACAACTCATCGATATTATCCCCATTTTATAACTGAGAAAACAGAGTTTAGAGAGGCTGAATGACTTACCCAAGGTCACATAAGTGGCAAAATTGGGTTAAACAAGTCTTTCTGTCAAAGCTCATGTCTTTTATCCACTATCCACACTGCCTCCAGGACTTCTATTTCCTGAAGTCATTTTTCTTATCTAGTCCCAAAATCCTCACGGAGTACTCAGACCTGATTCACATACTGCCTAATTCTGATGGTCATCCTCAGTTGACAGATTTTTCTCTTTACCCACATCCCCAAGACCCAGGTCACAGGGTCATGGTTAGCTTCAGAAAATAGCAAAGATCCCATGTGGTCTCTACCGAGAAAAATCCAAGAAATGATGATGCACATATTAATCAAAGGTTACAGCTACTTGGTATTTGAAACACTACTAACTGAAGTTCTTAACGGTGCTTAAGAGAAGGCTTAAGTGCATTAAAAAAAATTCTCTGTACATTTGTTATTCTCATCCCAGCTTTAAAGAGGAGTAAACACAGACTTGCAGACATTACAGGAAGATAAGATAGGAATTCTGGTTTCTATGAATAAGGCAAGCTCCTGATTTAACCCACCTTCCCTCGCAGCACTGCAGGTAAGAAGAGGACACATGGATCAACAGAAACTACGATGGATCCAAGAAAGGTCTTTAATTAAACCACAGGAAATATCGGGAGATAAAAAGCAGAACTGGTGTTGTACCTCTCAAAAGATGACGAGTTCGTTCATCTTAAGGCAACAGAAGAAGTCAGAAAAGAAAATTTTAAATATTCAACCTCATAAACGCCTTCATAATGAAAAATTAAAATAAAAAGGAACTGGAAAAGGTATTCGTGACAAATATGGCCACAGGTTACTCTATGTGTAACATAAAAACTTCCCATGAGGGGAAAAAATTCCAATCCATAAACCAGTAAAATGAAAACATAAATGAGGCTCAGACTGGTGCGCAACAATAAAGGGAAGGTACAGCCTTTTTAGGGATACAGTTATGAAAGAAATCCTATAGCTTTTATCCCTAAAAATATAAAATACAACTTTCAAGACAAGTACACCTTAAATCACTGATGATAATATACAGTGTAAACTATATACTGACAAAAACCTATAAAACAAAAAGGCACCCTGTTGTTATTCTACAACAGAAAATCTATCAAAGAAATTAAGGGGGCAGAGGGAATCCTCTGCACAAGTAAGTTCTTTGTGATGTAACGGCACGAAATTGAAAATCTCCAACATTAGAAGAATGTAAATCATGGCACAATTTGATGTACTATTATGCAGTCATTAAATTACTAATCATGAAGATACTGTAACATAGAAATGGCTTCTTTTAATGTTAAGCAAAATATAAAATTATTTGTTATGATTACAAGGCCATAAAAGCGATGTGTGCATTACTGGTAAATCCTAGAATAAAGGTATATAAATGAGAAAAAAAATAAAGAATGGGGGGATTTCTTAAAGAGGCATCTGTGAATGCTCTTCTCTCTTCACAAACATGTTACTAAAAGAAAGCTATGTGGGTGCCTGGGTGGCCCAGTCGGTTCAGCGGCTCAGGTTGATCCCAGGGTTCTGGGAACGAGTCTCTCGCATCGGGCTCCCTGCTCAGTGGGGAGTCTGCTTCTCTCTCTCCCTCTACCTGCTGTTCCCCCTGCTTGTGCTCTCTGTCAAATAAATAAGTATTTTCTTAAAAAAAGAAAGAAAGCTATGTGTGTGTTGTTTAATACAAGGGTAAGAGAGAAAGGAAAGCAGTTCTCTCACCTTCCACCCACCCACCTGCTTCCCTCCTCCTTAGAGAGAATACATATATTTACAAAAAAGTTAAAAGTTGTTCTTTCCTGGCTAAAATGTCTCACCCCTTACAGAAAAATGTGAGGTGTGGATTTGGACATGGTATTTTTGAAATTTTTTTTTAAAGATTTTATTTATTTTTCTGTCAGAGAAAGAGCACAAGCAGGGGGAGCAGCAGGCAGAGGGAGAAATAGGCTCCCCTCTGAGCAGGGAGCCGGATGCAGGACTAGATCCCAGGACTCCAGGATCATGACCTGAGCCGAAGGCAGATGCTTAACCAACTGAGCCACCCAGGTGTCCCAGTATTTTTGAATTCTATTAGGGATAAGAAAACAGTACAACCAACATGTCACACACACAAAAATATAAATATATCATCGATACTTGCTTTCTGTGTGCACTGTAAAATCTAGTTCACTAAAGGATTTTCCATGCTGTTTCTACCAGGAAAACACTCAAAAATCCAATGTTCATCTGAATTTTCTTACATCCCATGGCAGGTAGATACCGGCTATTTTCCAGAGAGGATTTTCCATAACACTGAGCAGAAAGTTGAGATCAAAGCTCTGCTAGCTCTGACTGAAATTAATTCTCTACAGCTGTTTAGGGAACTCGCATCTCAGAAAGAGGGACTCAGCTGACTAGTTCAACCTCTCTCTTCAAGGAAAATGCGTTTTTAAAAAGAAAAAAAAAAAAAAAAAGGCCACAGGCAAGTACCTACCAGCCCACAGAGCTTGTATGTTCCCAAAGAGCAACATTATTTGATTGCAACTTTTTGTCCCTTTCTTCTTTAAAGCCTTTCAAGGAGGCAGCACTTAAGACAGAACTACCAACCCAGGGGAAGAATGCATGAATCAATGTTTGCCTAAAGACATTAAAATTTAAAAAGACAGAACCTTCAAAAAAGCAAAAACCCACATAATCACTTTACAATGTGCCTACCCAGTTCATTATTATGCACGTTTCACAAAACACTTCCCTAATCCAGGGGAGAGCTATTCTCTAAAATAATGCATTTATATGCTTTACCGACCAAGAGCATTCCTTCACTCTCAAGTTACTAGTTTTTAGGCTACATTTGTGGCAGACGTAAGGTGAGGATATCCTTCTGAATAATCAGGAATGGCAGCCAAAAGCAGCATTTGGGCAACGGGAGTCCGTGGGGGTGGGCGGCAGAGACCCACCAGCGTCTCACTCCTACACAGTCCTCCAAGAACTCCCCTTTTCCTTAAACACTGACCATCTCTTCCATTTGGGGTCCCACTTCAACTCTCACATTCCACCACGGTGAGTTCCACCCCAATAATCCATTACTGAACTTCTTTTTTTGGCATACCACACAGTAAAACCCCATTAGCACATTAGCTCTCAACCTTTGCTACCCCTGAAATAACCCAAGAGTTATAACAGATAAATACCTGGATTCCACCCCCAGAAGATTCTGATTTAACTGGCACGGAGTATGGCACGGGTATCGCAGGATTTTGTAAAGCGTTTCAGGTGTTTGTTTTTAGGAATTTGGCAATGTGATTGTAAAATGTTCTATGGAAAAGCAAAGGACCTAGAATAGTCAAAACAATTTTGGAAAAAAAAAAAAAAAGGACAAAGAGAGAGATTCACACTACTGTGGTTCAACACTTACTATAAAGCCGGAATAAGAAGACAATGTGGTACTGGGAGAAGGACAAATATTTCAATGGAGCAGAATTGAGAGTCCATAAATAGACATAAGCAGAAATAGACTTAAACAGGCAAATGATTTTCAACAAATCACCAACGATATTCAACGACTAAAGGAAAGTCTTGACAATGATGTTAGAACACTGGATAAACATAAGGGAGGAAAAATGAATCCTCACTCTTACCTCACACCACACACAAAAATCTGAGATGGCTCATACACCAAAATGTAGCTAAAGCTTCTAGAACAAGGAGTAATATTTCTATAATATAAGGTACGCAAAGATTTCTTGGAGAGAACACAAAAGACATGAAACACATGAGGGAAAAAGAAGATAAACAAGACTTCTTCAAAATTAAAAACCTCTGATTATCCAAAAACATCATTAGAAAATTTTAAAAGGCCAACCAGGGACTGGGAGAAACATTCTTATTGCATATATCTGACAAGCAACTTCTATCAGAATATTTAAGAACCCCTATAAATCAGTAGCAAACATACAAACAACCCAATTTTAAAACGGTCAAAAGACTTGAACAAACACCATATAAAAAAAGATAATGCTCAACACTGTTAGTCATCAGGAAAATGCAAACTAAAACCATAATGAGGTAAGAGATTATCCCCCCACAAGAGTGGCTAGAATTAAAAAGACTAACACCACCAAATATTTTTGAGACTATGGAGCAACCAGAACTCTAATGCAATTACTGGTGGGAATGTAAATTGGGACAACCATTTTGGAAAACTGGCAGTTTCTTATAAAGTTGAACATATACTCGCTTAGCTTATGACCTCACAGTCCCGCTCCTAGACATCTACGCAATAGAAATGAAGACCTATGTCCATTAAAAAAAAAAAACTTGTACAATACTGATCATGACAGCTTTAATGGCCCAAAGTTCAAAACAATTCAAATGGCAATCCATAGGGAAATAAATGGTTAAACAGACTACTTTGTATTTACAAATAGTCTACTACTCACCAATTAAAAAAGAAGAAAAGAACTGATATGTGCAACAACCTCGAACAATCTCCAAAGGATTATGTTTAACGAAAGAGGCCAGACACAGTAAAGTACATACCGTATGATTCCGTTTTCATGGGAGTTCAAAACAGGTAGAAACTGAGCTAGGCTGACAGGAATCAGGAAGGTGGAAACCTCCGGGACGCTGGGACGGAAGGGTTTATAAAGGAGGGCTAAACAACTCTCAGATGATTACTATGTTCTCTAACTTGATTGGTTATGTGGGTCACATGTGTTAGTCAAAATTCACTGATTTGTTAAGATCTGTGCATTTCACAGTGTGTAAATTATACCTAATTTTTTTCAGCCAGGTGATTTCAATCTGTAGCTAAGCTGAGAACCACTGCTGGGGGGTGGGGGTGGGGCATGGCTATTTCCATGGCTAATCTAACAGCTCTCCCTATACCTTCATCATTTGGCCTCTCCATCAGTGAGCACCACAATGATTTCTTGTGCAAACTAAGACGGTAATTGTGCATATCCAATATTTTCACATAACACCCTATATATTGCACCTTGCTGCCCAAATTCTGCATGAACTTTAACTGGATACTGATGAACTGATCTGATCCTGGTATTTCCATATCACAGCGTACACCTATTTCAGGAGACGCTGATATCTGGGAGAGCTAGCAACTATTCCCAGCACACAACTCCCCAAGTACATCTTCCCCCTCAAGTCTGAGCACAGCAGTCCTCAAAGAGCCTACACTCTGACTTCCACTTTCCACTGCCCCTTTGAGACAAACCCAGCCCTCCGGCAACACTGCATTTACTTTCAGGGCCTCAAAAGGGGTCAGGTATCTCCAGTGTCCTCATGTCAGTCTCTCTCCCAGAACATCAGCCCTGCCCGTCTACAGGGCATACACCTTCCTGTCCTCTGAAACATCGTCATGACGTCACCTCCTTCATGAAGTTTTCTCCGATCTCTCTTCAAGCTGCATATGTCCCCTCTCCCCTGCTCCCAAAGTACTAAATGATTATCTCTAGCACTTGCACACCATGCGGGAGGCAGTCTGCCGGAAACAAGAGCAAGCCCATAACACTCTTATGAACATGTATTTGCATGATAATGTTTACTTTTTGAAATTTTGTGCCTCACTCAGGTGGACTCCAGGAGGGGCAAGGGACCATCTCTTATTAGTAAATCCTGATTACAGTTAAGTGTTTGATATACTTAAATTTATTTTACAAATAAATTAATACCAATACCATACCTCCTTTGCCCTAAAGTAAAGTCAGCCAGGAAAGACAAAAAAACAAAACAAACAACAGCCAAAAAAACAAAACAAACAACAACAAAAAGAAAATGACTACACACACACACACACACACACACACACACGTTTATTTTAAGCCGTGGTGAAAATCTACCTCAGTATTACTGGGAACTCTCAAACCTGACCTAAAAGATCCTTTGTGGAACATTAAAGTTTAAAAACACTTTGGTTCTGGGGCGTCTGGGTGGCACAGTCCATTGAGCGTCAAACTATTGGTTTCTACTCAGGTCATGGGATTGAGTCCCATGTTGGGCTCTGGGCTTTGCACGGAGTCGGCTTGGGATTCTCTCTCCCTCTCCCTGTGCCCCTCCCGCTTGTCTCTCTCTCTCTCTCTAAAATGAATAAATAAATCTAAAAAAACAAAAACAAAAACAAAAAACACTTTGCTTCTGTTCATGTCCTGGCGGAGTCGCAAAAAAAAAAAGAGAAAACCCCTTCGGTTCTCAAATCTTTTAAAAAATTTTACTTCCGATTACTTTTTTCTAATACTACTTGTCTTCACTAATGTTATAAAAGTCTAGGGCAATTGCTGGATATTTACATGTCCAAACTAACAAATCTCCTCTCCAGACATGTACCCTAAAAGAGCTGCTCCCCTCCTACCAAGTCCTTTATCCAGTTACTCCATATTTCTCACATTCACGTTCAGTTGACAATAATAATCCAAGTCCTAGACCATAATTTGCAATTCTTTGCAAAGAGGAAAAAAAATTACCACTGGGGGATTTTTGTGGTTATTAATACTTGTCCCTAAGCAGTAACATTCAATCAAATCCTTTTCATTCAGCTCAGCAAAACAAACCAGAAAGTTAACCAATTCTGTAACCTTGAATCCTGATGCTACAGATTTTGCTTTGCTTTCTGTGCCTTTAAAAGTGCAATGTTTTCATTTCTCTGCAAAAAGTGCTGATCCAGAGAGCACAAGACAACAGCGGTCCCGTGGATATCACTTGTAGGGAAAAAAGAAACGTGAGAGATTAAAGAGACAACTCCCTCACAAGACCAATGATGAAATGCTTCGTAGTCTTTTGAACAGGAACTTCTTTGAAAAAACAAAAAACAAAACTGAAGATTCGCACAGGCCAAGGTCTAACAGCAGGTTGTTCTGTAACACTCCCCACCTCACACAGTTCTTGAAAGCCAATGAAACTGGGAAATCATGGAGCCCGGAGGAGAATAGGAGTCAAGAATTCATCTAATCAGTTTACAAAGAAACTAAGGGTCAGGGAGGAAATGTAACTCCCCCACAGGGCTGTGACAATCTTGGGGGCAGGTCAGGGGTTCGTCCAGCTGGTCTGACTCCTGTTGAGTGACTTCTGCTCCCCGGCTTACACTCAGGAATACCCTGGAGACCCCTCTGCTCGCCAGAACCAACGCAAGTCACACTGCTTCTGGAGCTTCCTCTTGGCTCCCACTCAGCCGTGCCCTACAACTGCACTGCAGACTTCCCTCCTCTCTCCGGGTGGTTCCCAGACAGTCCACGATGCTTGGCTTGACTTCCGTCGCTGCCTACGGAGGTAGACTGAGACTACTCATCCACTTCACTAAGCTACCATTAGGGTGTAATGAGTTGCTTCTTACACAACGCCAGGAGACTGAAGTGTGGCGCTCCACAGTTCATCACCTACCCACTGAATCATTCCTAGCACTCTGCCAGTTAAGTCTCTTTCAGACAGAGCAAGCAGAAAAGGCTTGGCTTCGTCCAGGATTCACCTGAGGATTTCTTGTAAAACCTTAGAAATGCCAATGGCTACAAGAAAGCCGGAACTAACGGCAGCTAACATTTCGAGGGCACTACGGTTTACCCGTCCCGGACCTAAACGGTTCACATATATTTTACTCATGCAGTCCTCACGACTGCCCTACAGGCTGGGCAGGTGCTACAACTATCCCTCATTTTACAGATGGGAAAACTAAGTAACTCTCACATGGTCATGACTAGGAAGTGGGAAAGCTGGAACTGGACCTGGGCGCTCAGACACTAGGGACTTAGTATTAACCGCGAAGCTATTGTGTCCTTTGCCTGAGTTAAGACTCTACAAATGGACCTATTTCAAAGCAGTCGTCATAAAACACTCCTTTCCTGCTCCCTCCTCAAAGAGAGGAGAACATCCCAAAATGTACGGTTTCCCAAATTTCCTAAAAAGGTCTCAGAGAACCACACAGCCTATGTAACACTCCATGTATACACAAGACTACAATTTGGCAACTTCAAATGGCCAGGGCAGGAGGGGGCCGGGGGGACCCCACGGGAGCCGCTGTGAATGACGAAGGCAGCGAAAACCGGGATAAAGTGCAGACCGCTGTGACCCGCAGCTTCACACGCAGGAGCACGTCTCCCAGGATCAAGGCCTCCCGCCTGCTTCGGCACGGCTGTGCAGCAGCTCTCACCAACTGCTCAAACAGAACGTGTTTTGACATGTCGAATACAAGCAGCAAAAAGTCGCTCCTCTAATGCCTGCTCTGCAAACCGCACCGGCCGCCGCTTGGAATCAGTCATGTTTTTCTCAGGGTGTAAGTGGCTCTGACACTGTGGTGATACCATATTCCAGGAAAAAGGCAATTCCAGATCTGTTTCTCTCTCTTTTTCCTTTTCCTTCTTTCTTTTTTTTTTTTCGGTGAGAATATTTAAGTTCTACTCTCTTCAGATGTGTTTCTCTTAAAGCAAATGACTCCAAACATTACCTAACACTTCTAACGGGAATTTTAATATAATCTCCTAAGTATTATAATTCATTTTGCACATCAACAATGTAAGCATATCAACAAAGTCCATCCTTGAAGGGGAAGCAGTTAAATTATAAGTCCAAGGTCACACAGCTGCTAAACCCATGAGTCGGAATGAGAATTCCTATCCATATGGCAAGGCATTTTCCAATTAAACTTTTCTATTCTATGAACTAAAAGAGCATTTTCTTCTTCTTGTGTCCCAAGGACACAGCTTTATCTATACTGAAAAAAACTGAACGGCTGCAAGAACTACTAGTCATTGATCTTCAGCCACCTCCTACCTACACACAGTAGATCACGATGCATCTGTCAACAAAGAGGATTGCTTTTCATTCTCTGGTCCTTCAACCCCAAACTCTCTCATGCATATCAAACTTGGCAAAATCATATCCACCCCTGCTCTACCTCCTGCCTCTACCTGGACACCCTTCCCACTTCATCCATCCTCAGCACTATCTTTTGGATATTGATGCTTCCCTGCTTAAGTTTGGGGCTCTGGGGCGCCTAGGTGGCTCAGTGGGTTAAAGCCTCTGCCTTCGGCTCAGGTCATGATCTCAGGGTCCTGGGATCGAGCCCCGCATCGGGCTCTCTGCTCAGCGGGGAGCCTGCTTCCTCCTCTCTCTCTGCCTACTTGTGATCTCTCTCTCTCTGTCAAATAAAAAAATAAAAAAATAAAAAACAATGTTTAAAAAAGTTTGGGGCTCCAACATCATTCATCCATCATCAGGGAAATACAAATCAAAACTACTTTCTGCTATCACCTCACACCTGGCAGAATGGCTACAATTAACAACACAAGAAACAACAATTATTGGCAAGGATGCAGAGAAAGGGGAACCCTCTTACAGTGTTGGTGGGAATGCAAACTGGTGAAACCGCTTTGGAAAACAGTATGGTGGTGCCTCAAAAAGTTTAAAATAGAGGGGAACCTGGGTGGCTCAGTCAGGTGAGCATCCGACTCTTGATTTTGGCTTAGGTCATGAACTTTGGGCAGTGAAGTCGAGCCCCTTGTCAGACTCCGTGCTCAGTGCAGTCAGTCTGCTTGTCCCTCTCCCTCTGCTCCTTCCCCTAGTCACACACTTGCTCACTTTCTCTCTCAAATAAATAAATAAAAGCTTTAAAAAAAAAAAAAGTTTAAAATAGAACTACCCTATGATCCAGCAATTGCACTATTGGGTATTTACTCAAAGGATACAAAAATACGGATTTAAAGCAATACATGCGCCCCAATGTTTATAGCAGCAGCATCAACAATAGCCAATTTGGAAAGAGCCCAAATATCCATCAGCTGATGAATGGATAGAGAAGATGTGGTGTGTACTGGGTATTTACCCCAAAGATGCAGATGCAGTACAAAGAAGGGCCACATGTACCCCAATGTTCACAGCAGCAATGGCCACAATCGCCAAACTGTGGAAAGAGCCAAGATGCCCTTCAACAGATGAATGGATCAAGAAGATATGGTCCATATATACAATGGAATATTATGCCTCCATCAGAAAGGACGAATACCCAACTTTTATTTTAACATGGACTGGACTGGAAGAGATTATGTTGAGTGAAATAAGTCAAGCGGAGA